>PYUH01000373.1:794589-873465 GCA_016808085.1 Suaeda aralocaspica | reverse complement strand
AAGTTTGGAAAAAAAAAAAAAAAAAAAAAAAAAATCATTTTTTTAATCAATAACTCAATTTTTTTTCCAATCTTCCTAAATAAAATATGAAGTATTCATTTTTTATGCACTAATACATCATTAAATTATACTATAATTAATCCATACGAGTACAACAATTAAAATTATTTACAACATTGTAAATTGAAAATATATACTCCGTACAACTTTTTTTTTCTTTCTAAAATTAACTAGGATTTTAAAAGAAGAAAATATTAATTTTATTGGGAACTTAATAGAGACGTAGATAATAAACTTTATGACAAGAAAGGAGATGGGGATGGTGGACTCATGTTTAATCACTCATAAACTTAAGCAAATGGAAAAGAGAAAAATTAAATTAAATTAAAAAATAGTTTTATTAACATTAATTGCCAAAAAGGAATTTTAAATGAGCTTATAAAAGCATCAGCTAACCTTATTTACCACTTAAAAAGCATTGGTTCCCTATATGTGTGTGTATGTGTGTGTGCGCGCGCGCGCGTGCGTGCGTGTGTGTGTGTGTGTGTGCATATATATATTTCTTTTTGGTTGCAAAAATGGGTCCCGTGGAATTTTAACTTGGGGATAAGATTAGCGAGACCTATTGTACTTGTCACTAAAACCACCAAGTTTCTTTTGTGAATAATTGGATTGTACTCCCTCCGTTTCTTCCAATTGGTTACACTTTGTTTTTTCACAATTTGCAATCATTTTTAAACATAAACGGCTACCGATGTACTTCATAAAGAAATAAAAATTTGATCTCAAAAAAACTTGAAGATGATATCAAAAAGATTTTATATGACTATTTTTTCCATATTTGAGATAATTGTTGCTAAAGTTTCTTTGTTCTCGTACCTAAGATTCCAAGCGTAACAAACGTATAGAACCGAATAGTGTATACATAGGCTCTAGTTTTTTGGCCCTCTGCAGTTACCTATCCCGCACAACCGTAAATACATCCTTGACCTTGAGGTGAATATCCGGGAAAAAAAGGGAAAACAAAAGGCTAAAATAAAGAAGGGGATGCAGTACAAAATTTTTTCTATGATCTCTAAGTTAGATGTTGTATGCTTGTTGCTCAGGGAAATAAATTAGATAAAAAAGAAGGGGATAGATTAGAGAAAATCTTCTTCTTAGCAATGGAATCAAATGGTGGGGGACGTTTGTGATGGTGGTCATTGTAAGTTATGAATGTGCCATAGGTCATGGGTTGGAATCAAATGGTGGGGGACGCTTGTGATGGTGGTCATTGTAAGTCATGAATGTGGCATAGGTCATGGGTTGGGGCTAGGCAAGGAAGGAATCGTGGAGTGACATGTGCTCCATGTAGTTTGGATAAGATATCTAGGTAGAGAGAGAGGATCCACCGAAAGCGCGAAACCGCATTAGAGACAAAAAGAATATCTATAACAAAAATTATTTATACATATCGATACGAACATAAGTAGCATATGTAGGATTTGAACCTATAACTTTGTTTTGAGCTAATAGGTTCTGTATGAATTGTATCATCATGTTCATAATCAAGGGTATGTTGCATGAACCAATTCTGATTCCATATAGTCATCTATCATCTTGATATTACACCTTGATACATATCCTTAATTAAGTCAATATACTTAGAAGGTACCCCTTTCTTCGCCATTGCTCACCAAAGAACCTCTGTTGGCAACTTATCATATGTCTTCTCCATATTGATAAATATCTTGTGTAAAACTTTCTTTCTCGCAATTTAGTACTCCATCATTTGCCTCATAATATGAATGGCTTTATTGATAGGTAGATCGACCTGGCATAAATCCAAATTGTATTTTTGCCAATTGAATTAACTTTTGTAATCTATTTTCTACCACTCTCAACCAATATTTGATAGTGTGACTCATAAGCTTTATTTCCCTGTAGTTTTAAAATTCTTGTTCATCACCTTTGTTTTTATAAATAGGGATCAAAGTGCTTCTCCTCCATTCTTGTGGTATCCTATGTGTCTTCCATATCTTGTTGTAAAGATCAGTGACACATCTCTACACCAATAGGAATAACGTCTTGTCCAACTACTTTCTTTGGTTCCATTCTCTTCAAAGTTTGCTCCACTTTCGTCTTTTAGATCCTTTGCATATATTCTTGGTTGACTTCTTGATCCTCAATAGATATATCTCCAATAACATCTAGCTGACTTACATTAAATAACTTTCAAAGAATTACCTCCACATGTCCTTGTTCTCTTCATCTTGAACAAGGATTTAATGAATTTTCTCCTTTATGGATTTTATTGTGCTTAGATCCTTTGCCAACCCTTTTCTTCTCTTAGCTACTCTATCAATTTCCTTTTCAGTGTACTTTAAGTCAAGTTTGTCGTAAACATCTTTGTAGACCTTGAATTTTGCCTCTCTTGCTACTTCCTTTGCCTTACCTTTAGCCTATTTGTACTTGTTAAACTATTCGTCGTCTCAACATCTTCCTAAAGCCAAATGGCACTTACTTTTTTCCTTAATCGCCGCCTTCACATCCTTACTCTACCAAGTAGTGTCTTTGTGCAATACTAGCTAGGCCTACCACATCACCCTCCTTTATCCTAACGAGTCACAGGCGGGATTAAAAATATCACGTTAACCCAAATAAAGTAAGGTACCTCTTTTGATGAAATGTACCGGTATTTGTACAATTGTACTCCTGCAACACTTGTTATTAAGACAACAGGTTAAAGCCAGAAGATTAATTAATGTGGTACATTCTGAGGATGAAAAATGGTAGAGTACATTATGAGAGGGTTAACGGAAAACTAATCATAGGACATTGTTTATTTCAAGATCCCAAAAGAATCTTCAGTGAATGAAGCGGGGATAATTAGCAAAAGATCAGATTGTAAAACTCTCCAATGACAATTCAAAACATCAACAATGTGCCTCACAATGAAGTGCTAGTAACGAAAGGCTAATAAACATTGAAATAATTGAAATTAATTCGCGAATTCTATTGAGAAGAATGGATTAGGTCATACACAATTGTAGTTATCACATGAGAGTTTTAGTGAAAATAATGTGAAATTTTAAATGAAAAAGTAATGAGAAGTTGTGAAACATAACCGTTAACTGCAATATATATTACGGCCATTTAGGGTTTGATTTGAGCTCCATTGATTGGTTAAATTGCTGACCTTTGAAATATTGAACTTTTGTTAGCTTTAATCGATAAAGATTTGTCTGTGATTTTAGTGTTGGCATGGCACAATATTTAATTTTTGATTGGATTCTAGGAATTGTTTGCGATGAATCAATGGTAAGAAGAGGAGTATAGATAAAAATAAAGTAGAGGATAGGGTGAGATAGCATAGAAGTAGTATATTAGTATGAAACGATAATTGTCAATTTTCCTAATTTGAAAATCAGTGGATCACACCATTAATTTTTAATTTTCAGCATATATTAGCAAACATAAATACATGCTTTGTACTACCTCCGTTTTTCTTTAGTTGCAACATTTCACTTTTCACACTTGCCGAGGCACATTTTTAACAATCTATAACTCTAATTATATATTTGTATAAATTATAAAAATTATATATTAATAAAGTGCACATTAAGACAAATCAAACGAGATCCATTTCGACTATATTCCTCTTTATACATTGATCATAAAATTAAATCAAAGCTTAAAAGATGAATAATGCAATCTTTCACATGTTGCAACTAAAAAAAAAAGGAGTATTACATTGGTTTCAGATCACATGGGACTTTCTTCAGAAAATACGTTATAATTAGATTTTTTATGCAATAACTTGAAGTAGGGATTATCACAGGCCGACAAGGTAATAATTTGGATTTTTCTGAATTATATTCATGAAATGTACATATTGCATAGTGCATGAGATGTCTGGCGTTCCTTATTCCTCCTTACTGTTTATGTGCAAAGATGCTAAACATATTCTAAGGCTTATGAATCTCTTTTAGATATGTCCTCATGGGGTACTGATGAACTAAACCATATTTGTAATGCAGATGTTAGCTTCCATTGGATGAGCCAAGATCTTTTCATGGTTAGAACCTTGTTCAAAGAAGGTTCTGGCATTGGTGGTTGTGCGCTATATGAGGTAATTGTTACTTTGTGTATAAATGGTTGAAACTTTAACAAATTTTCATTTGTTAAGATAGTGGAGATTTATACTACCTCTGTTTGCTATGGTTGCAACAGTTTCTATTTTGGGCTATTTCAAATTAATTGCAAGCTTGCAACATTTTTTTTTCTTTCCATCTTTAGTAAACCTTCTAAAGCAAAATGGCACATGTGTCCTTGTGTTAGAAACATAAATCTAATTTGCTCTTCCCTAAAAACCATTAGCAACAAAGATCAAAATTAATAACCTTCAAATCCAACTCATTTAACGCAATCACTGAATTCGCCATCATCAGCCCTTCCTCTTTCATCCAACCAATTCAACCTATTCAGCTATAAATTCACCACCAACTCCTTTGTGCTATTCTTTCTACTTCTTTTGCCACCACCACCACCATTAATATATTTCTCTCCGCCATTGTAACCACAACTACCACCATCAATATGGTTCAAATTATCCACAAACACGAGTAGGGGGTTTTCTTCAATTTAGTTCAAATTGATGGTTGAGGTGCTGATACTATTTTCTAGGTGATTTAAACGGGTTGGATGAGGTTCAAAATGGGTGGGGTGGGGTGGGGGGGATGTGGGTGGTGGTGGTGGTGGTGGGTGTGGTTCGAACTCATGGTGGTTTTCTGGGTTTGCTTTTCAACTTTGCTTTTCTTTTCGATCTAGGTTTTGTGGTAAGGTAGTGGCTTGCGATTTTGAGTTTGGTAATTTGATTAAAGGCCGTTTGCGCATTGGTGGCTCTTGGTGATTTGTTTGGTGACGGTTTGACAAGGTTTGTTTTGTTGTGGATGTTAGGGTTTGAAAGGTGGTCGGTGGTGTTCACTTTGGGCGGGGTTTGAATTTTGTGTTGGTGGCAGTAGTGTGAGGTGTTGTCAGTGGTGATTGAGGTGGTGTTGGTTTGTATGGGTGGTTGAGGTCGCTGTGATATGTTTGGGCATCTCTATCCTTCTCTCTTTACTAATAAGGTTTTAAGGATAGTTTGGTAACTTTATCTAATAAGAAAAACTGTGCACCTAAAATTGTTGCATCTAAAAAGCTCCATAAGTAGTATTAAGAATAATATTTTGTTTAAAAAAAAAAAAATAACATAGCATCGTAACACTGTTGAGTGTCGCAAATACTAACACTACGTTTGGATAACAATTTTGAAGGGAAAGATAGGGGAGGGAAAATGAAGGAGAGCTCCATTTTCCCTTCCAAAACTCTCCAATTTTGGAGGGATATTGTTTATTGGAGGGAAAATGGATCTCTCTCTCTCTCCCTCCCCCTCCTTTTGTCACCCAATTATTCAACAAGGGAGCTTGTCCCCCTCCCCTTCTCTACAAACAATGCATAAAATAATTGGTTCCAACAATTTGATAAATGGTGAAGAGTGCATATATAAAGTTTGGTGAAATATTATCTTACCTATTTCCCTCTTTTCTGGTTTGACTTTAGGTTGAAGTCCTAAAATCAAAGCCTTTCAAAGACGTGCTTACATTTTTTCTCCCAGTCAATGGTAAGCATGGTAATCTTATCTGCAGTCTGTCACCTACATATGTTACATATTTTCTCCCTCCTCCCGAATTATGTGCCTTCAATCTTGCATTTATGATTCGACATGGTATTCAATTTAACAGGCCAGAAAGTAGCAATACAAGTAAACTACGAATCATGGGAGGAAAAGGCTTCAACTATTGACACAACTACGATATGGGCAGGAATTGCAGGGCTTACGGTCTTGATTCTTACTGTTATTATCTTCATATATTTCCTAGACGGTCCTAGAACACCTCGCTCTTCTTTCGTTCCACGTGGCCAAAATATTGCTGCACCCCAGACTGCTGAACGTACCTGCCTTTCTCCCCAAACTGAAGGGTCCCCTCGGACACCCCAACCATTCATTGATTATGTGAGGAGAACAATTGACGAGACTCCTTACTACACGCGTGAAAGAAGGAGAAGGTTTAATCCTCAAAACACGTACTAGTTATCCTCACAATAATTGTTTGATTCATTGTTGTAACAGTGTAAGCTAGTTTTGTTGTTTAGATATTATTGTACTAGTGTGTATAGCTATTACTAGGAAACATGGAAATTTCTAGGACCTAGAGTGTCGTCGTTTCGGAAATTTTGGTCTCTCAAAAACCCCTCGGAAGCTCTTCAAAAACGTTTCTGAATTTTAAAACCGGAATTGTTTTCTAAATGAGGAAACTTCATGTGATGTTAAATAAAGTGTTCCAGAAACTTTGTGACTTACATGCAAGCATTTCCAACTTAAAACAAGTACATATAAGGTTCCATATAGCATGCCATAGTTTAGAGCCATAAACCAAAAACACAATTATTAAACACTCAACATATGCACTCTGCTTTTGGCAATGATTGTTGTATGTAAATATCTAGTATTTTTCAATTTTAAGGTCTTTTCTATATTTAGATCCTTGTTCTTAAACATGATTTGTGTTACTACTATTGATTTCTTAATTATCATTTGTCCACTCTTATATACTTTTAGTATCACTAAGGTTCATCAGATCGAGTGCCGATAAATTAGTCCTTGAAGCGTAATTAATATTTTAATTAAGATTTATTTTCTTGTCTGTAATACTATAAAATGAAATGTTTATATATAAAAGATTTTTCTATGAAATTATATGTTTTCCCTTATGTTGACCTGCATCCTTTTTTTTTTTTTTTTTCTGGACTTCGCACTTCCTCATTTCCAAAACGTTTTCGTTTCGGAAACTCTAGTCATTTCTGTGCTACCTAGGCTATTAGGTTGTACATGTTAATGATTAATAATAGTTGATTGAGCTTATAGTGATACAACATTTTTTTCTAAGGAGCCGTAAGGGCATGGGTGAGAATCGATCTCAGGGTCTCCTGGAATCGAAGGAAAGCTTTAACCATTTGAGCTACCCTTCACTTTCTCAACTTTAGGAGCAGTGAGAGTAGTTAGAGGATTTTGTATGCATTGTAAGTGTAAACACAATTATATGCTTAGGACATAACTTTGTTGGTTAATGATACCTTTAGCTACATTCCTTGATTTTTTTCGGTTGTTATTAGCTAGAATAATGTCATAAAGATGAGAAACTGAACTTTTGAAAGGAATCAGTTGATGGAGATATCAAGCAAGGCTTTGAAAGATCTTTGACTTAATGAGGTCATTAAACAAGTACTACAAAGGTTTAGATATCTATATGTGAAAATGAGCAAAAGTTGCAAAATGAATGGTTAATTATGAATTTTGCATTGAAAAAGTGACTATTACATCTTAACCTCTATTTGTATTCAAGAGATATGTTAACATCTTTTCCCTATCACCACTCATTATACCACATGCAATGCCTGAAATGATGTTTGCGTCACACTCAGGGGCAGACCTACCAAGGGACATGGTGGGTCACATGCCCCACCATTCCCAAAAAAAAAAATCAGCTTCATTAAAAAAAAAAAAAAAGAAAAAAGAAAGGTAAAAAGGCAAACACAATCATGTGAAACTGAACAAACAAAACCCCTTTTATGCTTCTCTCTAAAATTGAATCAATCAAAGTATCAAACCCTAACTTCAAATCTTCAATCTTCAATTGTTCAAATGAAACAAAACAAAATCAAACAAAACTAGCTACCTAAGTTCAATCAATTGAATCAATTAATCAAACCGTCGAATCGTCGATCCGCCATCGTCGTGAGTTCGTCTGACCTTCGACCGTCGTTGCACCGCTCTGCTTGTCAGTCGCGAGTTCCGTCAGGCCTCACCGACTGACTGCAGTGGAGCTGCCGGAGCCCATTACCCATAGATCGCCGATTTTCAGTGTTGGTTAGTGGTCTTGTAAAATTTCAGATTTTCAGGTTAGTTTGTTATTCTAATTTTTGTTTTTTTATGAATTATGAATCTATGATGATGGGTTGAACACTTGAGCACTTGAATAGTTGAATACTCCTGATTGAATGATATTTTTATTGTTGAATGAATTGATTAATGACTTTCTAAGGTGTATGATTGATTATTGAGTAGTGACATTTTTATTGTTGAATGAATTTTGTTGATTACTGATTTACCGATTAATTGTTGTTTTTTGGTGAATGAATTACCGATGTCTTTCCTAGATTCATAATTTGTGTACTTAGTTTAATTATAATTTTGTTTAATTTTTAGAATGAAAAGAAGCAGTTCAAGTAAGAGCAATTGTTTAATTTTGTTTAATTTTTTTTTCTTTTTGTTTAATTTTTAGTATGGATTCAATTGTTAACTGATATCAAAATATGAAAACTCGTAGAGAAGAATTGTAATAGTTTAAGTATTTGAATTTTAATGTAATTTGACATCATGTATGACATTATTGTTTATTTTTTAGTATAAATTATGAGTTTCATTGTTATAAAATTTTTGGGTCATGATCGGTGCGGTAGGTTTGGCAGTTGTGCCCCACCATTATTAAAATCCTGGATCCGCCCCTGATCACACGCTAACACCATTTGTCATTAATGAAGTTTTGACATGCAAATCAAGGTTAGAATTAAACAAATGGTATATATTTTTTTCACTATGGATTGAATTATTGCATCATTTGTTTCGGACCATGTGCCTATATGCACAAGCAGGACATTTTTATTTCAAATTTGCAAAACATGACAAACATATCAAAACTTAGATAAAACTTAGGCCCTGTTCTCCTCAACTTATTTTTGCTGATCTGAACTTATTTTTACTGATCTAAACTTATTTTTGCTTAACTGAACTTATTTTTACTTATCTTAACTTATTTTTGCTGAACTGAACTTATTTTTGCTGAAATCATTAACAATTTATTAAGGATTGAAACTGATTTTTGCTTAACTGAACTTAATTTTGCTGAAACTGAACTTATTTTTGCTGATTTGAACTTATTTTTGCTGAACTGAACTTATTTTTGCTGAAAATAAGTAAAAATAAGACGAGGAGAACAGGGCCTTACTCTAACACCATCGATTTACCAACAGAAAAAAAAAAAAGAAATTTTGAAAATTAAACGCTTTCTTCATAATAATGGAAAAGCTTACAAAATAAATTAGAGGTATTACCGCCACATTCGACTACCACGTCAACTGCTAAGACTTAAAAACTCGACTATATTACAACTCAATTACTATGTGATTTATTTACAAGACTTTTACAACTCAATCAAGACTAGTCGAAAACTTCAGCTCCAAAAATTGAACCACGAATGGTCATGAACAACCTATCATAAATAACGAAATAAGGATCTTCACAATTCCAGCAAAGAAAGAAAAGTGGACAACAAACACATATAGCACATAATACACACATGTCAGCTTTGTAATAAAACACTTATCGAAACATGTAAAACCCACATTATAAATTAACTCAACTATTAAAAAACCACATGTCAGGCTTTTTTAATGATACTTGAGTTACTCAAGTAAATAGTCCAAATAAATGATAATTGAACTTCCTCTCACCAAACTATAAGTCAACTCATGCGAATTCGCAACATAAAATAATCGATTGTACTTCTAATAAAACTTGATCTCGAAATTCAATGTGTCATACTCATTGTTATAATACCTAGCCTTGGACATTAGAAATTATAATAATAAAAGAGTTCCCAATTGATAATCATCATCTCTTTACCAACATGCCAAGGACTAAAGTATATAACTTTGAGTCTCAATCCAATAATCACTATGCCAATTAAAAAGAGTTTTTTTTTATAGCGGTTAATAGGCATTTTATAGCGGTTATTCAACATCCATTATTCAAAGAGCTGTAAAAGGTATGGTGACTTTTAATAGCGGTTAAACAACTGCTATTAAAAGTGCCTTCATGGGCGCCAAAGTAAAGGTGTTTTTATAGATCCTTTTAAAAAGTTGTTACAAAACCGCTATATTAAATTTGCTTCAGTTGGCGCCATGTAAGTTTTAAAGGCGTTATTTAATAGGAGATGTTAAAAGCTTTGGACAAATAAAAGCGTTTGTTATCATCTCTATTAAAACCTGTAATATTATTTATAAAAAAAAGACACAAAATTGCTGATTATGTAGTAAATTAGTAATAAAATTGATTAACCATCTCCAAAGATTCAACAAACCCTATTTAATTACAATGTTTTACACAAAATGTAAAAATACTTTTTATTCTACCACAACCTAAGAACTAGTTTACTTTGTTTCAAAATACATAGTTATTTTCATATTTGCATATATAATACATATTAAAAAAAGAAAAAGATAGCTAAGTCGACTACAAATGCTTCATTTGTTCCCACTCTTTCAAGCTAGCTACATGTGTTGAAAAACACATGTTCAAATTAGCAAAAAGTGAGAACATTAATTGACAGTTTCCTAAAAAAACAAAGGCAAATAACTCTTTAGTAAATAAACTCATGTTGTGAGATAGTAGAGGTAAAGGGTACGAAGTGCCACGTACAAGCAATGAGGTAAAGAGGCAAAGTGTTAGCACAAAACAAAGCATACTTAACAAACTAACAACGGTGTTCCTAGTATTCTAATTTTTCACTGAACACGAATAATAGAGGAGATGTATGGAAGACTTTAGCACACTACGCGAAGCCATTAGCGCTACAAACAACATCACTGCACTCAAACCTCGGTATCCCACCTGACCCCTATATAGACTTGTTTTGACGGAATACCTCATCTCTATCTAATTGACCAGACCCCTAACACCTGACTAGACCACCCCACCCACCTAAACTCAATTTAAACTTATTCTAGATAAAATAGCTAACTTGACCCTACCCACCTGACCCTTACCTCAATTTGTTCTGAATAAAACACCTAACCTGACCCCACTTACCTGAACCTAATCTAAACATGCTATGCTAAGAAATAGAATAATATAAGCTATGAACTACAATCATGACCATTGATGTACATGCTTAACATAATGTTTTCCCCCTTTTTTTTAGTTGATTTTGTGCTTAATAGTTGAGTTTGTGGCTTTATTTCGGTTAAATATTGTTCCTTGGTGTGAATTCTTGATTTGGGTGAGTTGGTATTTAGTACTTTTAATGTTAATTTTATGTTCAATAGTTATCACGCGTGGTTTTCGGTTTGATTCATGTGTTTTAGGAGCGTAAATAAGCAGTTATAAAGTCAACATGAGCTTAAACAAGTCCATTTGGCTTTGCCTCGAGATGTGTGCCAAGGAACGAGAAGCTACAAACATTAGTTAAAAGGGATCAAGTGTCGAAGATTGAAAATCGCAAAATAGATATTCCAGACTTCTCATGCGGGGGCATAGGACAAATGGCCCCTTGGTCCATGCGGGCACAACATAGAACATGCCTTCTCCACTAGGCTTCCAGACAACTCTTGCGGTTGCAGGGAGGAAACTCATTTTGTTCCCTGGGGGACCAGCAAGAAGCGTCGGGGCTTTTCATCGATTGTTCTGATTTTTCGTGGGGCCTTAGTAATTTCAGGTGCAATATTTTGTATAAATAAGGCCTTGCTTAGGACGCTTATTACACTACTTTTTACACTTTTTCATAAATCGCTTTCTCTCTCTAGATTAGATTAGATGAGTTTGTTTAACACTTTCAACCAATTCAATTCAATTCAAGTTTATTTTCTTTGGTAATTACTTTCCCCTCTTTTCTTTCTAGTTTTATTATTTTAGTTTGTTTGTTGTTTTGTTTATGTTGATTAGCTTTAGTTTTTTTTTAATTTATTAATTGTTGCTTAGTAATTTGTTAGTTGTTGTTTATTTATGTTTATGAATTATGAATTTTTATTTGATTTTTGTTTTACGTTTTATAACCATGTGTGAGTAATTAGTTTTCTAGGGCTAAGGGATCCATGAGCATGTTTATGAATTAACTTAGAATTAATTGATTAGTTCTTAATCAGTAATTAAATTCCGAAACACATCCCAAACCATTTTTAGAAGCATCGCTATACATGTCATAAGAAACAATCCCATCTGGCAATGTCAGCACTGGAGCCGTAGTCAAACGCTCCTTTAGAGTCTGGAATGCCTCCTCACACTTATCACTCCAAACAAACTTACAGTCTTTCTTCATTAACGACGTCATCGGCTTTGCGATCCTCAAAAAGTCCTTCACAAACCTCCTATAATACCCTGCTAAACCCAAGAAACTTCGCACATCCGACACATTCATAGGTGTAGGCTACTCTTTCACTGCTTCGATCTTAGCTGGATCTACTTCCACTCCCTCTTTTGACACAAAATGTCCCTTAAATGCGACTTTCTCCAACCAAAATTCACACTTTGAGAGTTTGGCATACAACTTATTCTCCCTTAGCGTCGTCAAAATCGTCCTTGAATGTTCCACATGCTCTTCCTTGCTCTTAGAGTACACCAAAATGTCATCAATAAACACTACCAAAAACTTATCCAAAAATCGTTGAAAGATCCTATTCATTAAGTCCATGAAAATTGCTGGCGCATTCGTTAACCCAAAAGGCAAAACAGTGAAATCATAGTGTCCATACCTCGTACGAAAAGGCGTCTTTGGTATATCCTCATCAACAATTCTCAGTGAATGGTATCCTTAAATCGATCTTTGAGAACATAGTAGCTCCCTTCAATTGATCAAATAAGTCATCGATTCTCGGTAAAGGGCACTTGTTCTTGATCCTCACCTTATCCAACTCCCTATAGTCAATACACAATCTCATGTTCCCGTCTTTCTTCTTCAAAAACAGCATTGGTGCTCCCCAAGGCGAAGCACTAGGCCTAATGTAAGCTTTCTCCACCAAATCTTGTAACTGCTCCTTCAACTTACTCATTTCCGCAGGTGCCCTCCTATATGGTGCTTTGGAAATGGGCGTCGTTCTTGGCACTAAGACTATGGTGATGTCGATTTCTCGCTTCGGTGGTATTCTCGGAATCTCCTCCGAAAACACGTCCAGGAAATCCCTCACTACCTCAATGTCCTCTGGTTGAGAAGACTCGATGTGATCTATATCCCTCTCATTACAAAAGTAGATTGGGAAACCTCTATTCACGTATCTAGCAAAGCTCGATCATTATTGACACTATTTTGTTTATGTTTCGACCTTCCTGCCCTCCAATAGCTCACCTTCTTACCCTTCTTAACTAACAAGATTTTCTGCAGCTCACACAAAATCTCAGCCTTATGTTCACTCAACCAATCCATCCCTATGATCACCTCTAAGTCACCCAACTCAAACTTAATTAGGTTAGCCTTAAACTCCACTCCCTTTATCTTAATCAGAACATCCAAAAATCTCCTTGAACACTGTCCTTCTTGTCCTGATGGTAACACTATCGACATATCTATTGCATCTACTTTTCCCAAAACAGGCATTAACTTTTCCAAAATTTAATTGGTTACAAAAGAATATGTTGCACCAGAATCGAACAAAATTTTAACAGGAAGAGAGTGAATAGAGAAAGAATCAGTAATGACATCCTTACTAGCATCCTATTCACTTTGTGCCATCACATTTAGCTTTCCAGCACTCAAGGTCTTAGCCTGGCCTCCTCCATTGCCACTTCCATTCGTATTCCCGGCTTGTTGCATTGTCTTTCCTCCAATATTTCCTTGGAAACCCTTTGTTGACCACTTGTTGAATTTGCCTTGAATTGTGACCTTGTCCTTCCTTTTCCTTACCCTTAGAGAAACACTCATACTCACGATGTCCAAGATTGTTGCACAAACGGCAAGTCATGATGTAATAATAATACTATAGAAACGGAATGTCATCGTGATAAACAAATCATACTCTTCATACAATCATGCTAACATAACCCTCATGCAAGCCACCTCAAGTCAACCAAGTATCAAATTTTATATCTATAACACATAGCATGGAAAATCAACAAATCTAGCATGAACCTTATTTACACAATTGCCTTTAGTACTTACGTATGTTGTGTTAGAACGGTGATCTGCCACTACTTCTAGAAATCACTCTACTCGAATTCTCCTATATAGGAAAAATCAAAACTAATTAAAAACCATGTTGACTAACTTCTACAACAACTCTAAACTAACTATTTACATTGGAAACTGGTCCAAAACCTTCCTTATATGGTCTATATTCAATTCCATACATTATTTTAATATTCAATTAGGTGTTTTGCAAAACACCTAATTTTTGATAATTTTCTAAAAATGGAAGCTTTGTAATGTTGATTAAAAACTCCTTAAAACATGAATTATAAANTAATCAGAACATCCAAAAATCTCCTTGAACACTGTCCTTCTTGTCCTGATGGTAACACTATCGACATATCTATTGCATCTACTTTTCCCAAAACAGGCATTAACTTTTCCAAAATTTAATTGGTTACAAAAGAATATGTTGCACCAGAATCGAACAAAATTTTAACAGGAAGAGAGTGAATAGAGAAAGAATCAGTAATGACATCCTTACTAGCATCCTATTCACTTTGTGCCATCACATTTAGCTTTCCAGCACTCAAGGTCTTAGCCTGGCCTCCTCCATTGCCACTTCCATTCGTATTCCCGGCTTGTTGCATTGTCTTTCCTCCAATATTTCCTTGGAAACCCTTTGTTGACCACTTGTTGAATTTGCCTTGAATTGTGACCTTGTCCTTCCTTTTCCTTACCCTTAGAGAAACACTCATACTCACGATGTCCAAGATTGTTGCACAAACGGCAAGTCATGATGTAATAATAATACTATAGAAACGGAATGTCATCGTGATAAACAAATCATACTCTTCATACAATCATGCTAACATAACCCTCATGCAAGCCACCTCAAGTCAACCAAGTATCAAATTTTATATCTATAACACATAGCATGGAAAATCAACAAATCTAGCATGAACCTTATTTACACAATTGCCTTTAGTACTTACGTATGTTGTGTTAGAACGGTGATCTGCCACTACTTCTAGAAATCACTCTACTCGAATTCTCCTATATAGGAAAAATCAAAACTAATTAAAAACCATGTTGACTAACTTCTACAACAACTCTAAACTAACTATTTACATTGGAAACTGGTCCAAAACCTTCCTTATATGGTCTATATTCAATTCCATACATTATTTTAATATTCAATTAGGTGTTTTGCAAAACACCTAATTTTTGATAATTTTCTAAAAATGGAAGCTTTGTAATGTTGATTAAAAACTCCTTAAAACATGAATTATAAACCGTATGAAACATGAATTTAAGCAAGGTTGAATTAAAAATAAAAGAGAAGAGAAGTTTTTTTTTTTTTTTTCTTTTGAAATACCCGAAAATCAAAGACGAAGGAGGGGGCGGTGGCGGCCGGCCAGCTGGGGCTCCGGCGAGCAGTGGTAGTCCGGCGAAGGTGACCGGCGACAAATGGAGGGTTTCGGGTTAGGGCTTTCGGAATATTTTTTTTCTTTGTTCGAATTTTCTCTCTCTCTTCTGAAATCCTGAAGCACAAACCCTAATTTTAAATCTGATTCTGGTTTAATGAGTTATTTATAGGCCCAAATTAGGTTTTGGTGAGATTACAAAAATACCCTTAATATTTGAAATTACTTTTGTGCCCTCGTTTTAAAACAATTTAGGAAACTTTGAAAACTCTAAATTTAGAAACTTCTTAAAATATTTAATAAAATTTATAGTAACATAAAAAATAACTTATAAAATTTATAAAACATAAAAATAATTATTTTAAGTCTCAATTAATTAATTTTTTCTTTCTTTAATATATTTATTTCACCTAATTTTTAGTAAAAACACTTTAAATACTCTAATAAAATATGAAATTAAATTCTTAAAATACGTGAAAATATGGGGTATCACAGTTGCCAAGTTGCTTTCATTCTAGAGCCTAATTGCAATATCACTAAATGACCCACAGTTTTTGCCTTCTTTTCAATAATGTTGTTTTCAAGCTATATGGTCTTTAATGCATTTTGGGTTTTCATGGTTTTATTTACATATAATGAGGAAAACTATTGGAAAGCTTTTTGAAGGGGCCCTAAAAAGTCCCAAAAGGTAGGGGCATCATCTTCGGCTTTGAAGGGGAAGCAACCTTCTTCTCGGGTAGCAACTCCCAACAGGCAAAAAAGGTAATGGAAGCTTGAGAAGCTTTCTTAGAGAATGATCCGGTCGACCAGATTCTTTCACAAGGAAAATTGTGATAGATTGGGTATTACAAGGATGGCATACCAGATAAGATAGGGGAACTGGATAAACACCACCATGTTAGGCCCGGATGGTAGGACACAGTAGTTGCCCTACACCTATAGGGAGCTCACCCTTGAGTTCCTCTCTAGCTATCATGTCAAAGTCACTTAGGAGACCTTTTCAGCTGAAAGAAAGGGGGAGATCAACTTTACTATATTTGGGTAGTACTATGTGATGGATATCGGTGAGCTCAACTAGCTAGCAGTTTAAGTAAGGTAAACACGGTTTGGTCTACCGTGGAGCATGAGTGGGGCCCTTATCTAGAAGGGGGCATGGTAGGACTGTATCACATACAATAGTTCTCCCTACACTTCCACCACAGGAAAAGCATCAGTGGTCCAATATTCGGCCCTCTAATACTTTCACATATACTTAGTCTATTGTCTTTTCTTGAGAGGGAAGATCGGCCAGGTCTATCCAGATCAGATTCGGTTTCTTTGGATGGTTACCGAACGTTATGGTAGGCATCCCTTGCATTATAACTTCGGGTTCTTTCTAGCCCATCGGTTCGCTGAGATAGATGAACAAATCATAAACACCGGCACTATTTATATAGGGGGCATGATTACGTAGCTGCCCTATTCTTTAGGTCATCTGGAGGACATCCATCAGCTTCATCTCGTAAAAGATAACCCCTACCTTGATTTTGGTGCCCTTCGAGCTCCAAACTTTCTGAGACATTATTAGAGAGGACAACAGGAGAGGCTTGTCTGGTGTATTCGGGAGATTTCTTTTTTCCTAATTCTTATGTTACTCTCCCTTATCAAGAGCACCCTAATTGCCAAAACCCTTGGAGAATCCCGCCCAATAACATCCCACGATAAGAATAGGCTAACTCTTTGAAGAGAGCAGTCCAAATGGTTAATATGATACAGCAGGCTGGAGCTCAAGGACCCACACAACGCCAGCAAGCTCCACCTAGGAGAGATCCTTCCCACCACAGCTATGCAAGCCAATATTCCTCCACCTTCGATATGGTCCCCCTTTTGAATCGTTTAGATGACATGTAGCTTTACAACCGGCAGAAAATCGATATAGTGGATCGTACATTGAGAGGCCTCTGTACTGAAGTTGATCTTCTACAAAGAGTCTAGTGAAGGGAGCATATGAGTAATGTAGAAGTGGTGACGGTCCAAGGGTTACCTAACCATCCAAACTGGCCACCTACACATATATGATGCAGGCTCCAAGCCTACCTCCTATCCTTTCCAGCCCTTTTATGACCAATACTATTCGTGGTACTAAGGTTCTAGTCAGCAGCAGAGATCGGCTTCTTCTCCTTCTTCATGCATATGTGTCCCAGGACGTGACAATGTTTGGTTTTGGGGGAGAGTTCATTTCCTTTGTATATATGTAATTATTTTATGCTTTGAAAAAAACAAAATCCAAAAAAAACTAAAAAATAAAAACAAAAAAATACAAAAAAAATAGAAATAATAAGAAAAAACGAAAAAAATGTTTAGTTAAGTTGTGTAACACCCTGGAATTTCCTAACTATCTCCTAGCTATTTCCGGAAATATAACATAAATAATAATAAATAAAACAACATAAATACTTCCTAATAATCTAGGAAAAAGCAAAGCATTACTGTCACCGTGATAACAGCTAAGGCTATTACTGCCAGAACAACAGAAGTCTTTTCTTTTAAAACCAAAATAAAACTCAAAAGAGCTTTCAAACCAAATTCAAGTAAAACTTTATTACAACTCAGAACCACATTAATGGCCCTTAAGTCAACAATAAAAATAATTAACATGTCCACACAAGCAATGAAAACAACAATGCAAGCGCTCATCACTCAATCCCAACATGATTGACTATGTCAACCTATACCTGTAGCTTTCTCTTTATTCTAGACAACTACTTGCCATTGAAATGGGTCGTCGTACGGTCAAGTCAAAGACAAAGCCACGGACACAAAACACACACAATTAGTAAAGCTGAGTACATAAATACTAGAGATCACGCTCAACAACATGAACAACAAAATAAAATAACTAACAACACATGCTTCTTACCATTGTCACAACTACATACATGTACATAGACTCATCAACATTAAAATTATTTATTATATATAAAATTTTGAATTTCGCATCGAACGGGTTCCCTTTCCTCAATAATCGCGCTAATGGGCACCAACTTGGGAGCAACTCCAAGAAGGTATTACCTATGTCACATAAAGTGACGGAATTCTAGCACATTTAAGATATAAATTAAAGAGTACAACGTTTTGTACCCCGATTAGAAGTTACAGTAACCATACCCATAACTCCCCCCATTGTTCATACTCAAGGTATATATGTTCCAAGAGTTTTGGAGCAAATCTTCTTTCACTTCACGTGATTAACAAGTTTAACAATTGTCATGACTCACATAAGAACATACATATATGGCCACAAGCAACACAACATATTAATTATCTTGTTTATCACATGATTCTAAGATTAATTTCGAGTCCTTTATTTATTTAAACATTCCTTTACTACCTTAACTGTGAGTGGCTAACTATTTGCTCATTTACTTCTATAAAACATATGAATAGATATTCACTAACTACCTTTCTTGTTGATCAAGCAATTAACAATGAACTTAACTACTTTTCTTTCTTTATTGACTACTAGTCAAAACTCTAAAAATAATTAACATTCCTACTTTAATGATGTAATAGCAATACTATAAAAATGGAATGTCAAACTTAATAAACAAAGCATACTTTTCCTACAATCATGCCAACATAACTTCTCATGCAAGTCATCTCAAGTCAACAAAACATTAACTTTCATTTCTATGAAATCTAGCATGAAATCCAAACTATTCTAGCATGACCCTATTTACATGATTGTCTTTAGTACTTACGTAGCTTGTGTTATAACAATGATCTACCACTACTTCTATAAATCGCTTAACTCGAATTATCTTACATAGGAAAAACCGAAACTAATTAAAAACCTTGTTGACTAAATCCTACAACAACTCTCAACCAACTTTTACATTAGAAACTTGTCCAAAACCTTCCCTATATGGTCTCTATTCAATTTCATACTTTATTTTATCATTTCCTTTTCAAAACACTAGGATTTTCGATAATTTTCTAAAAATGGCAGCTTTGAAAAGTTGCATTAAACCTCCTTAAAACCTTTCTAAATATCATAATTTGACCTTGAAACAATAAAATTAATCATGTCCTAAGATCATCATGTGTTGTTTTTGTGCCTTAAAAACCATTATAACTCATTATTTAATGTGTTACTATTTTTATCGTGCATGAACACGTGTTAATAAAAATTTACAACATTATATATTTATTCAAAACACATTAAAACCCTTTTAAAATTTAAATTTCATGCATAAAACACTTTTAAAACCTTATACTATCTTCACACCTATATTCTATGCATTAAAAATAATTTTTCATACTTAAAAACATTTTCATAGTATTTTTACTTCTGATATTCATGCTATTAAAAAATCGACAACAATAATTATTCACTTTAAAACCTTTAAAAATCACTATAAAATTCATAAAATCATTATAAACTAACACTATAACTATCTGTGATCATAATAAGAAAGTTTGGAGTACTTAAATCATAAAACTACTCCCTCTGTTCCCTTTTTTCCTTGTCCGTCACTATTCAACTCTTCATTATTGTATATGATATAATAATAGTAGTGGGGTCAAATTGGGGTAATAATTGATGAAAGAGAAACAAATTGCAACTAATCAAGTGGGTGATGTGTGGGGTCCACCTTAATAAAAAAATATTATAAACCTAATAAAGTTGTTTGGTAACGAAAAACATGGAACATCACAAAACAACATATGTAAAGAAAAACAGGGAACTGAGGGAGTAGTAATTTACATGAATGTTTATAAACCTAATTCATAATTTTTATGAACAACTTATAAACATTAATTTTAATTTTCAAAACATAATCATAACCTTAATATATGATTAAACAGATAATTATAAAACATGATTTAAACAAGATTAAACAAGAATTGAAGAAGAGAATATATATATATATATTTGGTTCGAAAATACCGAAGAGAGAGGAGGGGTGGCCGACGAGCAAGGTTGCCGACGTGTGGCAGGGGCGGCGAGAAGGAGCGTCGGCGTAGGGGGGCCGGCGAGTGAGGGTTTTGGGCTTTGGGGCTTTTCCCGAAATTCTTTTTTTTTTTTAATCCTAATGCACAAATTCTAGTATTAGTTCTGAAAATTCTGGTTTAATGGGGTATTTATAGGCCCAAATTAGATTTTGGTGAAATCACAAAAATGCCTTTAATGTTTGAAATTACTTTTGTGTCCTTGTTTTAAAACAATTTAGGAAACTATAAAAATTCTAAATTTAGAAACTTCTTAAAATATTTTATAAAACTTAAAGTGACATAAAAATAACTTATAAAGTTTATAAAATATAAAAATAATTATTTTAATTCACAATTAATTAAATTTTCTTTCTTTAATTTATTTATTTAACTTAATTTTTTTAATAATATTACTAAAAATACTCAAATGAATTATGAAATTAAAATTTAAAATGCGTGAAAATATGGGGTATTACAAGTTGTTTTCCTTAAACTTTTTTTGGAGTTTGGTTTGTTTTCCCTTTTCAGGTTCGATTTCATGCAGGATGTATTCTTTGGATATGTGATTTTAGTGGACTTTTGCTTGGAGTTGGATTTTGGTTTGGTTAGATCAATCTAACTCTTCCTTTTTGTTTATTTTGCTTGGAGTTAGTTTTATTGCTTTCCTATTTAGTTTTATTGCTTTCATAGGTTTGTTGCATGGTTTGTACTATTCGTTAGGAGTAAGAGTTTACATGTGACAAAAAGAATGTACTATTTTTTTTAGGATTAGTTCTAGAGATAGTGATTGTTTAGTTGGTAATTCTTGTCCCAGTTTAAGTTATTTTGAGAAATTGACTATTTATACCCCTTATGATATTTTTGCAAACATTATGACTCTTGTGTTGTGTTCCTAGCTTTTGTTTTGAATGATGACAAACCACATTGAACTATTATATTGTATGCAAGTTTCTGTTTGCATGTGTAGGTACTAAAGAAACAAGTTCAATGATGACAAGATAAAGCTTGAGAAGCCAAATCTTGAAGTTTGCATGAAGACCAAGCTCATAGAGTCTAACTCTTAGGTCTTAGATGCAATGTAAGTGGTATGACGGTTTACAGATGCACTATAAAGATAGAGATTACGGAGATGTACTAAATATGGATGACAAGGAACTTAAGTTACTTGACATACATAATTATAAGTAAACTTGGCTGACTAGAACAGTCTGGGAACAGTGATGAACCAGTCCTCTCGAGTTTACTTCATACATCCGTATTTTAGGAAAGTTTCTTTCCGCAAAAAATTGTTTTCAAAAATTATACGGATGCTTTGATTGGTATGTAAGGCAAATATTCTTAAGTATGGCAAGTATTTTATATAATATTGTGCTGATTTTATTTTATTTCAAATAAAATCAGTGAGAATATTTTCCCGGATTAATTTCTATAATTCCAAGGAAAATATTCTCTTGCAATATTACATGACATACTACCCAAAGGCTTATTTAAGGATATCTGCTAGCATACAACCAAAACAAATTTTGCACGAACAAAAACTGAAGATTACGAATTGCAAAAGCTCTCTTGAAATCCCAATCTTGCATAAACCTCATAACCACATTAAGGTCTTAATATTCTCTCTTTTGTAAGCATTTAGGCTAAGTGTTATTGAGAGACAAAGTGTTGTAATTTGAGCATTCTGTGAGTTCATTTTGCTGGGGAAGTTTATCTGGGATCATCTTTATTAGAACCTCATAGTTGAAGGTTAAGTCGAACTTTCATAGGTGGAAGTTGGGGAATCATATTGTGCACAGGTGCATAATTGATTGAGTGTAATTCTTTTGTTATTCTAAGTTGATTAATAAAAGAGTGAGTGAGTGGAGAACGTAGACTTATTAGAAGTCGAACCTCGTTAAATGTTTGTGTTGTTTATTTTACTCTATTGTTTTCGCTGCTTGAGAACTGGTTCTAAACTGTTCTTATAATTAATCGAAAAATTCACAACAATCTTATGACACTCAATTCACCCCCTCTTGATTGTCACTTGCACTATCATTTGGTATCAGAGCCTAACTTCTTGAAAGAGTAACACCTAGACAAGGAAGAAAAGATGAATACTCAAGAGATGATGAATGGAAATTCTACATCAAGGCTGCCCAAATTTAATGGAACAAACTATCCCTGGTGGAAGAATTGTATGCAAAACTTTGTCATTGACACTGACTATGAGTGTTGGATGATAATAAAAAATGGACCAAAGAAGCTGGCTAACAACGCTGAAGGAACAGAGAAGAAGGAGAGTGAATACACTAGCACTGATCTTAAGACACTCGAGAAGAACGCCAAGGCTAAGTCACTTCTTCAACAAGGTAGTGCTGATAATGAGGTAAGCCATATTTTAGCATGTTCTACTGCAAATGAAATTTGGGAAACTCTAGAGTTAGCCTATGAGGGCACTAGTGGTGTCAAGAGATCTAAGGTTGATATGCTTATGTCTAAATATGAAGCTTTTGATATGAATCGAGATGAAAATATAAAAGATATGTATACTCGTTTCATGTCAATTATTAATGTACTAAAATCTATTGGCAAAAGTTTCACTAGTGAAGATTTGGTTAGGAAAGTTTTGAGAAGCTTGACAGGTAAATGACTACCTAAGGTAACTGCAATCCAAGAAGCCAAGGATCTAACCACTTTGACTGTAGAACAACTTATTGGGTCGTTGATGACTCGTGAGATGTTAGTAAGCACAAAGGAGGAAGGCACAATCAAAAGCCGAGGGCTGGCCTTGAAGGGAGAAGAAGATGAAGAAGATCTAGATGAAATAGGTCTCATGGCAAGAAGGTTTGAAAGAAGCCTCAGATCTCAATATAAGGGAAAATCCTGGAAGAACAAAGGCAACATGAAGAAGACCAGTACCAACACTGGTTGCTTCAAATGTGGTGAAACTGGACATATGATCAAGGATTGTCTAGCATGGAAAACTGACAAGGGAGGACAAATAGAGAAAAAGTTGACAAAGAGAGCCATGCTTGCTGCCTGGGGAGACTCTGACTCAGGTGTTGAAAGTGAGGAGGAAGAAGCCCTAGTTTGTGTAACTACACTGTTGGGAGAAGTAGACCAGAGGTAGACCAGTTCAGAAAAGAAGGGACACATGTGTCTCATGGATGGAAGCAGCTCTTCTGATGAAGAACAGGTAACTATTTCTGATATGAAAGAACAAATAAGATATTGTGATAGAGATAAGTTACTAAATTTTATAGATGCTTCTATTGAACAACATGTTAAAGGCAATGTTGCTTATAAGGCTAACAAAAAGAAACTAAGAGAAGTAACTCGAAATCTAGATCTTAGTGAGTGCCGCTCCACTAAGATTGAACTTATTTGTACAAAACTGAAAGAAAAAATTTCAGAGCTTGAAATAAGTCTGGATCAGAAGAATATAGAACTTGAGATGCTAAAACCTCGGTCAGTTTTTTCAAAAGCAGATTTTTATCAAAATAATGAAAGTGGTTTTTAGTAAGCTTAAGAAGGCAGAAGTTGAAAGTATAAATTTCGAATTACTTAAACAGAAATCACACACTCTAAAACATTCTGACTTGATTTTAGCTTATAATTATATGGTTGATGATGTGGAAGAATTGTTCAAAGAGCATGTGAATCTAAAAACTTCTCTTGCTAGCACAAGTAGTTCTAGTATTAATGTCAATAACTTATGGTTGGAATACGAGGGTAAGATCAGTGATTTACAAGCTGAAATATCTGAGTTAAAGAAAGATATCAACCCTAAAGTCCGTTGCTTCAGACAATCAAGGTGTTGATATTGAATTCTTACACTTAGAATATGAAACTAAAATATATGATCTTCAAGCTGAAATATCTCAAATAAAGAAAGGCAAGAATACTCATACCACATTTGAACAAGATCCTGAATTGATTTCAAAACTTAAGGATGAGCTTCATAGGGAAAAGTTGGATCTTGCCATTGCTGCAGAATATAAAGAAGCTCAGCTTAAGAAACTTGAAATCAAGGAACAAGATTTGAATGACTGCCTAAGACAGATGAACAGGCTGCTCGATGCTCAAAGTACTCTAAACATCCTGACCTCACAACCTGGTAATCCTATGAGGTTTGGATTAGGGTATTCTGGAAGTAGTTCCCAACAGCCCCAAAAGTT
Source organism: Suaeda aralocaspica (assembly GCA_016808085.1). Classification (NCBI taxonomy): domain Eukaryota; kingdom Viridiplantae; phylum Streptophyta; class Magnoliopsida; order Caryophyllales; family Amaranthaceae; genus Suaeda; species Suaeda aralocaspica. The sequence goes on along the minus strand of PYUH01000373.1, from coordinate 848,931 downwards.
GGGGAGAGATGGGACTTGGATTTTTGAATTCAAAAGAGGTAAGTATGTTTTTTGCAAAAGGCATGCATGTATGCACCTATTGTGGTAAGAATGGACATGTTAATGAAACTTGTTGGACCAAGTAAAAACATGATAAGAAAAATCAGTCTCATGTTCAAAGGACTCATAATCATCAGAGTCACACATAAAATTCGTCTAAAAATGGAAAACATGATAACATAAGAAAGACAAATGTGAAATAAATCTGGGTTAGAAAGGACATTATCAAACCAGTTCCCATTAACAAGGAACCCAAGAAAATCAGGGTTCCTAAAACTAAACCTTGATTTGTTTGTGCAGGTTAGAGTGAAAGGAAAGCCATTTTGGTATTTGGATAGTGGTTGCTTAAGATACATGTTAGGAGATAAAAGTTAATTTCTTTCATTCGTAGCCTATGAAGGAGGAAGTTTCACCTTTGGAGATAATAGTAAAGGTTTGATCAAGGGCATAGGTAATGTTGGTAAGACACTTTCTCAACCGATTGATAATGTATATTTTGTTGAAGGTTTGAAACATAACCTCTTGAGCATATCTCAGCTATGTGACAAAGGAAACCATGTCGAATTTGAAACAAATCTTTGTCACATAGTTAACACTAGAGGTGATCAACCTTAGCCCGACCCGCGAGCTCAACCCGGCCCCAAAAAATGCGGGTTTTGGACAACGTATTTCCGGTCCGAAATCGGGCTAGGCCTGACCCGACCCGATTTTTGCAACTTTCCCGCGGGCTTTGGCGGCTTACATTCAAGAAGTTTAGTTGATTTTTTTGGCCCGGCCCGAAAAAGCCCGCTCTAAAGTTCCGGGCTTTGGATAACAACATTAGGCCCGAACCTAGGCTCGGCCTGAGCCCGATTACTTGCCTTCTTTAATGCGACAAGCCCGGCCCGACCCGGCCCATGATCACCTCTAGTTAACACTGAAACAAAGGAACTGGTCTGTAAGGGGTTCCGACACAATAATGTTTACATAACATTTTTGAGTCAGATTCCTAAGAACATCGCCACTTGTCTCAATGTTATAGAGGATGACCATTGGCTGTGGCACAAGAGACTTGGACATGTAAGTTTTTCTTTGCTAAATAAACTGCGATCTCAGGACTTAGTACAGGTTTACCTAAGGTTAAGTTTGTTGCAGAACATATTTGTCATGAATGTGCCAAATGTAAGCATGTCAAGTCCTCTTTTCCGCCAAAGAAGTTTGTAAGCACTACTAGACCATTCAAAATTGTGCACATGGACTTGTGTAGGCCCATGCGTATACAAGGTCAAAATGGTCATAGTTATGTGTTTGTGTTAGTTCATGATTACTCTTGTTATACTTGGACAATATTTCTAAAATTTAAAAATGAAACTTTTGAAGAATTTGAAAGCTTCATAAAACAGTTCCAAAACAAGGTTAATCATCAACTAGTCTCTATCCGGTTTTATCATGGTTCTGAATTTGACAATGACAGCTTCATTACCTACTGTAATGATCATGGTGTATCTCACAATTTCTCAGCCCCCAGAACTCCACAACAAAATGGAGTGGTTGAAAGGAAAAACCGCACTTTAGAAGAAATGGCAAGAACAATGCTTCTAGAGAGTGGTCTACCTCGAAACTTCTGGACTGAAGCTGTGAGTACTACTTGCTATATTTTAAATAGGGTAATGCTGAGACCTTTACTAAAGAAAATACTTTATGAGCTCCTTAGGGGAAGAAAACCAAACATTGCACACTTAAGCGTTTTTGGGTGCAAATGCTTTGTACACAATAATGGTAAATCAAGTTTGGATAAATTTGATCCTAGAAGTGATGAGGCTGTTTTCATTGGATACTCTTCACACAGCAAGACATACAAAGTTTTCAACAAAAGAACCTTGTGTGTTGAAGAGAGAATCCATGTTCTGTTTGATGAAACTAATATGTTTAGCAAGCATGTGCAGGTGGATGATGATGAATTCGAAATTAGCATGCTAAACTTTACAGGAGCTAAAGAAGTAGAAGGTGCTGAACCAAACTCACCACACAACTCTCCTACAGAGGAAGATTCTGGTCAAGCAAAAACTCAAGAAGCTCATGAAGTAAGATAAGGAAATAGTGACTCAGAGGCTCAACCACATGAATACAATGCAGCTGAGACCACTGTGGAACCAGGTTCACATGTTCAAAGCAACAATGAAACAGGGGGAACCTGTATAGGAACCAGTTTAACGTTAGAAGGCACCAATGTAAATCTTGATATGAACAAATCCTTCAAGTACAAGTCTGCTCATCCCTCTGATCTTATCATTAGTGATATTAACAAAGGGGTGCAAATAAGGAATTCTACTCTACAAAAATTTTGTGCTTTCAATTCCTTTCTTTCAAATGTTGAACCAACTAATTATAAGACTGCTTTAATGGATCGAGCTTGTGTTCTGGCCATGCAAGATGAACTCAATCAGTTTGAGAGAAGTCAAGTATGGCATCTTGAACCCAGGAAGGAAAACATGTTTATTATTGGAACTAAATAGGTGTTCAGGAAAAAACTGGACGATGCAGGTATTATAGTCAGGAACAAGGCTAGGCTAGTGGTCAAAGGGTTTAATTAGCAAGAAGGAATTGATTATGATAAAACCTTTTCTCCAATAGCCAGGCTTGAGGCAATCCGGATTTTAATTGCTTTTGCAGCTCATATGAACTTCAAAATCTTGCAGAAGGATGTTAAGACAGCCTTTCTTAAGGGTTAAGGGAAAGAAAATGTATATGTGGAATAGCCCCCCCCCCCCCTGAATTTGAGGATAGTAAATTGCCAAACCATGTTTTTAAACTTGAAAAAGCTCTTTATGGTCTCAAACAAGCTCTTTACAATTTTTATTTTTAGAAAATGGATATAAGAGAGGTTTAGTTGACAAGACACTATTCGTAAAGGAAAAGGGAACTGATTTGCTAGTGGTCTAGATATATGTAGATGATATTTGTTTGGAGCTACTAATACTGATTTGTGTAATGAGTGTGCAGATTAGATGAAAAGTGAATTTGAAATGAGTATGATGGGAGAACTTGGATTCTTTCTAGGACTTCAAATCAAGCAAACCAATTATGGAACTAAGATTCATCAGTAGAAGTACCTCAAGGAGTTGCTGAAAAGATATGGCTTGCAAGACATCAAATCCTATGAAACACCCATTGCAAATTCTACAAAATTGAGCCTTGATAAGAAGGGAAAGGGTGTTGAGGGTAAATTATATAGAGGTATGATTGGCTCATTTCTCTACTTAACATCCAGTAGGCCAGATATAGTGTTTTCAGTATGGTTGTGTGCAAGATTTCAAAGCAACCCTAAAGAATCTCACCTAAAGGTTGTTAAGAGAATTTTAAGATATCTCAATGGTACTGATGAGCTATGTTTGTGGTACCCAAAAGGTAGCAGTATAAATCTTATAGGATACACAGATGCTGACTTTGCTGGTTTTAATGTGGACAGGAAAAGTACATCTGGAATGGATCACTTCTTAGGTTCCTGCCTTATCTCATGGGTATCTAAGAAACAAAATTTTGTGGCCTTATCCACAGCAGAGTCTCAATACATTGCAGCTGCTTTATGTTATGCTCAACTCTTGTGGATAAAGTCACAACTAAAGGATTTTGGGATCTGTTTTAGAAGTGTTCCCATCTTATGTGATAACACAAGTGCAATCAATATTTCGAAAAATCCTGTTCAACATTCTAAAACCAAGCATGTTGAGATTAGGCATCATTTTCGAAGGGACAATGTTGAAAAAGGTAATGTAGAATTGGAGTTTTGCAGGTCAGAAGATCAACTAGCTGACATTTTTATAAAACTTTTCAGCAGAGAAATGTTCATCAAGCTTCGTACCTTGTTGGGTATGATTAAAATTAGACAATGAGCTCTTAAGCCTTGACTTGTCCCTTTGGCTAGTCAAATGATGTCAATATGTATATATTATTTTTGTTCTGGTTTTTCTTTTTTTATGCTTTTTACGTCTCACAAAGTTCATATGCCATGCTGAGCTGATCAATTTAGTACTCAAGTACCTTAGCATAATCTTGTAAAGAGTGAGTTGGCACAAACCACTTGCAGACCATTAGGAAACCAGATTCATGAGGCGGTTATTTTAGTAAGTCAGTTTATTTTCAAAAATTCAAATTTTTGGAAATAAATGTAATGACGGTTATATTTATGGCAACTGTCTTTTTTGTTGAACGGACAAATATCTTTCAAATATTTTGAAGATAACCGTTTTGATTCAAATCTTTTATAAATATAAGCTTCTGATCATACTTTCCTTCTTCATTTCATTTCCTTATCTTTTCTCTCTCTCTCTCTCTCTCTCTCTATATATATATATATATTCTCTCGATTATATTTCTCCCACACAAAAACCTAAATCATCTAAATTCTTCTTCTTTCTCTCACTCACATTGTTCAAAGTTTTTTTTTCTCAAAGCAGAGGAAATATTCAGTCTCATCATGTCAAAGAAGTTAGTGAATCTCCTGAAATTGAAACGAAGAAAACAAAGAAGATGGTCGACAAGGTAATTGAGTCTATGATAGAAGATGTGATGGAGGAGGAAGTTAATGAAGAAGAAGAGGTGTCGTTGATTAGAAAGAACACCAAGCCTGGAACTTCAAAAGCCCTTACTATAAGATATGCCACACCAAAATCCACCACAAAAACATCCACAAAGGCGGTTACACCAAAAGTAACCGCCAAATCTTCCACACCAACATCCACAAAATCAACCACTGCGAAAAAGCCACCCACACTAAAATCCAAAGAATCAACTCCTGTACCAATAAAGACCTCAAAATCCAAAGAAATAGAAATTGCTGAAGAATCTGATCATGAGAAGGAATCTAAGTCCGAATCAAAGTCGGATGAAGAAGAAGTTGAATCAGAAGAAAAGAAAATTGAACAAATGGAGGATGTTGTTGCAGAAGAAGTGAAGAAAAAGAAAGTCAGCAACAAGAAACCGTCATAAAAAATGGTTAAGAAAATTGAGAAGAAGGCCACTAAACCACCAATCACAAAATCCAAAACACTCACACCTAAAACCACTCCCAAACCAGTTGAGAAATCAAAGAACAAGGAAGTTACTGAAGATGAAGAGGAATTTGAAATAACTACTGAGAAAGAAAACACAAAGAAAATAGCAAGCAAGGGTGCTTGTGTGAAAACGGTTGCTAGAAAGGGTGCCAAGGCGTCCAAGGGGAAGGCTATCATGAGAGGAGCACAACCAGACCAGCCCACAACAGAGTAATAAAGAAAGCAATCTAATGTTGTGATCTCTTCAAGCATTAAATCTAAGAAAAGTAAGTCTACTACACCTCAACCTCTATATAACCTGAAAGATAGACAAATTCTAATAGGATTTTCTGTTGCAAAAAGTTGGGTTCCACAAAAATTCTTGATTGAGGTTAAGGAGGCTTCAGTTTTTCAGAAATGGTCTGTGTTGTTTGCAAAAGATTTAGATTTGTTCATGCCCCTAGTTGAAGAATTTACTCACACCTGTATACTAAAGATGATGGATCCTATTTCTCCTTTGTTAAAGATACTCCCATAAATTTGTCTGACAAGAAATTGGCTGAGATTCTCAAAGTTCCAATAGAGGGACTTCATGTTTACTCTAGAGAAAATTGGCCTTCTGTAAAGGAAGTCACAGCAGAACAGATCCAGACCAGACTCTTTACTGGTCCACCTGACAGCAATCAAGGGTACACCATTGTCCAATTAAAGGAGCCACTCATGAGGATATTCCACACTATAGCCTCAAAGATTGTGTGTCCTAGAGCACAACGCTGCATTAGTGTACGGTTGATGGATAGTGTTCTCATTTACTGCCTCATTGAACACATTCCTGTCAACCTCCCTGCTGTGATGGTAGGTCATATGATTTGCTGTGTGGAGAAAGCTAATCATTCTTTGCCCTATGGAGGATGGCTGACCCTAGTATTTGGGCACTGGAAGATACCTATGGTGGGAGATTATGGCACCATGTCACATCTCTCCAATCAGATAACTGGTCAGAAGGGTATGACATATGCAGGAGGTGTATTGAAAATGAAGGATGAAGGGAAAAGTGATGCTGGTCTTGCTGGGACCAATACAGAAACAGTTCAGGCAACCTATGCCTTAGTAAAGCAGCTGAGTGACCAGAATCAACTCATGCAAAATATGGTCAATAGTGTCACTACACTATGTGCTGCACTTCAGGAATCCTACAGAAGAATTGAAGTTTGTCTTGATATAGCTGGTATAATTGGTTGTGAGGATTTTGAAGACAAAGAAGAGACATCAGAAGCTGCATGTGATGCTGATGATGAGGATGCTGAACTGGTCTCTAAGAAGGATGAGGAAGAGGATGATGAAGAACACGATGCAAGTTCTTCAGAGGAAGAAGAAGATGATGAGACTGAACAAGACTCTGGAGCGGATTGATTTTATTTCCTCTTATTTTATCCTATTGCTGCTAACCCCTCCTCTTTTATTGAACTCCTATTCTGGTTTCCCCCTTCCATTTTCAAAAGGCATTGTTACTCTGTAATCTGGTTTAATGCTGGTCTGTAATAACTTTCAGGACAAATAGGTTTGGCACTATGACGGGAACAATTGGTAGAATCAGCATCTCTAGAATGCTGTTAGAGCTACCTATATTAGTTGAACTTTATATAATTAGTAGTTTAAATACTGATTGTGTTTAGTTATTTGTTTAAAAACTTTTATGCATTGATTGTTTTGATGATGCCAAAAGGGGGAAGCAGGTGTGAAGTTCTGATCTTCTACCTAATTCAGGGGGGCGTAGGTCTAAGGAATATTACTAATCTGTGTGTGTTGCAGCAACTGGAAGCAACATTGATAGCCTTGCTAGTGATGACAGACCTACATGGTCTGGAAGTAAATGTATTCAAAGCATTTTACTTCTTATCATCCCAACGGCTTGTTTGCTTGAAAACAAGTCGGATGAACTGACTGATGTTCTTATTGCGAATACATGTTTAAGTCTAAGAGCTCTGAGTCTAATTAGTATTTTCCCTGGGTACTTATAAAACTCTTTCTTAAACTGCTGTCAATTAGTTGTGAACTGGTTTACATGTAAATGATGATTAATCTGCTTGAACAATATGAGACCAATCCATTGAATTCTAAAGAATTCAAATTTTTTGAAAAGTTCGAAATATTAAATGATATTATTTGCAGGGGGAACATCATGGTTATTCATCATCAAAAAGGGGGAATTTTTGAGTTCCTAGCTTTTGTTTTGAATGATGACAAACCACATTAAACTATTATATTGTATGCAAGTTTTTGTTTGCATGTGTAGGTACTAAAAAAACAAGTTCAATGATGACAAGATAAAGCTCGAGAAGCCAAATCTTGAAGTTTGCATGAAGACCAAGCTCATAGAGTCTAACTCTTAGGTCTTAGATGCAACGTAAGGGGTTTGACAGTTTATAGATGCACTATAAAGATTGAGATTATAGAGACGTATTAATTATGGATGAAAAAGTACTTAAGTTACTTGGCATACATAATTATAAGTAAACTTGGCTGACTGGAACAATCTGGGAACAGTGCTGAACCAGTCCTATCGAGTTTACTTCATATATCCGTATTTTAGGAAAGTTCCTTTCCGCACAAAATTGTTTTCAAAAATTATATGGATGCTTTGATTGGTATGCAAGGAAAATATTCTTAAGTATGGCAAGTATGTTATATAATATTGTGCTGATTTTATTTGATTTCAAATAAAATCAGTGAGAATATCTTCCCAGAATTATTTCTATAGTTCCAAGGAAAATATTCTCTTGCAATATTACATGACATACTTGCAAAAGCTCTCTCGAAATCTCAATCTCGCATAAACCTCATAACCACATTAAGGTCTTAATATTCTCTCTTTTTTAAGTGTTTAGGCCAAGTGTTATTGAGAGACAAAGTGTTGTAATTTGAGCATTCTATGAGTTCAGCTTACTGAGGAAGTTGATCTGGGATCATCTTCATTAGAAACTTCCTAGTTGAAGGTTAAGTCAAACTTCCATAGGTGGAAGTTGGGGAATCATATTGTGCATAGGTGCATAATTGATTGAGTGTAATTCTTTTGTTATTCTGAGTTGATTAATAAAAGAGTGAGTGAATGGAGGATGTAGACTTATTAGAAGTTGAACCTCGTTAAATCTTTGTGTTGTTTATTTTATTGCTTTATTGTTTCCGGGCTTGAGAACTGGTTCTAAACTGTTCTTATAAATACTTAAACAATTAACAACAATCTTACAACACTCAATTCACCCCCCCTCCCTTCTCGAGTGTCACTTGCACTTTCATCTTGATTGCGGATTAATTCGCATGTGTGGTTTTCTGGCTATGACTTTACTTTTAATTGCTAGACTTCCTTGTATTGGTCAAACTTTTTCAACCTTGCTTGGGTTTTGGATTTGAATTGTGTTAACGGGAGGAGCCACTTTTTGCATATATTGTTATTCATTAATTTTCTTTCATATAAGCTTAGTTCGTGGTGCAATTATGATCTTGGGTTTGACATTGTATTCTAGTAGCTTTGGTTGTGGTGTTGTGCATATTGCAAATGATGAAAGGCTTTCATTTCTTTTAAGAGCCTCCAAATTTCCATATTTTATGCATTTTGTCTCATATTTTCCCTTGGTCCTATGTTTTGAGCTTTTTATCCTTCATTTGTATTTTTAGCCACATTACAACCTTGTTTAGCCGTGCTTCATTGTTTATTCATGGTGCCAAGCTTGGCTTGGGGAGAGCTTTGGAGTTATTGGTGTGTTGTTGCTACACATATGATGGTGTTATTGTTGGAGGATTATTGGTGAAAATTTGTTGGAATTGTTGTTTAAGTGAGGTTCTTTTGATTAAAGGTTTCACACTAAGGCTCTACATACCAATGTTTGGGTTATTACAAGTATTTGAAAAGGTATATTTTATATGTAGCCTAGTTATGTATATGTGATGATTTTGTCTATTGTTTGTTTTAATTAAGCACAGACAAATTATTAAGAGTCGTGAAGCTAAAGTTTTTATTATGCTTGAAAAGTAAAGAAAGAAAAAAATATAATAAAAGCATGACGAAAAGTTCAAAAAGAAAAAAGAGAGAGATTGTAATGAAAATGAATTCAAAATTCAATTCCAAAAGAAGAGAATTTAAGAAAAGAAAGAAATTTAAAGCTTGTGAATATAATTGGTTGATATTGGTGTTGATGTGAATTGAAAAGAAGTTTCTTTGGTGTTTGATTTGGTCGGAATTGGTTTTTGGAGAATTTTGCTGATACACTTGGAGTAGTTAGCGATTTTCTTCGGTTTTACATACGTATATCAGATAAGTGTATTTTATAATCATTATTTACCCTTGATTTATATTAGTTATTGGCTCTAACAAGGCCCTTTAAAGCCTAATTCTACTAATCTAGTTTCTTTTAGTCCCTTATGCTTCGGTTTGTTATATATGTATTGGTGCACTTGTATCGGTTATCGTATTATGTTCGACATTTGACAAGTTACCAGAAGGCCTTGACTATTTTGAGAAGCCAGGATAGAGTTAGGATATAAATTGGAAGCACAATTGAAGCAAACAAGTCGAGTTTTTGAAGTAAACGAGCGAGCTAGAAGGCCCCAGGACCTAGGCAGCAGTGCGCCCGCGCCAGGTGAAGTGCACTATGCTCGGTTCGAGCGCACTATGACCGGGTACCCGGGCAGACTGCTTTTCCTGCGTATTTCGAGATTTTCTAACTCATTTTTGCTATTGTATTTTTAGGATTTCTATCCCAATCCTATGTATAGGATTTTATAATTTTAGGGCATAATTTTGCATAGTTTCTCTCTCTAGATTTATTCATTTATTCAATCAATATAATTTAGGTTTACTCAATTCTTTTCTTTTCTTTTCTTATTATTTAGTTTTATTGTTTTGTTTTGTTGTTATTATTAGCTTTGTTTTGCTTTAGATTTGTGTTAGATTAGTTTTGTTAGTTATGCCCTAATTTCCATGATAATTAGTTTTATGAACTTGGTTTTAGTTTTAATTTTAGTTTTACTTTTAATTATGAATATTGATTTTATTTCTGCAATTTAAAAAACATGAATGAGTAGTTTATTTTCTAGGGCTAGGGATCCATGAGCCATCCCCATGAAATTGTTTGATGATTGATTGATATAATTTATGTTGTTTCAGAATTCCTATTATTAATTTATATTGTTTGCAATTGAACACTAGCCAGGTTTGATTGTTAGTTTGATAATTGTCGAAATTGATGCCGAGAGCTAAGATTACCATGATTAGATCACAAGGATAATAGGTACAACAAGTCTAAGCAAGCGAGAGTCATTAGAGGAGTTTTGAAGTAGTCTAGATTTGAGAGAATTAGTTTGCCTTAATACTGAGCGTCATTTATTTGTTAATTGATTGTTAATCAATTCATTGTTGGTTTTTGGTGAACCGATCTCTGAGGCTTAATTAATTTGAATTATTTTCATGATAGTTCTTGTTTTTAGTGTCAATTAGTGTCTTAGTTAATTTCATTCTCATAGGTCCTTTACAACAGAATAGCTTTTTAGAATTAGTAGAAATTCATTGCTTCCTTGTAGATCCGATCAATGCTTCCCTAAAATTATTTGTTGGACTTCTAGGTGTATTTTTAATAGGTAAGCGACTAGCCTTGTCAAATTTTGGTGCCATTTCCGGGGAGGCAATTGTTTTATTTCTGCTAATCGGGTTATTTTGGTTTTCTTTTTTTATTACTTTTTCATCTTAAGGAACTAACCATTATTTAAGGCAGTTCTTATGGTTGTCTGTAGTTCATGTGCTTGTGCAAGTACTTGGTTTTTATGCCGGTTTGGATTGATCTTAACCCTGAAAGGTCATTCCATAAGACAAATCATAGAAGAAAGTGGTGATTAAGAAGGATTTTTCTTTCCAAACAAACATTAGCCTATCTGTCACGACATTTGGCTGAATTGGATATGATTGACGAAGGAGAGATGTCGGTTTCTGAAAATAATGAAAACAACCTATCGCCGCCACCACCGCCACCATCAACACAATCATTGAGAGATTATTCTCGGCCGAGTTTAGAAACAGTTGGAGGTGGTTATTGGGTTCCTGATACAGAGGCTCTTAACTTTGAATTGAAGCCAGCTTTGGTGAATATGGTGGAGAGGAACCAAATTGTAGGAACATTTATGGTGGATTTGAATTTGCACTTGAACAATTTCCTTCAATATTGCAACACGTTACTCAAGACTACATTAGAAGGATGATGTTCCCATTTTTATTGAAGGATAAAGCTCGCACTTGGTTGAACGGTCTCAACATGCATGGACAACATCAACAGTTGGGATGAGTTAGCTCTTGCATTTCAAAGGAAGTACTACCCTCCAGAGCAAACTCCAACCCTTCGAAGAAAAATCACGAATTTCAACTAAGAGACAGATGAGACATTATGTGAAGCATGAAAAAGGTCCAAGGATTTATTGAGGTTGTGCCCCCATCATGGTCTTGAGAAGTGGTTCCTAGTCCAATCATTCTACAATGGGTTAGGAAATGAGAGCCGTACTTTACTTGATTATGCTGCTATTGGTCGATTCATGAATTAGGAGGTCAATGCTGCCTATGACTTAATTAAAGAAATTGCCATTCATAGTTCACAATTCGACAATCCTAAAGAGCATTCGAAGAGAGGTGGAAAGCATGTAGTAGATGATAAGTATGAGAGTCTAGCTTCACTAATAAATGCAATAAGTCAAATGCTCGACAACATTAGCACTACACCTTCTCCACCAATGTCTATAGCTGCAATGGCTGCACTTTCAGGATGTAATGAGCCCTTTTGTGATACATGTGGTTCATTTTTTCATAATGCCCAGTCATGTCATAGTTCCATGGAGCAAGTGTGTTCTTTACATGCCTATAAGAACAATCCACTCTCTAACACTTACAATCCAAGTTGAAAGGATCATCCATACTTCTCCTACAAGAGCAACAATGTGCAAAGCCTACAACCATTTATGCCACAGCAGCCACACCAGTAGATGCAACAGTTTGCACCTGGGTACACCAGACCCCCATTCTCAAAACTACCACCGCCTTAAGCAAGCAATGAGATTTCAGATGCAGAAGAACATGGAGGTCCGCAGGCTCACAACAAGAAATTAGAGTTCCAGCTAGCTCAGATTGCCTAGCCCACAACTTAGAGGCAGTAGGGTCAACTACCTCCTCACCCCAATTCGCCAGCTCCACGGAATCATGTCAATTCTATTACCACCAGAAAAGGGACTCACTACGAGGGTCCAAAGATGCCAGCTGATGATGCTAATTTCGAGTCGGTAGTGCAGAATGGAAAGACTAGCAATGTGGTGATTGAGGAGATTGCAGAGCCGATACCCCCTATGGAGAACGAAGTGATGGAGAAGAGAGCTTCAGTAGCTGACATGCCTACTGACACATTGACATCTCCTAAGGTGCGACTGCCATTTTCCCATAGGGTATATAGGAGTAAGAATGACAACCATTTTCATAAGTTTCTCGATATTGTCAAAAATTTACAGGTTATGTGTCTTTCCCTGATCTAATCACACAGGTACCCACATATACTAAGTTTTTGAAAGACATATTGAGCAGGAAACGAGAATTGAGTTCGGTAGAGAATGCAGCTTTAACTAAATAATGTAGTGTAATTTTGTAGAATAAATCTCCACCAAAGCTTAACAATTCAGGAAGTTTTTCTATTCCTTGAAACATTAGCCCACTGTTTATTGATAAAGTATTATGTGATTTAGGGGCCAGTGTTAGTGTAATGCCATTTTCTATTTGCAGGAAGCTAATTAAGGGTTCTTTGAAATTTAGTAACATTACTTTGCAGATGGTAGAAAGAACTGTAAAATACCCAAAAGGTAATTTGGAGGATGTCCCGGTGAAAGTCGAGAATTTTTCATCCCCGTAGATTTTTTGGTGCTCGATATGGAGGAGGATGCCCACATCCCCATTATATTTGGTAGACCTTTTTTGAATACTTCTGGTTTTGTTATCTATATGAAAAACGGTAGTCTAACTCTTACTGTAGGTGATGACAAGGCTACTTTTAACCTTGATAGTGCATTAAAGAGTCCCATGTTAGAACAGTCTTGCTATATAATCGACATTATTAATGAGATTGTAAGTGATGACTTACCTCGATCCCTTAAAAAGGATCTTCTAAAAGTTGTGTTATTCTTACATGTTGTTTCAGGTGAAGGCGATGTTGAGACGGACAAGTTGATCCAAGACCTTGCTGGAGCGAAATTGAGTTTTGTGGTGAGCGAATTTTTTTAGAATTACCACATAATGTTTGTTCAGTAAAGGAGGTAACACAACCCGAGACGAAAACCCTCCCCTCTAATTTGAAATATGCACTCCTTAATGAAAAAGAACTATATCCAGTCATTGTTAGTGCTTCTCTTACTGATAATCACCTTAAAACACTTTTAGTTGTGTTTAAATAACATAAAAAGGCTATTGGTTACACCATGGATGATTTGACTGGCATTAGTCCTGATTTTTGCATGCACCGCATTAATTTAGAGGAAGCTCATAAACCATGCATACAAGGTCAGCGTCGTTTGAATTTTAACATGCAAGAGGTGATTAAGAAAGAAGTCATTAGATTGCTTGGTACTGGGGAACACCCCAGAATTTGCTAACTATTTTCGTAAAACATGATAATAACAATAATAATAAAAACAATGAAAATACTTCCTACTTAACTGGGAAAAACCAAAGCATTACTGCCACCGTGATAATGGGTAAGGCTATTATCAAAGTAGTACAGCGGAAGTCTTTTATTTTTCAAAACAAATTAAATCCCAAAAGAAAATTTTAAACAAACCTAGACAAAAACCGTTAATACAACTTGGAACCGAAACAATGGCCCTTCAAAGCTAACTAAACTTTATAAATTTGAAAACAACTATTAGTCCAACAATAATCAAGCCAAAAGTCATAAATAAAAAGTAAAGACAGCATAACCAACACAAGTAAAGGGAAAACAATAATCGTAAGCACTCTTCACTCAATCCCAGCATGATTGACTATGCCCACCTATACCTGTGGTTTCTCTTAATTCTAGACTACTAACTCGCCATCGAAATAGGTTGTTGTAGGTGTGAACCCGGGGCTTTGGGGGCCCATGTTCCCTTTCTTACAGGACGTTTGAATGTCATGTATAGTTTGTTTACATAGTGTGAGTATGCTTGGCTTGGGGAGTGATTCTAGAATATCAAAACCGAAGTAGAGAAGTCGCCACCGTCCTCTTTGCGGGAGCTAATGGAACCCCATTATGCCATAGACCAATGGCAAAGTGACAGCCAAGGATAAGAAGGTCCCATATCTCTGGATTCGAGGACGAGGGTAAGGGCAACAGTAGGTCACAGTGTCCCCCCGCGTATAGCGACCTCTACTTGTTCTCATGTGTAATTTCACAATCATAATATCGAATTATAACAATCATATTTCCGGTTAAGACCTACAAACATGAATGAAAATAAGGCTAGGCGGGTTTTAGTTAATGCACACATAATTTCCAGTTTTTCATACATGGGTGATCGCTTTAGGATTAAGTTGATTTTAATCTCTGATTAGTTGAAACGAGTTTTTAGGTATTTTAAGCTAAACATGAATTATATGTGATTTGAAAGCATTAAACATATATCATGGATCACATAAAACCTAAAGCACGATTTCTACTTTAGATTGAGTTTAATTAAGGTCGAACCATCAATTAATCAATATTGCATGAATTTAATTATAAGCCTCTCAATTATCCAATAAAGCATTAAAAACATGAAATCATGCAAACTAACTCATTTGAAGAACTCAAGATGATGAATTCGATGTTGTCAGCCTCATTCGAAGTACCTTTCAGGGAAGTCAACGACCCTTTAGAACCGAGAGCTTAAAGAACCTTAACTAATTAGTAATGACAATAATATTAGTAAATTTTTGGTACGGTTTTCGAAGGAGGGCCCGAAAACCGAGGGAGTTTTAGAGAGAGAAAGTGACGTGTTAGAGAGAGAGAGAGAGAGACAGAAGAAGAAGTTGTAAAGATGTGGGTTGATGATTGTGTGTTGAATGAAGGTCAAAGGAGGGGGTATATATAGTGTTGGAGGGAAGGTCACTGAGCGCCAGGGCGCTAAGGAAGCGCTAGGACGCCCAACAGTGAGCGCCAAGACCCTATGGAACGCCAGGGCGCCCACTGAGCGCTGTTGTAATACCCCACATTTTCACGTATTTAAACAAAGTATTTTTGTATTTTATGCGTATAATTTTCGTATTTTATTCGTATAATTTTAATATTTTTATTGAAATTTATGTTCAATAGAAGTATTAAATAAAAAGAAATTAATTAAAATAAAATAAATAATAAAATTTTGGTTAAAAGTAGTTATTTGTGTTCTTAAATAATATTTTTATGATTAAAAATATTTTAAGAGCTTCCTAAAATCGATTTCAAAGGTTTCCTAATTTACTTAGGAGTATTTATCGGCCTCACCAAAATCCTACATTGGGGCCTATAAATACCCTACGAAACCTAAAATTCCAACTTTTCCTAATCATACTAGTCAATTAGGATTCCAAAAATTTAGAGAGAAAAGGGAGAAAGAAAAAAAAAAGTGTTGCAATTTACGAACAAAAAAAACAATGGGAAATTTCGAAAAAAAAAATAAAAAAACTCTTGGGCCTCGGGATCTGCGCCCAACCGGACCCACTGCTAGCCACTGCACCACTGCAGCACCACCGCCGACCACCTGCAGCCACCGTCAGACCTCCTCCCCCAATCTTGGTATTTTCGAAACTTATAAAAAAAAAATTCTCCTTCTTTATTTATTTATTTTTTTTGATTCAATCTTGCAAATTTATGATTATAATTATGTTTAATCATGTTTTAATAAGTTTAATTATCTTTTTATATAAGTATGAATCGTTTTTAAGGCATGAATTAATTTTGTTGTTCATGAAATTATAAATTAGGGTTTGAAATTTTATGAAGTTATGATTTTATGAATTTTTGTGTTCTAAACTTTAATTTTATGATCATAGATTATTTTTGGGTGAATTTATGATGATGTTATTAAGTTCAGATTATTTTTAAGGGTTTTAAACTTATTTTATAAAGCTGTTCAAATTTTATAATCATGAATTTGAGTTGAATAAATATTATGAACATTTTTTAGCATAAGAAAAATTGTTCTAACGCCTAGATTGACTTCATAAATATGTTAGTAGATTGTAGAAGTGTTTTGCCATGAAATCATGATGTTTTCATTAGCTTTTCATGACTTTAAAGTTTATAAAAAAAAACTGAATTTTTAATAAAAACAAGTTAAATTGAGTTTTAAGTGTCCAAATTGTACTAGTATGATCACACATCAATTCTATGATGAAATATATAAATTTTAGTATGTTTTATGATGTTTGAAAGTGATTTTAAGCATGTTTAACATGATGTCAAGATTTTATAAATTAGTTAATTAGGCTTTTAAAGTATGTAATTAGCATAAATCGATTATATAAATTAGGTAATGCATTGTATGATTGATTTGTGTCATTTTCGGAAGTTTTCAAGGAGTTTTGAGAAATTTAGGTTGCTTTCCACTTTTCTTAAGTGGCATAAAAATTAAGTTTTTATAAAGCATAATCAAGTCCCGAAAACTAAGTAGAATTGCAATAGAGAAGAAAAAGTGAAGTGTGGAATTGAATCGAGACCATATAAGGAAGTTTTGGACAAAGTATCCAAATTTAGTAGTTAGTTATAGTTGTTGTAGAATTTAGTCAATAAGGTTTTAATTTAGTTCGGTTTTCCCTTGTGTAGGAGACTTTGAATTAGTTCACTTCTAGAAGTTGTGGCGGAGCACAGTTATTTTACAAGATACGTAAGTACTAAAGACAAACATAAGAGTTAGAATGCATGCTTGAGTAATTCTTGATTACATGAAACCTTGTATTCTTGTTTTGAATCATGAATTTATATGCGTGGAAAGTTTGTTAGTAGCATGTTTTAATGTTTAATGACATTCCATGTTAAATAGAAAGTTTAATTTTTATAAGCTTGAATTGGAATGTTATGATCAGTTAAGTTTGGCCAACAGTTTATGAATAAAGGAAAGAAGTCATTTTTAAGTTGATTAGTTGCTTAATCAACAAGAAAGACAGTTGTGAATTCTTATTCACATAATTAGAAGAAGTTATGAGCAATTATATTATATATAATACCACTCATAGTTTAGTGTGTGGTCAAGAAGAAAGTAAGGTATTAACTACTCACAGTTAATGTGTGGTAAAGGAGGTTCAGTTTAATTAAAGGACACACATAAAGATTAATCTTGAGTCACCTTAAGTTGAAGATAATTAAATTGGCTTACTTGATTTGGATGCATGTTATATATATATATATATATATATATATATATATATATGTGATGTTGCATGAGAGTCATAACATTGTAAACCTGTTAAATCACGTAAAGAGTAAGAGGACTTGCATCAAAACTCTTGGAACGTATATACCTTGAGTATGAACAATGGGGGGAGTCGTATGGAACAGTGATCTATGACTCCTAAGTGGGGTACAAGACGTTGTACTCTTGTATATTTTTAATGCGCTGGATATCCGTCACTTTATGTGACATAGTAATACCTTTTGGGAGTTGCTCCCCAGCTGGTGCCCAATAGGGCAATGATTTATAGGAGGAAACCCGTTCGATGCAGGATCTATAATTATTAATATAGTAATTAATTTAATTGAGTCCATGTAGAGGAAAAAGGTTGTCGAAGGTAAGTTGTGTGCATGTTTCATTTCTTTTTGTTTTTGCATAAGTCTTTAGTAGTTATGTACTCAGCTTTGCTGATTGTTTGTTGGTTTACATGGCTTTGTCTTGGACTTGGCCCTACGATGACCCACTTGTGGTGAGTAGTTGTCTAGTAAAAGGAAAGCTGCAGGTACAAGTGGGCATAAGTCATTTCATGATGGGATGGAGTGAGAGAGCTTGCTGTGGTTGTAGTTTTGCTTATTTTAATTGCTTACGGAGACTAACATTTATTTTGGTTGTTTAGATTTTGAAAGATTTCTAATTTGTAGTTTTGGTTTTGGTTTTTTTAAAGGGCCATTAATATGGTTCCGAAGTGTAATAAGTTGAAATTTGATTTTATTTTAAAGTTGTTTGAAGTTTACTTTTAAATTGTTTTGGTTTTAAGACTTCCGCTGTAGTACTTTGAAAAATGCCTTAGCCGTTATCACGGTGGCGGTAATGCTTTGGTTTTTCCGTATTTAGAAGTTAATAAATATTTTTCTTAATAATTATATTATGTTTTCCGGAAAAACGAGACAGAGGAAGTTAGGAAAATCCAGGGTGTTACAGAGTAGTTACCGGAGCATAGATTTTGAAATAAATGAATTTTATTTTGGGGTACCCTAAGTTTATTTTTGGAAAAGAGGAATTTCTTAAATAGGAAACTTTTGAAAATGGAATTTTTCAAAAAAATAGTAATTTCCGAAAATGAAAAATTTTGAAAAAAAAATTATATGTGCATGTATGCAA
This sequence comes from Suaeda aralocaspica, assembly GCA_016808085.1. NCBI lineage: Eukaryota > Viridiplantae > Streptophyta > Magnoliopsida > Caryophyllales > Amaranthaceae > Suaeda > Suaeda aralocaspica. The sequence continues at coordinate 830,320 of PYUH01000373.1, read as the reverse complement.
GGAATTCAGTTATGTATTATGTGTTATCGCTTTAATACCATGTGGTGAGCTTGCGTAGGAAGATTGGGCATGTAGGATAGACTTTGTTTCTGTTCTTTCATGCATTGAAGTTTATGATCAAGATGATGCTTATGTGTATAGTTGGGTGTAAACAAAATTGTATGTTAGCCACAAGACTTTTTCTTGCAGAACGGTTAGTTGTTGGTTTTGTTCTTTTGGGAAGGTTGGACCTTTAGTTTTAAGTTTTGTGCAGGATGACACATAATATGCCTAGTAAGTATACTCAAATGGGGACATTGGAGAAGAAAGATTATGAATGTCCACCTAAATACGTTTGGAAGATCCGGTTCTACTGTTGGTACATGAGANCTACTGTTGGTACATGAGTACAGTGTTGAAGTTACCACAATGGGATCAGCCTGACCAAGTAGCAGCTTTGATTGTTAGGTGTTTACCCGACCGTTCACCCTACTTAGAAATTAAGGTGAAGTTTAGTTATTTTCATTTCCTTGGAGGCCTTCCAAACTATTTTAAGTATAAGGATGATGTTGGCCAATGGGGTTGTGATTGGAGGTTCTTGGAGGGGTACATTGCTAAGAAGGAACAGGAGTATCAACAAATGAATGCGAATAAAGAGACCCCATCCGCACCAAGCCCAATAAGTAGTCAATGGAGTGAAGACCAAATGGTAGAGGAGACTCCTACAGGTTCAAAGACTGGTGAATCCGAGAATAGTTTGTGTTATGAAATTGAGGACCCAAACCCAGTAATCCCGGTATATGTTGACTTGGTAACCGAATCTGAAGAAGAGGAGGAAGAATCCGATCCTGAGGAAGACATGGAAGGAGGAGGAGAAGAAACTGATGAAGAGATGGGGGATGACATTAAGGATGACCCAAAATTCGTACCGAAGAAATATGTTATGTTAAGAGACAACATACACCCTCTCTCAAACCCACTAAAATCCAGAACTCCCCTTTCTTACACCCACGGCGACGGCGGTGGGGAGTTTATCTTTTGATGGCGACGGCAGTAAGTTCTATCTCTATCGAAATTGAGGTTAGTATATAACTTAATATATTTTCTCTGAAAATTAAACATTACTAAACTCTAAATGGATATTTCAGGTGATTAATTGGAAGAAGAGGAGGAAGCAGCACCTACAACTAAATGATGAGCGTAAAATTGAATAAAGCTAAGGCATGGTGGTTGATTCCTTCTAACTCATTTTAGAAAACTAATCTTGCAATCTAGGGTTTACTCAATTTAAATTATTTGTCAATTTCATTCATAAATCTTCAACTATTTCTTACTTATGGGGTTTACTCGTTTTAGTCATTAAATTTCTGATTCTTCAGAGTTTACAAAATTTGGACTCATTTGGTGTTATTTAAGTGGATGATTTGGCCTTCTTTTCAGGCTATTTTGCTTGCAGTTCTGTTGGCAGATTTTTGAGTGTTTAGGTGCTATTTTCGGGGCTATTATGGTTAAGTCTTGGGGCAACTTTTGTGGCAGTGTCCATGCTGCTATAAGTTTGAATTGCAATTGCTTTGGTGGTAGCTTTCAGGGTATTTGGTGCTGTTATGGGAAGTTTATTGATGCCATTTTGGTGCTGTTGAGTTGCTATTTTAGGAGGTATATTGATGCCATTTTGGTGCTATTTTAGTCGATGGTTTGGTTCTGCTTGTAAAGATATTATGCTGCTGTTTTTTGTGTTTTTTTAATGCAGGTTAAGGGGCTGTTTAAAAAGCTTTATGGTGCTCTTGTTTTTTTCTTATTACAACTCCTACTTAATATCTTTTCCTCAATTCTTGTCCAAATCCAGCCCAATCATCCCCCTACTACATAGAATATGAATGTAAACTGTGTTCTAGGGTTTCCGTTTGACGAAATTATTGTGATTTTGTGGGATTATTAGTAGCATAGATTTGATGATATAATCAAGGATTGCACGTCTATTTGACATTTAATTTGATTGCTTATGTCTAAATAAGAGTTTATTTTGGTGAGAAAATTGTATATTCATGGTTCTTTCATATATGAGAATTCTGGTTAAATGACTGTAAGATTAGATTTGAATTCTATACTATAGGATATGGTGCCTAATGAGAATTAGAAGGTTGTATATTGTATGTTTCTCATGCATATTCAATGTGAAGTTTCATTTTTGAACTCCTGTGGTTGTTAATTATTTCATTTCTAAAGACACACCTTATGAGTGTATTTTGTCTAATCTCTTTATTTATTGTTGTGATTCGTCTTTTTTCCTTTTGTTTATATTTTGGGTAATCTCTCCACATTTTCTCAGTAAGATAAAAATCACCCTTGTAACTTTACTTTGGTTTGTGAATAATTACTTCTCTCTTTCCTAATTATTATTTTTTCTAATTCTTATAGGACCAAAATATGATCATAGCCATTCATTGGAATAAGCAATAGGCAACATAAGCAAGTAAGCAACGAGATTGAAGATGGAGAAATTAATGAAGACTATTACACATTTAGGAGTAGTTTGAGACTCATTTTTAGATTAAATCATTTATTATGGATGTTTTTAAGTACATTATTTTAATTCAAATGTCTTTGAATGACTACCATCAGTTTATAATTTGAAATGAGTGGGATGAATTGACACATAGATATTTGATTTGTATATTAATAATCAGCAATTATTATTATTATTATTATTATTATTATTATTATTATTATTATTATTATTATTATTATTATTATTATTATTATTATTATTATTATTATTTATTTATTTATTTATTTATTTATTTATTATTAAAGCTATCATCGAAATCAAAATCATCAACATCATCATAAAATTAATAAATATTATTATTATTTTAACATAAAAAAAAATGTTACATATGTTCGACAAATGTTACATATTATTAAATATTGTGTTACTATAGCACTAGTTTAGTGTTACATAAAGTTATAAATATGATACATAATGTTTATGAAAGTGTTACTAAGGTTAACAGATATGATACTTAAAGTATAAAAAGTGTTACCTATAGTATTCAATGTAACACTTTCAAAATGTTACAACATATTTTAAAAAGTGATACCAAAGTAGTTTTAAGTTACACTTTTTCAAAGTGATACTATAGAACTTAAAAAGTGTTACCTTTGAGAATAGGTATCACGAGCAGATGTTTCACTTGAAAAGTGTTGCTCATTGTCTAAGGAAACACTTTTAACCCTTTATGTACGTAACACTTTAAGGGTGCTACCTAATGTCATTTATGTTGTAGTAAACATAAAATGCACTTATCAATTGCTAGTTTGATATTGTCAAAATTCATGCCGAGAGGTAAGTTTACCACAATTAGATCACATGGATAATAAGCAAAACGAGTCTAAGTGAGCAAGAGCCATTATAGGAGTTTTGAAGGAGTCTAGATTCGAGAGAATTCGTGAGCCTTAATTCAGGAAGTCATTAATCTGTTAATTAATTGTTAGACAATTCGTGATTGGTTCAGGGTGAACCGATGTCCTAAGCTTAGTTTATTGATATATTTTTGTGTTTGGTTCATGTTTTAGTAGTAATTAGTGTCTTAGATAATTACCACTCAAAGGCCCTTTATAACGAAATAACTTTTTAGAATTAGTAGAAATTCATTGTTTCACTGTGGATTCGATCCCTGCTTCCCTTGCTATATTAGTTAGAGTTGTTGGTTTATTTTTTATTAGGTGTGCGATATCCTATATCATGTTCTCTAAAGCTTGTTCGCAAACACTCCTTGAGTGTTAGAAAAGTCTAATTAAGAGTCTAAACAACAACCAAGGTTAAAAAGGAAAAGTTTTGGAAAATTGCAGTGGGGTAGACTGTAATACCCTATATCTTCATGCATTTTATAAATTTAATCTATACAATATATTAAAAGGCGTTTGAGACAACGTGAGTGCGCCACGTAAGCTCCCCATCTTTTACCAGAATATCGCCATGTATGCAAGCTCTTGCCAGCATTGCGCCACATGTGCAAGAATCAGACATATACTAAAAAATACAATGGTAACAAGAATTGAACCCATGACCTATTTCATGTCATCCAACCTAATTATCAACTCAACCAAACTTTGTTGATGTTCTACGTCTATATTTTAAAATATATATTCTTTCAGTCACAACATTATAATCAATACAACAACTAATTGAATACGAAGTACAAATGCGGGTACTACATTCTTGGTCTTCCTCAACCTCAACTCATATTTTAGATCAATGTCTACGTATCAAACTGCTAATCAACATTAAAGTGAACCATAATTTTTATTGGTGTTTTTTCTCGGTTCAAATGGAGGAAGTAAATTGTTTTTTTGTTGTAATTTTTTGGGGTTGATTTTAAATGTGGGTAATTTTTTAATTTAGGAAGATTATGTATTCAATTTTATAAAATTATAAGAATCATAAGCTGTAATGTTTTACTTTATCTTATTTCAAAAGAACCATGCCATGTGACACAATCCAAAGTATATGTACCATGTAAGCTTGCCATGTCATTTAACAACATAAATTGTGCTTAGTTCTAGATTCATGTACTTAGTTCTCTTACAAATCAAGGCCACGCATTTACCATCTCAACTAACTTTGATTAATGAATTTATATGTTAACATTGCATTACATATTCATTTCATTTATCAAGTGAATTATAAGTAAAATTAGTTTATTTTCACAACTATAAAAAGTAAATATATATATGAAGTGCTCATATCAAAATACAAATTATTAATATTAAGTGGAAAATTAAAAAGAACGCCTGAGGCATTTCCCGGACCAATACTCTAGTTTAATAATTATAAAGTGTATTTTTACTATTTTTATGAAAAATAAAGGTTAAATAAAGTAATTAATTAAATTATTTATTTTAATGTTTTGTAAGGTTTATATATGATTTTATGAAACTTTCATTTTTTTAAATTTATTTTAAAAGTTATCAAATTGGGTTGTAAAGGATTTCCTAAATTGTTTTAAAACAAGGGCATTCAAATAATTTCCATCATTGAGGGCGTTTTAGTAATTTCATTAAAACTATTTTGGGCTATAAATACCCCTTAAATCAGAATTTTTCTTATTTATTTTGTGAATTAGTGTTTTAAGGTTTACAAAAATAATAATAATAATAATAATAATAAATAAATAAATAAATAAATAAATAAATTTGAAGGAGCCTAGAACCGGCACCCCTTCGCCGGTTTCTTCCACTCGCCGGCCACCTCTCTCCTCAGAAGGGGTAGCCGCTGACCAGCAGCCACCCCGGCGCCGACCACCCCTTTTCCCCCTTAGTTCATTTTATTAACTTAATTAAAAAAAAAACCTATGTTTATGATTATGTTTTAAGTATTGTTTGGGTACCCAAATAACCATACTTGGGCCCAATGGAATTCAAATTGGCCAAGCCTAGAAAAATAAACACAAACAGTCAAACACATTTTTATTAAATGCCAAGGCCCAGCCCACATGAACATATGAGCTGACCCGTATATTGTACAAACAATTATTACAAGCGGCCCAAGGGCCCAAACAATAATCCCACTATATGGTCTTTCGGCCTTCGGCATTCTTGGCCAAGTGGCATCAAACCGCCATACAAAAGGTGACATTTTTCTATAAATACAAGCATTTATGGACTTCTTACAGGTATTCAATTCCTACGCTACTTTACATATACTCTCAAGCTAATACATTCTTAGACTTGACATATATACATTCTTACGGGTAGCCTCGGGGGCGTTCCTCGGACACACCCCTGAGGCTAGTAATCTCTTCTACTTGTGCAGGACCTTCGGACATCATCTTCGGACCTTGCACCTCTTTGACTTTGATCCTTTCCCATTCAATAAAGATTCTTATTTGGAACATATTGTTTCTACCTGGAAAAATTTGGCGTCGTCTGAGGGGAAGCAAAATTTCAAAAATACTTTTTTAAAGAACTATTTGTCAAAATGGCTAGAACCAGTGAAAAAACCCATTATGCGGACTCCACAGGATCGACCGCTTCCTACACACAAGAAACGGATTCGATATGGTATGGGGGACGACAAAGGTCCAGCGGAGACTCCCGCCACCATCGGGATTCTTCGGAAAACACTTTGGTATCAACTTTACCAACTCCGTCACAGCTTCAAGAAGCGGTTGCTACTCTTAACCAATTCCTCTACGTGAACGGGACTGGTATGTCTCACGCCCAAGTGGGATATAGGCATGGGTCCGAAGTCCCCCACTCTTTGTCCGTATCACGGGCAAGGGAGAGGGGAAGTAAGAATTATGCTTCAAACAGCGGAAGGCGTGAACGCCGGACCCCGAGCGGAGCGGTGATGCGCGACGCTTCGGCAAACGAGTCCAACGTGCCGCGAAGGACAAACAGCCCTTCCCAGCACACAGGGAATCATCGGGAAAGGAATTCAAACCTTTCCCATAGACAAACTTTACCAAACCATATCACGCTTAGAGACTCTATGCATGACAAGACGGGAAGGGACGGTTCGTCCACAGGCACCCGTACCGGAAACGTGTACGACTGAATAGGTGCACGTCAGGCCATTCACAGCAGGATCGGGAGACGTATGTCCCCAATCCCGGAAGACCTTCGTCAAGAAGGCCAAAGGGAGAGAACACGCTCTCCAAGAGCAAGACGTTCTCCCCACCAGGAACCTTATGATCCTAGGGGGTCATCAAAATTCATGATCCCGGAAAGATCGACATTCTCACCTTGGATCCTCGAAGAGAGGATTCCAAAGGTGAAATTACCATCATCCCTTCGGTACGACGGAACGACTGATCCTAACGATCATGTCGCCATGTATGAAGGACAAATGTACCTAAGCCAGTACACCGAAGCAACTTGGTGTAAAATCTTCCCAACCACTCTCGTTGGGATAGCACAAAGCTAGTTCTCCAAGGGATTGGAGAGTGGGTCGGTTCCAGGGTATCACAACCTCGTAAACAAATTTCGAGCTAAGTTTGTTAGCTCGAACAGGAGAGAAAAGACAACAGCCGAACTCATCGGCATCAAACAAAATGATGGGGAAAGCCTTCGGGATTACCTCACTCGCTTCAGTTCTAAGGCAGCTATGATCACTGACCTCCGTCAAGACGTAGCAACCTTCGCACTCCAATCTGGACCGCAAAGGGGAACATATCTTGACCGGCCACCTGGTCATGACAGCCCCCAAAACTATGGAGGATGCCCTCCGTGCATCCGACGGGTTTATCCGAGCAGAGGAATGGAACAAAAGCATGTCCTCGAAAAAAGGATAAAAACAAGACCCAGAGCGCCAAAGCCGATGGACAAAAGAAGGGCCAGAACAAAGATTCTGATGGTAGGTTGGAAAGGAAAAAAGTTGAGCCCCAGTATGACAATTACACTCCATTGACCACCACACGGGCAAAAATTTTTGCCACACACAAGGAGGATGGCCAGTGGAAGAAACCGAAACCTCTGGTTGCTAAAAACCAGAGGAACAAAAAGAAATGGTGCGACTTCCATGACTCTCATGGACACGACACCGAAGAATGCTTTCAGCTGAAAGACTAGATAGAGGATCTAGTGAGAAGAGGATACCTCGATCGATATCTGGCTGACAGGCGAAAGGAGAAACAGGTAGAGAAAGACAGTAGGGAACTCGATTATTCCCGAAAGGGAAAAGCACCCGAGGGAAAAATTGTTATTCATGTCATTTCAGGAGGGACTTCCTCCCGAAACGCATGTAGGCAACACCTCCGAAGTTTAACCCACGAGGTCAACTTCAGTGCATTGGGTGGACCTTCTGCGAACGAACCAAATATGACGTTCACTTCTGACGACTGTTAAGGGGTTTCATTCCCGCATGATGATCTATTGGTAATTTCATTGGATGTTGCCAATCACACAATTCATAGAGTCCTGGTAGACGGAGGATCATCTGCAAACATTCTCTTCAGGAAAGCCTTTGACGCAATGAGGTTAGACAAAAAATACCTAATCCCCGTCAACTACCCTGTCATCGGGTTCAATGGCTCTTCAGCCATTCCCGATGGAAAAATAACATTGCCTACGACCTTCGGCAATGGAAATGTAGCAAAGAACATTATGGCCGAATTCCTAGTCATAAATGTATCTTCGGTGTACAACATCATCATGGGGAGACCCATGATCCACCATATCCAGGGAGTCGTGTCCACGTATCATCAAATGATGATCTATGTTTCGGACGATGACTTTCCTGAGATGTTAAGGGGCAACCAAGAGGTTGCCCGAAAGTGCTACTACGCTACCATCAAAACCCCGAACTCCAAAAAAAAAGGGACGATGGCAGCGATGCTGATAGGGAGCATAAAAGGCTGAAAGGCACGGAGGTCAAAAATGTCAATATAGATGATATTGATAAAAGACCGAATCATCAGGAGTCAGGGAATTTGACCCCTGACCAAGAAATGGAGGACATTGAATTGTCCGAAGGTAACCCCGACCGATCGACCAAAATTGGCGTCGGTCTTAGCTCAGATTTGAGGATAAACCTCATTCAGTTGTTACGAGACAACGAAGAAATTTTTGCCTTTTCGGCGGCCGAAATGCCTGGGATCAGCCCCACGCTCATAACTCACAAATTGAGTGTTTTGGCTGATCACAAGCCGATGAAACAGAAGAGGCGAAACTATTATGCTGAGAAAAACAAAGCCATCACTGAAGAGGTTAAAAAGCTTCGAGACGCACAGTTCATAGAGCCATGCACCTACCCGGAGTGGCTTGCCAATGTGGTGATGGTAAAGAAGCCTAACGGCAGCTGGAGAATGTGTGTTAACTACACATACCTCAACAAAGCATGACCGAAGGATTTTTATCCGCTGCCTAGAATAGACCAGCTAGTCGATTCTACAAGTGGGCAAGCCTTATTGAGCTTCATGGATGCCTTCTCTGGCTACCATCAAATTTTTATGCACTCGGACAATATAGCTAAAACAACTTTTATCACCAGCCAAGGGGTGTACAACTACATCATGATGCCTTTCGGATTGAAAAATGCAGGGGCAACATATCAACGCCTGGTTAATCATGTATTCGCCGACCAACGAGGACGAAACATGGAAGTTTATGTTGACGATTCTATCGTCAAAAGCAAAACAAATGGCGATCACGTCATCGATCTTCAAGAGACGTTCCACAACTTGCGACGTCACAACATGAAATTAAATCCGAAGAAATGTGTCTTCGGAGTTAGAGCGGGAAAATTCCTTGGCTTTCTCGTAAGCCAACGAGGGATCGATGCAAATCCAGACAAAGTGCAAGCAACACTCAGTCTCCCCGAGCCGAAAACAAAAAGAGACATCCAACGACTCACTGGACGAATGGCTGCCCTATCCTGATTCATCTCTAAGGCATCGAAAAAGGGTTTACCTTTCTTCAAAGCTTTAAAGCTCCAGAAAGATTTGGTTTGGGGAGAAGAGAAAAAACTAGCATTCGGGGCCCTCAAAGAACACCGGGCTAATTTACCCACATTAGCCAAGCCCTCGGAAGGAGAAGCACTGTTTCTGTACGTAGCTGTCAGCCCTGCGACTGTCAGCGTGGTCCTTTTAAAAGAAGAAGACAAAGTGCAAAAGCCAATCTATTTTGTCAGTCATGCATTGACGGATACTGAAAGGAGGTATCCGCTTCTGGAAAAGGTCGCTTACGCCGTCGTAATCGCGGCCCGTAAGCTTTGACCGTATTTCGACGCACACCAGATCTTCGTTTTAACAAACCAACCCTTGAAAAAGGTGTTCGGAAAAGTCAAAAAATCCGGACGCTTGACAAAATGGGCATTCGAACTAACCGAGTTCGGAATTTCATACACCCCAAGGACGGCTATTAAGGCCTAAGCCTTAGCTGATTTCTTGGTCGAATGCTCTTACCAAGAACTATCGGAGGGGGAGCCGAAAGTTTGGCAACTCTTTACCAATGGTTCTTCAACGATGAATAGTTTGGGGGCAGGAGTGGTGTTGATAACACCCGAAGGATAATCAATCGAGTACGCACTCAAGTTCTCCTTCAAAGCCTCTAATAACGAGGCCGAATACGAGGCAACCATAGCTGGTATCGAGCTCTGCATAGCTATGGACGCTGAGCATGTTCATCTCAAAACAGATTCTCAACTGGTAGCAAATCAAGTCCGAGGCGAATATGAAGCCAAGGAGCCAAGCATGATTTTATATTTGGCGATAATTAAAACTTTAATTGCCACATTGAGAAGTTTTGAGGTGGAACTCATCCCAAGAATCTAAAACACTGAAGCCGATGCTTTGTCCAAATTGGCTAGCTCAACTCTATCTGAGCTTAGCCGATCGGTGTACTTGGAGGTACACACCAAAAGAAGCATCGACATTGATGTTGCTGAAATGAACTCAATCACATTGGAACCAAGTTGGATGGATCCGATATACGCATACAAACAGCATGGAGAACTCCCCGAAGATAAGAGTCAGGCATTCAAGATTAAAAGGATAGCCTCAAGATTTATCATCTTTCATGGAGAGTTGCTTCGGAAATCATTTTCTCTACCCCTACGATGTGTCGGGCCAACAGACGCCGATTACATCCTAAGGGAGATCCACTAGGGGATATGCGGCAACCATATTGGGGGCCGAGCCCTAGCACACAAGGCCCTTCGGGCAGGATACTACTGGCCAACAATGATAGCCGAAGCAAAGGCGTTGGTCAACAAATGTGATAAATGCCAACGCTTTGCTCCCGTTATACATCAACCGTCCAGGGATCTTCAACCAATATTACACCCCTTGCCTTTCGCACAATGGGGACTAGACATCTTGGGACCATTTCCACAAGCAGCTTACCAGAAACGCTGGCTGATAGTTGGTGTCGACTACTTCAGCAAATGGATTGAGGCCGAAGCCACATCAAACATTTTAGAGCCAACGGTCCGAAAGTTCATCTTGCAAAATATAATCACCCGATTTGGCATCCTAAGGGTTTTCGTCTTTGACCACGGAAAGCAGTTTGACAATCTCCCTTTGCGAAATTACACAAAGCAATTCGGAATTAAACTTGCTTATTCAGCTGTTTGTCATCCACAAAGCAACGGACAAACCGATGCAGCAAATAAGCTGATCTTAGGGGCATTGAGGAAGAGATGTGAAGATCTAAAAACCAAGTGGCTGGATGAGCTGCATGGCACTCTGTGGGCACTTCGGACCATAGAGAAAGAGGCAACTAGGCAAACTTCGTTCAATCTTTTCTATGGAACCGAAGCTGTTCTACTGGTTTAAATTGGTACTGACAGCGTAAGAGTGGCAGCCTTCTCTGCTGACAATGAAGAAAAACAAAACGAACCTCTCGATCTCCTGGACGAAGTAAGAGACGAAGCAAGGCTTGAAAATGGCCATCTATAAACAACGCATTAGTAGGCAGTACAACCGAAGGGTTAACTCTAGACCTCTCCAAGTAGGAGACCTTGTGTTACGAAATGCAGTAGCAGTCCAGAAGGCATAACACATGGCAAGCTTTCGGAAAATTGGGAAGGACCCTATGAGATATATTTAGCGTAGTCAACTTTCCAGCGCTGCTCTTCTGTTGAAAAGAAGGAAAAAAGAAAAAAAGGGAAAAAAGAGCAGCGTTGGAAAGTTAACTACGCTACCTTCATAGCGCTACCTTCGTAGCGTTACAAACCTTCCTGCGCTGACACTGTAGCGTCACAGAACTTCTAACGCTGCAGGGTCAGCATGGGAAATCTTGTAGCGCTACGCCTGTAGCATGGTACATGTTCCATCGCTCCATTTCAGTTGAAAAAAAAGGTATAATTAATTCGTTTCACCTTTCCTTAAGCCAACTTTTTAGGTCTAACTTGACCTACGGACGGTTTGGGAAAGATGACCAAAAAAATTTGGGACCCTAAAATCCGGGGCCCCTACAGTGGCGACTCCAGTGGGGACTAAAAGAGGGTGGGACTTGAAAATTTTCTCTTAATCATACAATTATTATATTTAGAACATATTGCATTTTTTTAGACATATTGCATACATGTGACAAACACTTGGCTTTCATGTGTTTGAAACATGCCTTAGGATCGCCATAATAACATTACATTTCTGGAAGGAACCGTTGACTTGGTGGGGCCCATGGTCTCTAAGCAACCGAGCAAAACGCAACCTTATCCCAACTACATCGATTCCAAGTTGCCCATGGTACTTGGAGGGCAGACTCTCCATATCTAACGGTTATCACACCGCAAAGTGTTGGAGCACACTCCTTAGATGTAGGACACCTTGGATTGACCTTTAGAGCTTAACCCTAGAGGACATAGAACCTTGGTTGAGGGAACCTTATTGCTTGTATTTCGATTTTTTTTTTTTATTCTTTACTTTTTTTCATGATTCTGTTTCCTTTTTTATGATTTTATTTCCTTTTTTTTCGTGATTTTGTTTCATTTTTTTACTTTCCTTTATGTTATTATTTTATTCTTCATGTTGTTTAGGAGACTTTAGGATTTTGCATTTATTTATTAAAAGATTTTATTAACTTGCTTCAAATTAAATGATTCACTAAAATCATTTCTTTACAAAGACTTCATTAGCATTAATTTGTTCTTATATAGAATATTATTAATGTTGTCTATTTAGAAATTATTTTGGAAAATCATTAAATAAAAGGAATGTTAATAACATCATGTTAGGAATAAAATCTTTTTTTTTTCTAAGACTAACTTGATACTTCCATTATTCACCAAGAAATTTAAATTGTATCAATCATTTCAAACATTTATTTGTTAAGATTATTGGCATAATTTGAATATTTCAAGGATTTACTAATTGAATTCTTTTTTGTAGAATTTAATTAGTTTATTTTCGAATTCAAGGTGGAGCTAACAATCTCATTTTCCTTAATGAATAAAATTTTTTAAAAACAAAAAAAAAAAAAAAAAACAAAAAACAAAATTTTCGCCCATGATCTTTTAATCCTCATAAGCATTAACAATAATTAACTTAATACTGGTTTTGTTTGAGTTAAATTAAAAAGGTTAAAAAACCTTTATTAATTATATTCTTTAAATTAGAATATCATTAATTAAGGTTAAGTCGTCTTTAGCTTAACTTACAGACGCTCTTAGTATTAAATTAATCATTGTTAACACTACTTAATTATTTCTTTGTTTTTTCGAAAAATGGAAATAAATATTTTTTCTGAATGGCTTGAAATTTTTTTATCGTACAAGGCTGGTTCAACTACTTGGTGTCGCGATCCAGATCAGCGTTTACAAAGGTTAGGTAGTGACGAACAATCATCATTCATCTCAAATTCCTTAGAGGATATTTGTGAAGATTTCGGGTTTATTACTCTAAATTCTCCAATTTGTTCCTCAACTTCTGTTCCGTCCTCTCCAAGTCCAAGTATGGGTGAAGAAGAAAATACGAATGCTACATTGAATGCTCTCATGATGCGTCTTAATAAGATGGAGGCTGAACGAGAAGTAGAAAAAATACGCCTTGCTGAAATTGAAGCTGAACGTGCTGCTGAAAAGAAACATTTGGCTGAAATGGAAGCCAAAAGGCAAGAGGAGGAAAGGAGGAAAAAGAAAGAGATTGAAAATCTCATTCATCGTTCTTCAATGGGTGGCAAATCATATCAATTTGAGGCTGCCAACATCCCTAACACAGAGGTTGTTCTCCCTGAGAAGTTCGATCCTTCTACTCTTCCAAAGTTCAAGGTGACTGGTAATCCAGTCAATCACCATAAGAGCTTTATTGGGTCCATGACCATCAAAAAGGTTGATCCTGTATTATATCCAGTGATCTTCCCTCTTTCTTTAGAACCCATTCCACGGAATTGGTTCTACTCTCTTAGCACAGATCAGGTTTCAACTTGGGATACTGTTACTAAGGAGTTCATTGATCAATACAAAGATAACATGGAACNAACATGGAATTCCAAGTCACACTCCGAGAACTCGAAGTGTTAAAACAAGGAGCTGATGAAGGGTTCACTACCTTCTTCACTCGTTATAGGGAAAAGATGACCCACTTGGTCCCAAAACCATCCGATGCTGAATTAGTAGAAAGGTTTGTAGACAACCTGTCCGAGCCTTATCAAGTACATCTCAAATATCAAGGCATCGACTCTTTTAAACGAGGGTATGATGTCGGGATCAAAATTGAGAACGATTTATTGAAAAAATAACTGAAGCCCCACGCTTATAAGGGGAACTACACCTATAAAAAGGGTGAATCTTCCAAAAATAATGAAGTCAATGCTTTAGAAACTTCTCGTTCAAGTCCATCAAAAATAAAGAGATGGCCTCGGGATAGAAGATTCACTCCTATCAACATGACTTATTCTCAAGCTCTTGACAGACTTCAAAGCCAAAATGCTTTACATCCAATTGAGCCAACTCCTGACCCACCAGAGGACAAGAGAAGCCCAAAATGGAATGCTGATTCATGGTGCATAGAGGGAAAGGGCGTGATACTGAACAATGCTGGGTCCTCAAACATGTTATTCAAGACATAGTTGAAGACGGGCATTTACCTTTACCTCCCAAGCCGAATAATATCACCAATCCTTTTGGTGGATCGTCTATTTTGGCCATTGATTGTGTTAGCGATAATTTTGATCCTTCTAAATTTATCACTTCCAATAATGATAATGCAATGGAGGAAGTATTAGGCTTACACGATCATGTATGTGGCATATGAGACGATAATGTTAAGGATACTTATATCACCAACCTCAATGCCAACACAACTCTCGGGCGTAATCCAGAAATTATAAAAAAATGATTGGTATCAAGATCCTACAGAAGTTGTGGCTAATGTTCAGTATCTTACTCGTTCCGGACGAGCTTATCAACCTAATAATGACAAAGGCATCTCAGGCCCAAGTCAACAAAGACTCAATTCCAGTCCAAACAAATGCGGGCTCATCAGAAGCCCAAAATTCTAGTGAGAGCAACGATAATCCTCTCATTAAGCAAATGCAAAAGACTAAAGCTGACGTAACCATTTGGCAATTATTAGCTTCTTCTCGTGACCATAGGGTAGCTGTACTGAATGGACTTATTGCATTAAATGTTTCTCCTGACACCACTAGTAGAAAAATCGCTATTAGTAACGCCCCATCAGTATCGTTTCTGAAAAAAACGATACTAATAGGACTCTATTAGCATTGTTTCTAAAAAAAAATGATACTAATAGGACTCTATTAGCATTGTTTCTAAAAAAAACGATACTAATAGGACTCTATTAGCATCGTTTCTAAAATAAACGACACTAATAGGACTCTATTAGCATCGTTTCTAAAAAAACGATACTAATAGGACTCTATTAGCATTGTTTCTTAAAAAAACGATACTAATAGGACTCTGTAAGTGTTCATTAAAAATGCCTCTCACCTGTTAAAATAAACCTAGCCTCTGACTCTTCACTCTCATTTCCTCTCAACTCGATCTACTCTGACTCTCAACTCTCAACTTTCACTCTCAACGCTCAATTTTCTTCACTCTCATCGCCGGTTTCGATCTCTTCTTCACTCTCGCCGGTTCCAATCTAAGAGTTTCGAATTAACGGTTTCGATCTCTTCTTCTTCTCGCCAGTTTCGATAATTTTTGGGATTTCGATAATTACACTATGTATCCTTCAAGCTATAACAATGGCGACAGCTGGTAGACCTGAGAAGAAGCCTTACTGTGTTCGTGGCCGTGCTGGTTTCGAAACTTCTGCTTCTACTTATCTTCAAGGTTTCGAAACTGCTTCTTTTTTTCGGTTTTTATTGATTTTTTTAATGATTTTTTAAGTGGTTTGTTTTAGATCTGATTAATTTGTGATTGATTTCTGCGATTTTGATTACTGAGTTGCACGAACACAATATTTGTTAATAATTAACTTATTATCAATTTAGGGAAAATGATTATTATTACTGATTTATTTCTGCGATTTTTAACTTATTATTACTGATTGATTTTAGGGAAAATGATTATTATAGATTTTGAACAATGCAGATACAACATTTGAAATAGATATGAAGGGTACTCGGTGTTACCCTTAATGAAAGGTACTCGGTGTTACCCGTGGCAATTTTATTTCATATCTATTTCTTGTTTTTAATTAATCAAGCTACCTTAATGACTTGTTAATTGGTGTTTTAGAAATAACGTTGATATTAAAAAAATGGATTTCACTGAGCTCCAACCCAAAAACCAGTCTTACATATCAATGAATGCACTTGCTTTCCAAAGCAAAACAATTCGACGGCAGAACACAAGCTAAGAACACAAGCAAAAGAGTAATTATCATGCCTTAAACCAAACACATGCATTTTCCTAAACAAAGCAAAAGCAACATCATCATAACCAATTTCAGAACACCTAGTAATCACAGCATTCCATGGAGCTACATCTGTCAGAGGCATTATATCAAGGAGTTGGCAAGCATTAAACACCTTACCCAACTTAGTATATGCTGATACCAAAGTAGTCCAAGAATAATATCAGGTGAACCCATTTCAGAAAACACAGTAACATCGAGGCAAGTGACGTTGTTAGTATCGTGGTAATCTGTCTGTTGATGTCACTTTCTTCTGCAACATCGAGGCAAGTGTTGATTTATTTTGGTAGAACTTTTACATCTTCAATTTTGTTTCAGTGCTTACAAGTCGTATAGAGCAAGGATCAAAGAAAATTCTAAAATGGTTTTGGTGGTGACACGAGTCGAGGTATACGTGTGACTCTTTTATTTTGTTCTTATGTGAATACTATAGAATATATTTTGGTATAATGCTCACAAGAGGTATCTTGTTCTTAATCTACATTTTGCAATATTGTTAGTGCGCCCAGCAAACTGGTGGGATGGATTGTGGCTACTATGTGATGAAGTACATGAATGAGATAGTCAAGAAAGTTGGTGAATGTAAGGGTGATGTGAAGCAAATAAAGGTTTGTGTCATGATTTAATTTGTTGTTTATTAATTAGTTTAGTCTTTGGAATGCAAGTAATCATAGACGGAGGTTTTTTGGGAATTTGGTGAAGTTTCGGAGAGGATGTGGTTATGAACACCACTAACCTTGAAAATACATATAAAGTAAGATTTGAAATTTGAACTTTGAACTTTGAAAATGTCAGCTTAAAGTAAGATTTGGTGAAGTTTTATGAAAATACATATAAAGTAAGATTTGAACTTTGAAAATGTTAGCTTAAAACTATTAGTGAGATCAGAATTTTAGTTGAAGGATCAACCGAGAGCTTAGGTCAACTAGAACAGGAATTCACATGGAAGTGGTAATGAACACCACTAACCTTATGTTCTTCAATAGGTTAGTTCGTGAGCCGTTGTCCGGAGATGTGGCAGCTGTTGTACTTTTCTGCTTTTATTGTAGGCAGTTTGTGCAGGGCTGTAAGGGTTGTGAAAGTTGTTGTTTGATGCTTGTTAATGCCTGGTCATGAGTTAGTTTGGCCTTGTTGGTTTGGTTATGAGTTAGTTTGGCCTTGTTGACTGGTTGGTATGAAATTTCTTAGAGTTACTGATTTTTTTTAAAAAATTTAATTTAGTTGAAGAAGTAAAAAAACGTATAATGGGATTGAGAAAGGAACTTGAAGCAAGAACTCATGATTTATGCTCAAAAATGGATTCGGGAGAAAAATTATAGCAACAGCCAGCAACAATTAAGTCAAATTGAAATGGGTATGTGAGTATTAATAATTTATTATTGGTAAATAAAATGCTCANTTATTATCGGTAAATAAAATGCTCAAATAATAGAATGGTATGGATATGTAAGTTCTTACCATTTTGTTAAAGTGAGCCAAAATTTCTTGATTTGCTTTTGGCTCTTGGAGGTAGGGGAGAATCAGGGTTTGATGCTATTGCACAACATTAGGGTAGCGTCTTCGCTGTTGCAATTTAAGTGTATGACACTTGTTTATAAATTTACCAGAATGACCATTTCTGACATTCATTAAGTGCATTCGAAGATAATATGCTTATGCATGTCTAGAGTTTCTACTTTCTAGTATCTGTGGTGGCTCTAGTTTTCTATGGAAAAAATGGAGCACCGTTGTTTGCTTTTGTGGGCCTTTTTTTTAGGTGGAGCTGCTAAGAATATAAGTTTTAATGGTGCTTCTATGTTGATGACAGGAACTCAATTTTCTTTTAGCTTTCATTTAAATGGTTTTAGTAGAAAAATATAGAGGGAAGAAAACGAGAACTAAATACATTGTGTATTTGCTAAAAATGAGTGATTAGTAATCTATAGAGGGAAGATGAGTGACTAGTAGTCTAGTTGAAGATGAGTGAAGTTTTAGCAAAGCATGTCATGTCTTTTTTTAATATGTTTGTTTAGACAGTAGCAGCATATTCATATGTACTGATTGGAAAGCTACTATACCCTTTCTTATTCTCTTAACAATAATATCTTACATACTTTACTTACATCATTTTGTTTTCAATATAATCTTTTGAAGGACTATATTGGAAGGTCTGCCCCGTATACCAAAAGAGAGTTGGATGAAGTTCGCGAGCAATGGGCGAGGTTCTTCAGACTAAATTTCTTATTATCCGATCCTAATTAAATAAAAAATGTATTTGATTACAATATTGTTCATACTTTTAATTTAGTTATTTCGTAAACATCTATCCAACTTGTCGTTGTAAAATATATTTATATAAGAATTGAAAATGTATTGTATATACCTGAATCGTTTACAATTTTTAATTTGTTAATGAAATATTTATATTAGTATTGTAAACTATAGAGAATCGAACAGGGACAATGGCGGGAGGATGGCGGGAGGATGCATATATATATAGATATATTATTTATTGTGAATATAGAGCCCACCAAATTACCATTTGAAATTTGTTTTATAAACAGTACTATTAGTATCGTTTGTTAAAAAAAGGATACTAATAGACAACCTATTTGCATCGTTTTTTTGTAAAAACGATACAAATAGAAAACCTATTTGCATCGTTTTTTTGTCTATTTGTATCGTTTCTACAAAGAAACGATGCAAATAGGTTTTCTATTTGTATCGTTTCTACAAAAAAACGATATAAATAGAAGCTATTACCATCGTTTCTCACAAACGATACAAATAGGGTTTGCTATTTGTTACGCCTCCAATTGTATCGTGTGTAAAACGATACAAATAGGTGCAAAAAAACGATACTAATAAGCTATTTTTTTACTAGTGCACTACCCATGAAAATCTAGTAAATCTCTTGCCAACTGGACCAAAGAAAATGATTGAATTTTCTAAAGAGGATCTCCCCCCGGAAGGTACTACTCATAACAAGGCCCTTTACCTAACTGTTGGGATATTGAGTAAAAATGTCCCCTTTACATTAGTCGATAATGGGTCTGTGGTTAATGTCTGCCCATTAAGAACTGCCAAGCATCTTGGTATAGGAAAAGAAGCATTTTCCCCATCACTGCAAGGAGTAAGAGCTTATGATAACACAAGACGAGAGGTCTTAGGAGTCATAATTCTTGATATGTCCACTGGTGGAATAAGGAAGAAAGTTGAATTTCA
Source organism: Suaeda aralocaspica (assembly GCA_016808085.1). Taxonomy (NCBI): domain Eukaryota; kingdom Viridiplantae; phylum Streptophyta; class Magnoliopsida; order Caryophyllales; family Amaranthaceae; genus Suaeda; species Suaeda aralocaspica. The sequence goes on along the minus strand of PYUH01000373.1, from coordinate 810,815 downwards.
TGTCATTGATGTAAAATCATCCTTCAATTTGCTTCTAGGACGCCCATGGCTCCACATGCTTGGTGCGGTGCCTTCATCGCTCCATCAAAAGGTCAAGCTCATACATTAAGGCGTGCCTATAACCATTAATGCTTCTCCAATCAGAGTAGCCATGGAGGATCAATCCCTGCTAAAAATATCCCATGATCTAGATGTGGAAGATTTGTAGGGATTTATGCCCGAAGAAATCGCTCTCATTGAATCAGAAGACTTACAACTTGATCCCCATGGTAGTGTGATAGTAAATGCTATCATGTTAAAAAAAATGGTTATTTTCCTGGCATGCCTTTAGGAGCAAAAGGAGGACAGGAGATCACTCATCTCCCTAAAGTCAAAGCCACACCTAACCTCTTTGGTTTGGGGTATGAACCAACAGAAGAGGAATTAAAAAGATACATGGTTGAAGAAGTGACTCGAAAGGCCAACGCCAAAAGGGGAATTACTACCTCTATCCCTTCCTATCAGCTCACTCTAAACGGGCAGTTTATAAAGGAAGGGGATAATTACCCCTATTATGGCTTCCCTGAACCCTTGGTTCAAAACAGGAAACAAATTCCTGGATTTGAAATATTTCATGATTGCTACTTTCTACAAGAGGGAGCACAATACTCTCTTCCCATCAAATACTCCAAACTAGAGTGTTTAGACAAATGGGTCCTTGGTCTATTATTTGGACTGGAACGGAACCCATTGAGAGATGAAGCTGCAGTAATTCAGAAGGCTATGCAAGATGAAAAGTTCAACCACGCTTTACTCATTTCCCATTCAGAGAACTTCGAGCGCGGATGGAGAAAGACCTTGATGTGGACCAACACAAAAGGGGCCAAAATTACTATCTCAACTGGGGAGGGACAAATGTTCGAAGATTTTGAGTCTGAGTTTGAGTCCGAATCCAAGGATAATATTAGTGTCGTAGGCAATCTAGCTATATATGTTCCTTCGATTCCTCCCGTTCCTAATTTAGATTTAAGCTCTAAAGGAATTGAGTCCCTCTTTGATGTACTCCTTGATGATTTCAATAATTATGCAACTATTGCTTATTCGCGCTCTTCTCCCCAATCCCCTTATAACTGTCTTGCAATAATTAATTCAGCTGAAAAATCAACTAATGATGAATCAGTTGAGATAATAAAGTTCATGGAAGAATTTGAAAATCTCACGCCTGTAATAGAAGAAACTGAATCCATTAATATCGCTAATGAACAAGATATAAAAGAACTAAAAATTGGCTTAACTCTTAATTTACAAGAGCGAACAGACTTAATAAACACGCTCAAAGAATTTAGCGATGTTTTTTCTTGGTCATACAAAGATATGCCTGGCATAGATCGTGAAATTGCGGAGCACAAAATTCCGCTCAATCAAACAATTAAACCCGTCAAACAAAAGTTAAGACGTATGAAGCCTGACGTTGCCCTCAAAATAAAAGAGGAAATTATCAAACAATTAGATGCGGGTTTTATACGTGTTTCAAAATACCCAGAATGGGTAGCTAATGTTGTTCCAGTTCCGAAAAAGGACGGACGTGTGAGAATGTGTGTAGATTTTCGGGACTTAAACAAAGCTAGTCCTAAAGATGATTTTCCACTACCACACATTGATCTCCTTGTAGACAACACGGCTAATCATGAACACCTTTCGTTCATGGATGGCTATGCAGGTTACACCCAAGTACAAATGGCTGCGGAAGACATGGAAAAAACCACATTCATTACCGAATGGGGAACTTTCTGTTACAAAGTAATGCCTTTTGGACTTAAAAACGCTGGTGTAACCTATCAAAGGACTGCTACTATATTGCTTCATGATATGATGCATAAGGAAGTAGAGGTCTATGTAGATGACATGATCGTAAAATCAAAAGACCGACAAGGGCACATTCCTGCCCATGAAAATTCTTTACTAGATTAAGAAAATATAATATGAGGTTGAATCAGCAAAAATGCGCCTTCGGAGTAACATCTGGAAAGTTGCTTGGATACGTAGTTAGCACGCGGGGTATAGAAATTGATCCATCTAAAATCAAAGCTATACTAGACATGCCTTCCCCTAAAAATGAAAAACAAATCCGAGGATTCTTAGGTAGGCTCCAATATATTAGTCGATTCATATCAAAATTAACTATGGTTTGTGAGCCCATCTTCAAGAAATTAAAAAAGGAAGAAAAGGTGGAATGGGATGACACATGTCAAGAAGCTTTAGAAAAAATAAAAGAATATCTTCTCAAGCCTCCAATACTTGTACCACCAATACCTAGAGTCCCTCTAAGGCTATATTTATCTGTCACTGAAACTGCTGCCGGAGCCATGCTTGCACCAAAAATAAATAGAGAAGAAAAGGCCAATATGAAACTCGGTATTCACAATTGGAGAAAACTTGCTTGGCCTTGGTATGGGCATCTAAAAAGCTTAGGCATTACTTGCTTTCCCATTATGTCCATGTTGTGTCCCATTTGGACGACCATAAAAATACCTTTTTGGCAAGCCAGCACTAAATGGTCGCCTCTCGAAGTGGCTTGTTATGTTGGCCGAACTTTACCTTCGATTTGTCCCTTCAAAAACAATTAAAGGACGAGCAGTGTCAGATTTCTTGGCTGAGTTCCCTCCTAACGAGGAAAAGACGGAAGCATATAACTTCCCAGATGAAGACCTCTTAATGACTGAAGATGATAGTTGGGCCCTCTACTTTGACGGCGCTTCTAACCAAAAGGGGTGCGGAGTAGGGGTTCTTCTAGTTAGACCAGATGGTGCACATGTTCCAATATCAGTCAAATTAGACTTCGAAGTCACTAATAATGCAGCTGAATACGAGGCATGCATTGTTGGATTAGAGGCAGCAGTAAGTCTAGGGATTAAAAGACTAAAAGTATTTGGAGACTCATCACTCATCATAAATCATGTGTCTGGAAAGTGGAAAGTAAGAACTACAAGCCTAGTACTCTATCAAACACACTTAGGCACCATAACTGAAAACTTCGATGATATCCAGTACCAATACCTCGCTAGGGATGATAACCAATTCGTCGACGCCCTTGCTAAATTATCGTCAATGATAAATATCCCATATAACCTAGCATCGATAACTTTAAGCGTTGAAAGGAGGCAAGAACCTGCCTATTGTAACGCTATTGAAGATGCCCATAACGATGAGAACGAAGTTCCGTGGTATCAAGATGTCCTCAATTACAAAGTAAAAGGAGAATTCCCACGGAATTCAAGCCTTCGAACTTAAAGGACAATAAGAATATTATCTTCCCAATATATCGAAATTCACGGTAGATTGTATAAAAGGACCTCAAAAGGGCTTAATTTGCTATGTGTTGACAAAACACGAGCCAAGCGACTTATGGAAGACACCTATAATGGCGTCTGCAGTCCCTACATGAATGGTAAGATGTTAGCAAAAAAGATAACACGCTTAGGATATTATTGGACGACAATGGAAGATGATTGCTGCAACTATGTAAAAACATGTCCTAAATGCCAAATATTTGCTAACTTACAACATTTACCTCTTGTAGAGCTATACAATTATACTTCACCGTGGCCATTCTCCACTTGGGGTATTGATATAGTCGAGAAAATAACGCCCAGTGGTGTTGGAGGACATACGTTTGTGTTGGTCGTCGTTGACTACTTCACAAAGTGGGTCGAGGCAGCCTCATATATCAAAATAACCGCTAAACATGTGGCCAAATTCATTGAACAAAACATCTTTTGTCGTTATGGAGTCTCACATGAACTCATTAGTGACAATGGATCTCATTTTAAGGGAGAAGTAATTGATCTCATACAACGATACAAAGTACAACATAGGCACTCTTCCCCTTATAGACCCCAAACAAATGGAGCAGTAGAGGCTGCAAACAAAAAAGTTGTTGTCATCATAAAAAAGATGGCCGAACATTATAAAGATTGGCCTCATAAACTTCACTTTGCTCTATAGGGATATCGAACTTCCATACAAACGTCCACAGGAGCCACCCCTTACTCCTTAGTGTATGGAATGGAAGCTAAGCAGTTCAACCTGTTGAGTTGGAAATACCCTCTCTTCGCATAGTACTAGAAAGTGAAATACCTGAAGCTGAATGGGTTCGGGCTAGGTATGAGGAACTTATTCTCTTAGATGAACGAAGATTAAAATCTTTGCATCACGTACAAATATATCAAAGACGGATTGCAAAACATTTTAATAAAAGAGTTAAGCCAAGAAACATTAATGAAGGAGATTTACTTCTAAAAGAAGTACGAGCCCCACCCATCGATCCAAGAGGGAAATTCCGACCCAATTAGACGGGGCCGTATATTGTTAAGAAAATCCTATCAGGCGGTGCGGTAAAACTAATTGACATAGATGGGGCTGAATTTACTCAATTAACTAATTTGGACCAATTGAAGAAATTTTACGCTTAAAATTGCAAGACAATCATGGACTCACATTAAGTCCAACAACATATGGGCTCAATTTGGCTCATATTATTATGTAAGATGGGTAAATTGAGAGAAGGAAAAGCATCGTAACCCATTCTACACAAAACCAAAAGCTATATATAATAAAAGTAATTAAATAAATAAAAAAGGGCAACGTTGAAAATTCAACCGCGCTGACCTTGCAGCGTAACAATAGCGTAACAATGCTAACTACGCTGCCATGTCAGCATGACAAGAGTAATCATGCTGCACCGTGCAGCGTTATTTATTCTGTAGCCCTACAACCCCAGCGTTACAATTTCAACTGCGCTAAATGCATGTTACATTTAAATAGTTTCAGTGAATATCGATGTTTGATCAAACTATTGAATTATGAAAGACCTCACTTAAAGGTTTCACATGATTTTAAGGACCCACGAAGGTTCGATAAAAGGCTCATTTAAGTCTTTTCTATAAAATAAATATATAATAATTAGAACTACGCACGGCCTGATTCCTTTTGGATACGTAGGCAACTTATTCTAAGTTCGGCCCATTTAAATACATAATTAGTTTTTATTGTATAAATTATCAATAACTTCTAATATAGATAACTAAAATTTGTTTGCATATAGAAATAAAATATTGTCCTTCATTAATGTTTTCTTAGTTGCATAATTGAAATCATCAAAACAAAAGGGACTACTTTAAAGTCTACGCTAGTAGTGCACATGTACTTTATTGAAAACAATAAAATAAATAAAGTCAAACACTACTCTTCCTTTTCCTTACGAGCATGCTTTGGGTCTTCATCTACTTCCGGATCTTCCTCTATCCCATTAGGATTATCTTTGAGCTTTTCTTCATTATTCACTTCTTTAGAGGAACCTTCATCAAAGTGCTTCTCCATAGGCTTGGGCTTGCTCTCTTTACGAGTCCATACCATCTTTCTTTTCCCCTTACCTTCTATAGTTTTTTGGGTCTTTTCATTTAACTTTGGTTGTCCAATTTCTACCCCAGGTAAGGAAGTTGCATTTTTCTTATTTCTTGGACCTAGCCTATCAAAAACAGATCCAGCTTCATTCTTTCTCTTTAAAGAAGTCTCATTCTTTCCCTCTCCCATTGCAATCTTATTTTTTGGAGCCTTATAGACCTGTGGGCCTTTGGACCTTTCAGCAGCTTCGAGGCCCCGGGCCTTATCCCTCTCCTCTTTGCTCTTAGCAAGCATCCAATCCTTGCATGTAACTTTGTGATAGCTGAGTAGAACAACCATTCCTTGGAAAAGCCCATCGTGGACAATTGGCCCAATACTTTGTCCATGCGGCGATGGCAGGGCCCCGAAGTTCCAAGCAAGTTGGGGGGTTAGTGTCAAGGCTAGGGATATTTGTTTCATACCATATTGCCTCAAAAGACGGGTCGGAAAGAAATAAGTAATTTTCCTCAAACCAAGAAGGCGCACATATGGTGTTGACTCATGACTTCCAACCATCTCCTTGATAAACCACCCTGGAACGACCCATCTAATTGAAAGACCTCCATGAGACATAAGTGACATCCACTCCGCTAAAGTTTTCCTTGGGAACAAAGTCCTCCTCATAGTAAATGATTTGAGGCTGTATTTCATAGCATTAAGGGGTTGTTCGATGGTCTTAAGGCGCTCACTAAGCCAAATCTGCATTAATTAAATAAAGAAATAAATGACAATCCAAGATTGTTACATAGCATTGAATAATTATGGTTTGAAATTACGAAAAAAATAGACATTGTGGAAGATAAACAGGAGCGCTGGAAACTCTACTACGCTAACAGTTGAGCGTTGCAAAACAAACAGCGCTACAGCGTCAGCGCGACAGATCCTACTGCGCTACACGCGTAGCGTCACAGTATTAGTCACGCTATGACTAATAGCGCTAATTTACTACTGACGCTACGATTCCAACTACGAAAAATATTCTTTCCTTTCGTAAATTCATAACAATTCATCTATTCTAATTAATATTTTAGCCCAAGGTTAGAATATTACCTGAAGCAATAAAGGGCTTCCCGAAAAGTGCAATAATGGATCCGCTTTACATGCATCCAATGCTATGATGGTCTCACCAATCACCATAGGCATAGGAGTATGATCACCTTCGTTTTTCTCAACAATTGCAATTAGTGAAGCATTTCCCATATTTCCTCCATCATTAACAAATAAATATCCTAATAGCAAACATAAGCATAAAGCACGTCTTTTGTACCTTTGCATTGTTAAGTTGTCTGAAGGAGAGGAAAATCTTGCAATAATTTTCAAAAGATCACAGTGTTGGCCATTGAGAATTTCCTTGGTCTCGAACTTAGTTAGTCCATGTAGTCTTTGAAAGTCCTTACCAAGCCCTTGTTGAAGGTTAGGTACAGCAGGAAGAGCTTCTACTGGAAAACCAACAATCGCGCTAAATTCTTACGGAAAGGGGGTCAATTCATTGTTAGCAAAGGTAAAAACATGGAATTGAGGATCCCAAAAATTGATTGCGACATGAAGGAAATCCCAATTAATACGAGCTTGCCTCAAAGAAAACAAAGCGTCCAGATGATAAGCATTGAATTCAAGGCGTTCCTCTATAGAAAAAGAAGAAATCCAACGTTTTAATTCACGAATAAAGTTTTGAGACATTCTTTATCTCCTTCTTTTCTCTCTAACAAAGAAAACTTTTGTAAGGGATTTTGTTTGATGAATGTATAATTGTTCGTTCATATATTTAACCAAGATGGTCACTAGGCAACTTCCTTAAATTCGTTTTAGGAAATAATGAGAAATAAAACAGTGTTTCAGTTTTGACGTGGCAGTGTGACAAGGGTTTTACAGCGCTACGACATCAGCGTGGCAACGCTAGTCACGCTACGCGCGTAGCGCGACAATTTTGATAGCGCTACAGATGCAGCGTCCTAAATCCTCCTGCACTTCATAAAACTTCCATAATCAGCCCATTTGCGAAATTCTTTCCATTCTTTAATTATTTTGGGCGATTTTATTTCTTGAACTTCTTTAAAATTAACTTTTCAAATCATATTTATTTAAGGAAAATGAGATATGCCCCCCTTCCCTGCTAACTAATTTAGGAGATTATTTTTCGGGAGTAAGTCGGATTAATCCTCCAATACTTTACAAAAAATAAAATGAACTAATATATATGCCCCTGGTTTTCAAATATTAGCATAAAAAGCCCAAGGCTTACATATGTTTATAAATCCATGATTATAAAATAGGAAAAATTGATTCTAATAATCCCACCTTTTCTACATTTGAAAATATCAGTCCCACATTTTCATTATCACACAATAGTCTCACCTTTATACCTTATTTTCTTTTATTGATCCTTCTTACAGGTTACTTGAATCTCAGGTTACCTTATATCATTTTTTTCATTTTTAATAAGTAAATTGATTAAAATAAAAAATATTACGATTACAATTTCCTTTTTTTTCCTTCCTCTGNTTTTTGCTTCCTCTTTTTTTTCCTCCCTCTATTATTGTTGTCTCACATCACACCTACCCCAACCACCTACACCACCTCACAACTGCGACCACACCATCAACACCACCAGAAATTTTCCCTACCCACCAGAACCACAACTCAAACCATAACCACCGACATCAGTAAAACCCCACCTTCAACCAACATACCACACATAATTATCCTCAAACCTAGCTCATTTCACACTACTCATGAAACAAACGCTAAACAAAACAATAAACCAATAAATCAAACAAAATTGCAATCAAATGGTAAAACATCACAATAAAGATAAAAACTGATATTTAAACATCATCACAATCATAATAATCACCATTAGACAAGACTGAAAAATCCAACAACAAAAACAACAAAACCTTAAAAAAAACACTTTTATCCTTTAAAAAACAACAATTATTAAATATAAAAAAGCTTAAGTAGTAAGAAGAACAGCACCACCATTATCCTTAATCTTCTTCTCAGCAATCTTACTAATCAACTTAGCTTTAATAACCATCGCATGATTCTCATGAAAAACACCTTCATGGGAATGGGTCGTTGTTGCTGAAATTTTTAGGGAGGAGTGGAGTAAGTCGTGGTAGGTGGTGGAGGAAGGGGAGGTTAGATGGCGGTGGTGGTGGGTCCACAATGGAGGAGAAAAAAGAGGGGAGTGAAGAGGAGATAGAAAGTGTATTATTAGGGAATTTAAATTTTAGAGAAAGTTGTTTTTTTTTTGTTTTTTTTTTTATATTTTTTATAAATTAACAGTCTTCCAATCACATAACACCACGTGTGTTGTTAACCTTTTAATTACCTCCTTATCCGATTAAGGACCAATAAAAGAAAATAAGGTATAAAGGTGGGACTGTTGTGAGATAATGGAAAGGTGGGACTGTTATTTTCAAATGTGTGAAAGGTGGGATTATTAGAATCAATTTATCCTACAAAATATTAAGGCTAAAATGAGATAAAACAAACAAAAAATTAAGTTTGAGTTAAACTACGAATACAAATGTCAACAAATTACATGCCACCAAAAGCTATTGTGGTGGCCCATAGTCAAAGAAATGATGCATAGCACTAGTGCGAGGAGTATAAGAATCAGTAGAATGTCTTCGATCCTCCTGCTGCATTTGAGTGTTAATCCTTGGTGGTTCATACGACGAAAATCTCCCCATCTCATAAGGAACTCTTGGATATGGCCCTTGGCCTCCACCATAATAATCCCATGCTTGAGCTTGGGACCATCTGCCACCTTGACCATGGTTATAATAGCCAGCATAAGGATCATATCCTTGTTGCAGGTTGACTTGTTGACTACTTCCTCCCTCGTCTCTATTAGGCTCCTCTTGAGCTCTATTTTCATGTTCAAGGATCGGAGGTCACATTTGTTGACCACTAGTCGGACCTTCCGTAAAAGGGGGACGCCTGTAATGGCCACCCGGAGGACGAGGAGGACGAAATGTCCCGTGTGTTGTATAACGCGGCACAACGTCCTACAAAAGAAAATAATGCACAAAAATTATCCATAGGTGATAAAGACATGAAACTAGAAATAGGGGCAACTCATAGGGAAACCTACCCTAGCCATGGTAACACTCTGGCACGCAAAAGCATGTTTTGTCTTCCTATAAGCAATGCGAAACGCATTCAATACTTTGATGACCTTCTTTGTAGTTGTCCTAGACACCTGCAATTAAACAAGTCATCTAAAATTAACAATGAAAAATGACAGTAATAATAATAATAAGAGTCGAGTAAATATAAAGACAAACCCAAGGCTTACCATGTCAACATTCTCAGGGATATAAGGAACATCTTCTTCCTCTTCCTCAGCAAATGGCACAGTGTCATCAATCAAATTCCCGAAACCATCAAAGTATTTGAAATTTCGTTCAGAAACTTGCCAACCCTCAATATCATCATTCTTTGCACATATAACATATAAACAAATAAACATATATTTAAAATACAAATGCGTGAAAAAGGGAAAGGAAAGGTAAGATACCCTAACAAATGTTGGAAAAGGACGTAGCCGAGCCTGAACCCAATTTTTGTAATTAAAACCAGCAAAAACTAACTCCCGAGTTGTGAGTCCTCTTAAAAAATCATCCATAAAGGTAGCGGGAACCTTACTCGAGTCTAAGATGAAGACAGGTGGATCCATGGGAGCTAAAGGAATAGGAGAATAAGTTTGACGAACAACACGCTCTCCCAGAAACCAAACAAGTTGCCTACATCCTTTCAAAAGGATCCTGGCTTCCTTAAGAGGTGGTGAAACCTGCACTCCAGGGCTAATATCTGGTATCCCGTCCCATGGACGAAAGATAATCTGCAATAGAAGGAAAATTAATAATCATTTATTGCAGTTATAAATATATATAAATGTATATATACAATGAGTCCTTACTTGCTCTTCAGGAAGGTTATAAATAGATTGGTGTATTACATTTGTCTTATGATGAATGTTAAGCCGTCTTCCCCGCCTGTGGCTCGTCAGGAATCTCTTAGGTTGGTCATTTGTTGGGGCAAGAGTTGGGAAATGTTCAAAATACCACACTTGAAAAGAAAAGGTTAGAAAGGAAAAATAAGATGCAAATAAGTGGATAAGCACATTGTAAAAGAATTTGTGACCTCAATAACTCGAGGAATGCCTCTTAAGAGAGCTGGGACACATTCTCTCTTTAGTGGGACACCTTTGTCTGTTAAAAAGGTACTACCAATCAAATATAAAAGGAAGATCCTAGCTCTTTGAAGGGAAGTGGTTTCTGTCATAATGTCTTCATTGGCTAAAGCATCCGACAATTCAACCAAGGGAAAACTCTCTCATACAATTTTAATCGAGTGTAGATTGGCCCAAGTAAATCACCTATCATTGGCTCTTTTCCTGTCATATCTTCATTAGGGATGATATCCATACCCGCCAAGGGTAATCCAATAATCATCCCATAATCGAAAGGAGTTATAGCCATCTCTCCCCATGGGAAATGAAAGGTGTTAGTTGTATCCCAAAACCATTCCATCATTCCTCTAACTAAACAAGCAGACATCTTACATCTTTCTTTCTCCATATAAGATTCTAAGAAATCTTGAAAACCACTCACCTTAACCAACTCATTGGTATTTGCATCAAGAGCATCATAAATTTTACCAAGCATCTTCCCGGAATCATATATTTGTAATTCATCATCAACCTATAACATTTCACTTACATATATCATCTAAAATTTATAAAATATTGAGAAAACCAAAAAGACATAATACTTACAATTCCTCTTGATGCTCGAGAAGAAATATGATGGTCAGGATCAAGTTTCAAGACACGATTATCCCACTCAAGTGGGAGCTCCCATGCAGGGTGTGGTACTCGATTCTTACTCTTTGAACGGTTTTTAGCACGACGCTTACGAGTATCCGTTCTTCCCTCTCTCTCCCCTCCATCTTGCTCGTTTCTAGGGGAAGACATTGTTGTAATTCACAAATTTTAAAATAAATAAACAGAAAAAAAAAAGAAAAAAAAACTTAGCAAGTGCATCTTTTACTTTTGATTAAGATCCCATTGCTCTTCTTTATTAAATTAAGAGCACGTTACTCTTATAAATAAAATAAATTAATCAAGAGCATTTTTTCACTTTTGATTATTAATTAATATCTCATTGCTCTTCTTTATTAAATTAAGAGCACGTTACTCTTATAAATAAAATAAATTAATCAGGAGCATTTTCACTTTTGATTATTAATTAAGAGCCCATTACTCTTCTTTATTAAATTAAGAGCACGTTACTCTTATAAATAAAATAATCAAGAGCATTTTCACTTTTGATTATTAATTAAGAGTCCATTACTCTTCTTTATTAAATTAAGAGCACGTTACTCTTATAAATGAAATAAATTAATCAAGAGCATTTTTGTCTCTTCTGATAATTAATTAAGAGCACATTGCCCTTCTTTATTAAATTAAGATAGAGCATGTTACTCTTATAAATAAAATAATTTAATCAAGAGCATTATTTTTCACTTTTGATTATTAATTAAGAGCTCATTGCCCTTATAATTAAAACTATTTAAGAAGTATTTTTCTAGTTTTGATTAAGACTAATCAACTACACTCTCTAATTAAGGGCCTACTACTCTTAAAATGTCAAAATACATGGGTCATGACATGAGTAATGAAAGTCTGAAAACAATTCTCAAATGATTCATGGAGCATTATACTTCATTTTAACATCATTAGGACAATCATTTGCCAAAAACACACATGTTTGATAAAAAATAAGAGCAAATATAAATTGTCACAAGCTTAAACATTCTTATGACTACAGATTGAATAAATTATAGCAAATGTAAGAACAAATTTATCCCATAGTTCTCAAATTAAGCTTGGGATGAAAAAAAAAAGGGGAAAAAACATGCAACGAGTTTGCAATTCCAGTGCTAAAGCTGCAGCACCACTTGGTTAACAACGCTACCACTGCAGCGCGACCACTCCAACCGCACTACGCCCCAAGCGCTAGTAAACCAACCTCGCTACCTGCACAGCATATTTTGAACATCAACATTTGCAAATCAAACAACATTCACAGCACAGAAAATAGTAGCACGCTGACCTAAGGGTGTGACTAAAGGAGTCGCGCTGATAGGCTCAGCGCCGCGGGTCTTGCCGCGCTACCTCTTCAGCGTGGCTGCTGCAACTGCGCTACACAGCTGGCGCTTGTTGTTGTGTATTGCTGTATTGTTTTGCTTTGGATTTGATTTTGATGATGATCCTTTTCTCATGCATTATTCCAAATGTTCCAAAAGTGGGTTACATTAGGATAAGGTGTTATCTCATGACCACCTTGTGAGCTTTTGTTAATATTTTCGGTAAATAAGCGAATTTACTCAAAATAGTAATAAATAAACGAATTTGTTACATTTTTTCAAAAATTTCAGTAAATAAGCGAATTTACTCAAAATAGTAATAAATAAACGAATTTATTACATTTTTCAAAATTTTCACTAAATAAGCGAATTTACTCAAAATAGTGGTAAATAAACGAATTTATTACATTTTTTCAATAATAGTAGTAAAGTAACGAATTTATTACGTTTTTCCAATAGTTTTAGTAAATAAGCGAATTTACTCGAAATAGTAATAAATAAACGAATTTATTACATGTTTTCAATAATTTTGGTAAATAAGCGGATTTACTCGAAATAGTAAAAAATAAACGAATTTATTACATTTTTCAATAATTTTAGTTAATAAGCGAATTTACTCGGAATAGTAATAAATAAACGAATTTATTATATTTTTTCAATAATTTTATTAAATAAGCGAATTTACTCGAAATAGTAATAAATAAACGAATTTATTATATTTTTTCAATAATTTTAGTAAATAAGCGAATTTATTCAAAATATTAATAAATAAACGATTTTATTACATTTTTTTCAATAATTTCAGTAAATAAGCGAATTTACTCAAAATAGTAATGGACGAGTTTATTACATTTTTTTCAAAAAAAAATAAGTAAATAAGCAAATTTACTCAAAAAATAATGAATAAGCGAATTTATTACATTTTTTTTCAATAATTTCAATAAATAAGCGAATTTACTCAAAATAGTAATAAATAAGCAAATTTATTACCTTTTTCTAAAAATTCCAATAAAAGGCAATTTATTCAAAATACTAATTTATTTGCTAAGTGTTAAATATTTTGATAAATAAGCGAATTTATTAAAATCTATTTTTGATTCCAGTTTCGGGAGCCATTGCTTTCTAAAATTTGCTACGCCCATTGGTTAATGAGGAGCTCATGGCTCTGGATATGAAAGTCTCGAAAAACAATTCGAGCATACTTTGATTGTCGTCTTACTCAAACTCAATCAAAGTGGGGGCTAACTGTAGACACCTAATTTAGTCCCTCTGTCCCACGGCAGGACTCAATGATGATTAAAAAACTCATTTCTTTAGAAGATTGGATAATCGAGTATACTTGGGCATAAAAATAAATCTCGGATATTATAAAATTTTCATTCTTATTTAACGTACTTTTTTATCCCAACGCCTCTTTTATTTTAAATAAATGAATAAAATAAAATAATAATAATAATAAATAAATATAATAAATAAAAAATAAAAATCAAAAATCTTTCAAAAAAAAACGATGCGCGTTTAATTTAGTCATGCTGACAGCTCAGCGTGACTAAGTTAACAGCGCTACCCTTGCAGTGTTGTAGGGTTTCCTGTGCTATTGGGCCAACGCAATTCAGCGTACCGCGCTAGCAGACCAGCGCGATTAGGGTTCCCACGCTGTTATAAAAACCTTCATTTCCTTTATTTCTCAACAACTCTTTTTTACTCACTCTCTCCCTCATACTTAATTAATCCGATTATTGCTTTTAAACAACCTTATTTTTTTTATAATAAATATTTATTATTTATTTACTATTTATTTTACTAAAAAGTGGCTACAAATTTTAATAATATCGAAACGATAATTCAAAACTCCGCCCAAATTAATACTCGACGAAGACAATCTTCAAAGGAGAAGTGGTACGTTTCCTGAGAGCCCTAAAAATCATGTTTATGGACTTTTAAGTTGTTGTTTCACTATTTATTTACTGCTTTATCACCATATTATTGTTAAAGGACTTAAATTGATTGTTTGCAACGCTTAATCAAGATAATTCTTTCGGACAAATCTAATTATGTTAGGCTCCCTAAATCAATTTTAATAACGGTTTGAGTTAAATTAATTAGTTTTTTGTGTCATCACTAACAATTTAATGCTATTTTTTTGTTAATTTTGTGTGATTCTAAATGTAATTTATGTATGGTTAAGAGGAAACTAGTAATGGCCGCCTATGGGCTAACCCGACGCACTCCATCATGTTAGTACCTTCGCCCCCGAGTCCAATCTTTGGTTTGCTTGACCACAACTTGGAGTCATCCCCATGGGATTGGAGAGGATTTCGGTGCAATTTAGACAAACGTCCCTTATTCGAGTCCCATTCGTATCTAATCTAAATACACGGTTTATGAGTTTAGTTCCTAAAACTCATTGGCGACTTCTTATTAGCATGTTTGGTATCGGTATTAAAGTTTCTCCCAAATAAAATGATTTAAAATCGGGTTTAAAAGAAAAAAAAGAGCGGCGCTGGAAAGTTGACTACGCTATCTTCGTAGCATTACAAACCTTCCTGCGCTGACACTGTAGCGTCATAGAACTTGTAACGATGCAGGGTCAGCGTGGGAAATCTTGTAGCGCTACGCCTGTAGCGTGGTACAAGTTCCAGCACTCCATTTATATTGAAAAGAAGGAAAAAGGAAAAAAGGGAAAAAAGAGCAGCACTGGAAAGTTAACTACGCTACCTTCGTAGCATTACAAACCTTCCTGCGCTGACACTGTAGCGTCACAGAACTTGTAACGCTGCAGGTTCAGCGTGAGAAACCTTGTAGCGCTACGCCTGTAGCGTGGTACATGTTTCAGCGCTCCATTTCAGTTGAAAAAAAAGGTCTAATTAATTCGTTTCACCTTTCCTTAAGCCAACTTTTTAGGTCTAACTCGACCTACGAACGGTTTGGGAAAGGTGACCAAAAAAATTTAGGACCCTAAAATCCGGGCCCCTACACTACTAAAATCTGCTTAGCTCGAAGCCTCCCTATGTTGTCTCTATTCAATTCCAAATTTTTCCTTTTAATTTCCTTTTCTAAAACTCTTGTTTTTCCTACTTTACCAAAAATGGCAGCTTTGAAAACTTACTTAAAAATTATTTTGAACCATTTTAAAAATCATAATTTGGCCATAAAACAATATATATATATATTGTCAGGAACGTCATTCCCTTTCGAAGTCTTCTTGTAACGGTCGTTGCTNGTCGCTGCCACAAACAGTACACTTAGACAAGTGAGCATCACCTTTCCAAAACAACATACAACCTTTCGGGCATGCATCAATCTTCTTAGCAGGCATCTCCAACCCTTGAACAATCTTCTTTACCTCGTAGAATGTCTCCCCTATACAGGTGTTCTTAGGAGACGAATCACTAAACAAAGACACAATGGCATGTACACCCCGTTGGGGCATATTGAACAGGGATTTAATACTAGTTATTTTAGAGGCCATCTCTAATCTAGAAGTTGAACACCCTTCAACCCAAGGTTGTTCAGAAGCCTTTAGCATATCATAGAATTGCTTGGCCTGGGGGCTAAGTTCCTCCTCTGATTGGGCACCCGATTGATCTTGGTTATGTCCAAAAGCATCCATAACCATTTCGCGATAGTCATTGGATTGCCGC
>PYUH01000373.1:742130-794575 GCA_016808085.1 Suaeda aralocaspica | reverse complement strand
TCGGAGGACTCAGGTAACCCTTCCCCATGACAATGCCACTCATAATAATCCGGTTTAAACCCCTTGGCATACAAATGATACTTTACTGTTTCCGGATCATAAATGCGTTTGTTCTTGCATTTAACACACGGACACCTTACTTCATTTGGGTCAGTTGTCAGCGGATGATCTTTACAATATTGAAGGAATTCCTCAACTCCTTCCTTAAAAGCAGGGTTCATAGAAGATCTGACCTTCCTACAATACATCCAACTACGTTCCCTTCTTTTCATATTGACAACTTCTACACAAGTCACGCATATAATTATTTTACTCAAAATGGCAAAATATAATTATTGAAAACTGCATAGGGTCGTATTATAATTATTCTATATTGATACAACAATATTACTTGTAGAAGTATGTTGTGAGATTACATACACAATATTAGTATATTGATACCGCCTACAACATTGATCATAGCCAAAATCCTCATACAATCAATAGCCAAACAAACATAAATAATGTACAAGTTAAGGATCACTTCACTAAGACTAACAGCATAATCACCTTACACAAAATCAGCATTCAGCAACCTAAGCATCATTTCACTATTCTCAAACCAAACATAAGCCTAAATTTAATAGAATTGAATCTAGTAATCTACAATTTTAACCTAAAGAAACTTTACTACCCAATTACCATTTACATAAAAGACTTCAGGTTTTTCATTGTAATAACACAGCAATAGCCAATTTCAACAAAATATAACAAAATCATAGAAATTGAAATACCAAACTAAGACTCCCCCCTACTAAAACTGCAACTGCAAGATCAAACCAAGGTTGTTTTCCATACACAAGGAAAAACCAAAACTGCATACACCTACTGCAGTCCAGCACAGCAACATCGCTACACAACATCAGCCACAGCAAACAGGCACAAAACCAAACCAGCAAGCAACATTACTGCAGTCTATGCAACCTGCACTAGATAAACATAACCAGTAGCCCTGCTCACAAACCACACCCCCAAGACTGCTTCCTATAACAGAAATTATTTGAGGTTTCAGCAAATGTATTTGGTGCACAGAATTTCACAGAACCTTAATAAAAGCACCATGAATTCGCCAGAAGAAATCATAGAGTGCATTGAAAATTTTAGGTTTATGAAATTGATTGAATTATGGCTATTCAAGTAAAAAGGAAATTGATATTAATTGAAGAAGCATTTGCAGAAGTATTAGCATAGGAATGCAATCACATAGAAATCAACAATCAACGAACTTGTAGAAAAAATCATTCAAAACAAAATCGTAATGAAACGAATAAGCATTCAAAGCAATTACGAGTGAAAAATGATCAAAATTAAACAAACTTCAACTATTGCAGAAAATTGAAAAAAGCAAAATCAAACGAACTTCAACTAGAAATTGCAGAAAATTGAAAAAAGCAAAATCAAACGAACTTCAACTAGAAATTGCAGAAAATTGAAAAAAGCAAAATCAAACGAACTTCAACTAGAAATTGCAGAAAATTGAAAAAAGCAAAATCAAACGAACTTCAACTAGAAATTGCAGAAAATTGAAAAAAGCAAAATCAAACGAACTTCAACTAGAAATTGCAGAAAATTGAAAAAAGCAAAATCAAACGAACTTCAACTAGAAATTGCAGAAAATTGAAAAAAGCAAAATCAAACGAACTTCAACTAGAAATTGCAGAAAATTGAAAAAAGCAAAATCAAACGAACTTCAACTAGAAATTGCAGAAAATTGAAAAAAGCAAAATCAAACGAACTTCAACTAGAAATTGCAGAAAATTGAAAAAAGCAAAATCAAACGAACTTCAACTAGAAATTGCAGAAAATTGAAAAAAGCAAAATCAAACGAACTTCAACTAGAAATTGCAGATAATTAAAAAAAGCGAAATCAAACAAACTTCAACTATACTTTGAATAAGCAGAAAAATGTGTGCGACCAAAAAAAAACAAAAAAAAAAACTGAAAAAAAAATTGTGAAGATAAACGAAAATGACATAGAATTAAAATTAGGAGAACTTAATATAAAATGGGGTTTCTTCAAATTACAAGAAACAACAAAACATCAATTCTTCAATAAGTAAAACAGATTATACAAATTAAACTGAAATTGATAAAATAAAAAATTAAAAAAAAAAACTGAAATTAAATGAGCACATTACCAGTGGGCAGTGGCGACGAGATTCAGGCGAAGAAGAAGAAGAGTCGACACAGGCCGCCAGAGACGAGATTCAGACAGGGGGGAGTGAAGAGTCGACTCAGGCGAGTTGAGACTCAGACAGGGCGGTGGCGAACCGACGAAGGAGAAGCATAATGGCGAAGAAGAAGGGCAAAGAAGAAGGAGAATGGCGAAGAAGTGAGAAGTGAGAACGGCGGTAGTGCGGCGGTTTCCGGAAGAGGAGAAGTGAGAAGGGAGTAGTTTGGGTGGTTGTGTTGGTTTAATTTTTTGGCGACAAAATAATATAAGGGTTTGTTGATTTTTTGCGAGGGAAATTTGTTACGGAATTAATTCCGTTGCAAATTTACGAGGGATTATTCCGTCGCAAAAAACATTTGCTCATCTAATTTGGTTTGTTACTTTTTTATGACGGCTATTTTCGTCGTAAAAAATCTGTCGCTATTTTTCCGTTTTCTTGTAGTGATATTTATGTTCTATGATCACCCTATAATAGTTTCATACATTTAAAATACTTATAGAATAATTGTAGCATGAAACTAATATTTTTACTATTCTTAGAAACACTTTAATAAATTTTACAGCAATATTACATTGCTTAAAACCTCTTAAAAACCTTTCTAAATTCATACTTTGAGCATAAAATATTATAATAATATCAAAGGGTCATTATATATTAGTTTTGAACATTAAAAACCCTTTTTATACTTAATTACATAATCAAATCATCCCTACTATTTTTATTCATCACTATAATTAAATTACAGCAATATTAAATTATTTAAAACTCCATTAAAACCCTTATAGCCCTCATGAATCATGCATAAAACAATATAATAACATTGCAAGATCATTATACTTTAATTTCATGCATTAAAAACTATTTTTCATACTAAAAATCATGATTGAAATACCACTACTATTTTTATTCACACTTATAAAAATTTACAGCAATAATATTTTATTGAAAATCCTTCTAAAAACATCATGAACATTATTATTTGATCATAAAACATTACTATAGCATACTATGATCATATTAGGTTAATTTAGAACATAAAAATCATAAAACTTAATTATTTTTCATGAACTTAAAAACCCTAATTTAATAATTCTTGAACAACTTTGTAAACACATGATTATATATTATAAAACTTGATCATAACTTTTTCTTGATGAGGATTACAAAAACATGAGTATAAACATAATTATAAACAAGATTGAATTAAATTGAGAAGAAGAAGAATTTTTTTTATACTTACAAAAACCGAAAAACAAAAGGGCAGGGAGGCCGGTGGCTGGCTGCAGGCGACGGCGGCTGCTGCCTGCTGGGCGCCGATTGGCTGCCGCTGGTCTCCGCGGTGGTCGCCGGCGAGGAGGAGCCTGGTCAGGTGGTGGCCGGGTTTAGGGTTAGGGTTTTGTATTTTTTTTTCTTTTTTTTTTGTAAATCCTAAAACATAAAACCTAATTTTATTTCTGAAAATTCTGGTTTAAAGGGGTATTTATAGGCCCCAAAAGTCATTTTGTGAAACTACTAAATTACCCTTAATGAATGAAATTGCTTTTGTGCCCTTGTTTTAAAAACAATTTAGAAAACCTTTAAAATCCCAATTTGGCAACTTTTATAATAACTTAAATAATTATTCAACCTTTATAAAAATATTTTATAGCTTTATAAACTTGAAATAAATATTTAACTCATTAATTAATTAAATTTCTTCAATTAATTAATTCGTTAGACCATTATTATTCCAAAAATACTAAAAATACATTTATAAACATTAAAATGTATTTATAATTTTAAATTTTAATTATACACATACTTAAAAATACGGGGTATTACAATAGTCAATCATGCTGGGGTTGAGTGAAGAGTGCTCTCAGATGTTGTTTTCCATTTGCTTGTGTTGGTTATGTTGTTTTTATTTTTCAATTACGACTTTTGGTTTGATTATTGGACTAACGGTTGTTTTCAAATTTATAAAGTTTAGTTGGTTTTGAAGGGTCTTTATTTTGGTTCCAAGTTGTATTGAAAATTTTTATTTGGGATTATTTAATAGTTCTTTTAGATCTAAATTGTTTTGAAAAATAGAAGACTTCCGTCATAGTACTTTGATAATAGCCATCGCAGTTATCAACGTGGCGGTAATACTTTGGTTTTTCCTAGTTAAGTAGGGGAGTTTTCATTGTTTTAATTATTATTGGTTTTATTATGTTTTCCGGAAACAGTTAGGAAATTCCAAGGTGTTACACAATCAATCACCAAATAAGTAATTAGGTGTAAGTTGATTAAAGAATTATTGCCGGCAATTATGTCAGTTTGGCCAACACATTTCACCAAAAACATTTGGATCATACATTAGTGTCACTAACGAGGAGTTCAACAATGTTGTTGATGTAAATGTTGATGAAAAATCGCCACTCACAATAAGGATAGAATCTAGTATCGATTTCTCTAAAGCAAAGCACCAAGTAAACGATCCTAGGTCGAATAATTTCTTGAATTGATTAAAGTCAAGCACCCTCAATTCTTAAAATTATCCTCACAAGAGTCTAAAACCTAAGCACCAACTCTTAGTTTCGAAATTCCTCACACACGAAATTTCTCACAATAATTTTGTTTTTTGTGGAAAAATAAATATAAACTAAAACACAATGTTTTATCCAATTAATAATCTAATTTGTTACAATTGTAATTGAGGTTATTTATAGGATAACCATAAACTAAAATCCTAACAAACTCTTAACAAACTCAAAACAAAATCAAAACAATATCCTAACAACAAATCACACGCCTAAAACAATGCTTATCCAAAATCGGATAAGTATGCACACATACACTTAATCTTGAACAAATCTAAACTAACAAATCCTAACAAATTCAAGATTTATTCTAACAAGCTAACTAGCAAACTAACAAAAAAGATAATCATCAAATTATAGCCAAAAAAAGGAAAAATAAAGATGTCGAATAACTTCAAGAAACATGCAAATTACTCGTCATCACCATGCCTCAATTTGTGCCATTTTCAAGAATCTCCTTTAATCTTCAAGAAACCTTTCAAGATTCAATATTTTAATCAAGAAACCTTCAAGATGTCATTCCCTATGTCTTTTAGGTATAAAATGATGGACAAGACTCAACAAGAGCCAAAAACAATAAAGCCTGAAATGAGAAAAACCCTAGCAAGTGCAGTGGGAAAAAATCCATAGACAAAACCATTTTATTTGCCTAAATCCATCAACCTTTCCATGCTTCAAAATGATCAAGTAACGTGTGTCACCATACACACAAATGATGATGACTTAGAAGATCCCAAATGCCTTGAATCTCCATAAGCTATAATCTCTCCCATACGTGAATCATTAGTTGAAGCCATAATCAAACCTTCGAAGTTGTCACCTTGAATTCGTATCAGTTGCTAATGTTGATGGATTCAACATGAATCTCATATGCCAGCCACCTCAAAGTCTAGACCTCAATGTGTTTGACTTGGGTTTTTTAGATCAATATAGTCACTACAATACAAGCACTTTTGAAAAAATGTTGAGGAATTGGTTGATTCGGTTAAAAATGCATTCGCTGATATGAATCTTAGGGGATTAAACTACACATGGTTACAGCTGCAATATTGTACGGTAGACACAAGATGGAAGTGCTTCCTGAACAAGTTGAAGTGCCAAGAGAGTTACTAAATTAAAAGCTAAGCATACTTGGAATAAGTGGGAGCTAAATAATAAAGTCAAAGATTATCTGTTTTTTTTGGCTCTTTTAACAAGGACAAAAAATATCTTTTTTTGCTGTTTATTTTTTGGATGCTTCTATTAGACAAAAAGCCAAGCTTTTGTTAATGCAAATTAAATGAGCTAAGCATGTAGCAATGTTTTGTAATGGTCTAAACTTTTGGACACACAAGTGGTTAGGTAAAATGTTAATGGGTTTTAGGAACTTTGGTGCTGTAGTTTTCCTCTTAGGAATCGTTTAATTATTTATAATCTTGCAGCCAAGCTGTTGGGAGCAACAACTACGTTCAACCTAGGCTACTTCAACCAATAGCAATGGGCATAATCCAAAATGAATAATCGTTTAGTCATCATAGGGGATTAATGTTGTTGGGAGCAACAGCTAGGCTGAACCTAGGCTACTTCACCAACAACATGGCGGATTAATTCAAAGCATCCAATTTAACAAGCCAACCAAATCGAGTCAACACAATTCAACAAGCGAACCAAATTCAAACCATCCAACCAAGTTAATCACTCAAAGTAGTAACCGCAAAACAATATCATGGTTATACATAAGTATATGTCAGTCAACCAAATCGAAAACTAAACAAAGCCAAAAGGGGGGCTCACATGACACAACCATTCTAATTGTAAGATATTAGGGACATTTAAAAACAGAAAATTGGAACACATATAAAAAGCTTATCTTTGGCTAAATGAATCTCTTTTTGTGTCCTATTTTTCTCGTCGTTTTCTCTATACCGATCTCTTTTTCTTTGAGTTGGTGAGCACGAGAAGATGAGATTGAAGTATCAAGTGAGTAAAAGGGTACGGGATTGAAGTATCTAACTTTAAAACAATGGGAGTAAGAAGAGATTGAAGTTTCAAGTGGGAGAAGATGAGAGTGAAACAAGAGGTGAGAGAAAAGTAGATCTCAACTTTTGGGACAAAATAATAGTATAAACAAAGAAAAAAACAAGTAGATCTAATGAAAGTTGAGATGAGAGTGATTTAGGTAACGGGGTACTTTAAATACTAGTTAGGGCAATTACATCATTTCCTTTAAATAAGTTACTGAATATGAAAATTATTGCAATTTTAATATAGTAAGTGTTCCAATTAAACATGAGCCAAGGAAGTATCTCAATACGTGGTGAAATATTCCAACAACCGGATCTAGGGTTTTAGCTTTCCAAACACCCCCATTTTTTCTTCTTTCTCTCTAATAAAAACCAACATATCTTCTTCAATCTTTCTTATTGTAAAAACCAACATATCTTCCTCAATCTTTCTTATTGTAAACTTCTCAAATTCTTAGCCATGGAGTCAAGAGAAGCAAACCCCAACTACGAACCACAAATTAATGAAGACACTCATGATATTATTCCTTCAACTCATCATCACAATGAAGACGATGACGATGACGATAGGTCTCAACCTCTTACTGGCGATGGTGCTAGTCCTGGGTTTGTTATTTTATTTTATTTTATTTTATTTTATTTCTTTCTTCATTCCTCGCTTTTTCTGATAACTGTTTAATTTTGAATTGAATTTATTGAATTTGTTGAATTTGATTTTATGTTTGTTTGAATTTATTTTTGTATGTTTAATTGAATATGTATGTTGATTAATAGTGTAATACTTTAATGTGTTCATTTCTGTGTTTTTATAGTTTTTTCTGATTAGTTTCGAGTGTAATTGGTTAGTAAGTTTCTCTTCCATTTCTTTTATTTATGTATTTATTATTTGTTGAATGTGATTAAGAATTAATCTTTTAAATATAGCAATTCATTTCGTGTTGTATACTTTTTTCACATGTGCCAAGACACATTTTTATCTATGGATATCTGTAATGATGCGTTAGTATACTTCAATAATAGGAAAGCGTTAGTTGTTGAATAATTTGGGTTTAGCTAGAGATAAACAATTAGAGGAATCGCAAAACTCATCTTGTCTCCCTCTATGCTTCCCTATTTAATGTTAGATTCTCCTCAAGCCCGAAAACCTCTTATCTTTAGCTCATTACTAAACTTCCTTATCCAAGTTTTGCTATGGTGCATTTGTATAATTACATTGTAAAAATTATACTTCGGATATTGATTAATTGGAGATGAATCAATTGAGATATGTGAATTGATTAGTTATTGGTTTCTGTCGGATATTGATAAGTGTTGGTTTGGTTGCAATGAGAATTTTATATTCCAACCCATGGCAAATTATTTTTTTTATGTATTTCCTAGGGTTATTTCTTAATTGTTTGGTTGGCACAATTGAATTTGCTTTTCCAATTAAATTATCCAGTGATTTACAAAGGGAAGTGTTCATCTCATGTTTGGTTGGAAGTTATAATTTTTATGAATTTCTGAAGTCCCTCATTTTGCTTGCCCATTTGCTAATTCCTGTGAATTTTGATTTCTCATGTATTATATGAACAACTTAAAATCTTAGGAGGTGCTTGTTTTGGGGATAGGAGAGGGATAGGGACAAGTTAAGTGGGATAGAAGAAATGTAATCTTTGTTTGGTGGGATAGGGATCAGAAGGGTGATGGGGATAAAGATAAAATTGGGCATTATCCCTCCAATCATATACCTAAGGGGATGGTATAAGGGTATAAGGGAGGGGGATAAGTAATGGATTTGAAAATACTAATTTACCATTAATGAATTTAAAGGGTTAGATGAAATGAAAATGGTTAGTAACGGTAATTTAGAATTTTTTTTTTTCACTTATCCCATTCTTATTCCCTATCTATACCAAACAGGGACAATACTTATTTAATTCTTATCCTACCCACCAATTCCATATCCTAATCTTTTCTTCCTATCCCCATCACTCAAACTAAACGCCCCGTCAAAGTACGATGAATGTTTAGTGCCAAAGTCAATGTGTTGCCAACTCCGTCCCTCCGTATCTCTCTTCAACTTTAAGAGTTTAAGTCAAGGATAATGGTAATTTGGAATTCATTTGAAAGGTGCTGACTGAGATGGACATAAGGGTAGATTTGCACAAATTCTGTGTTGAAGGGCTGACTTGGTATTAAGGGCCAAAGAGGTGGTTAATTAATATGCATTCCCCCCTTCTATCTCAAGTTCACCTTTTTGGTTCTTGATAAATTTGACATGGTGTTAGTGTTACGAACTCTTGAACGGTTTACTAGTCACAATCCTAGGTGTCTAATTGTTTCATGCTTTATGATTTTAAAAAGTTCCTGATTCTAGTGAATATGTAATTGCAGAAAGATATTCATAGGAGGTTTAGCTAGAGAGACAACTTCTGGTTAGTTTTTGCTATCAACTGTTATTGTTATATTCATAGATTGCTGTGTCACTGATGCAATTTATTCTTGCAGCGCAATTTGTCAAGCATTTTGGCAAGTACGGTGAAATCACAGATTCAGTAATAATGAAGGACCGTAGGACTGGTCAACCACGTGGATTTGGCTTCATCACCTATGCAGATCCTTCTGTGGTGGATACTGTCATTCAGGAAACTCACATTTTAAATGGAAAACAGGTATGCAAAAACACGTACCCTAAAGTTTTTCTTATAGTATTTTTTCGACAATATATAGAAGCAAGACTAGAATATGAAGCTAAAGATTTTGAGACAAAGTGTTGCGTCTTTCTCATAATTAAACATTGATTAGTTCACTTGAAATGCTTTTTTTTTTTTTTGCATTCCCTTCGTTTCACTTTATTCTTTACATTTCATTTTTAAACGTTTGCCATTGCGAATCTTCTAACTCCTATAGCTTAAATTTTGTATTTGTTAAAATTATAAAAAATTGATGTTCTGATAGGATACATTGAGAAAAATGGTAGGATCAATTGAGAAGAATGAAATAAGACCCCATATAAATATGTTTTTACCTACATATAGAGTACAAACAATGGTCAAAGTGTGATTTGGTAACAATAGTCAAAATGTAAAGAAAAAATTGAAAAGGAGGGAGTATATATTTAACCCTTGGTCCATATTATTTAGTAATTTCACTTACTACATAACACAATATAGTTAGCTTTGGTAAATAGTTGATACACATTCGATACGGACAACTTTTGGTGAAAATTCTGTCAACTAGAGTTGCTAATTATATTACATTGAGAATGAACTACATGTAAAGGGAGTTGTTAGTTGTTACTAACTAATTTTCTAAGGAATGAAAGCAAAATGAAATGTCAATTTTCCGGTATTATATGGAGTATCTTGTCAAGCATATGCTGTTTTTGCTCACTAATTGTTCTTAATCTACAAGGTTGAAATCAAGCGAACAATTCCAAAGGGTGCAATTGGTTCAAAGGATTTCAGAACAAAAAAGATATTTGTTGGTGGAATTCCTACGTCTGTCAATGAAGGTCAAAATACTTCCGAGTTTCTTTTATGTCTCTATTTGTATTTTTCTAAAGAGCATCTGATGTCAAGGCATTGTGTTATATCTGTAAATCAATTGCAGATGAGTTCAATGAGTTCTTTTCCAAATTTGGTGAGGTTAAAGAGCATCAAATAATGCGGGACCACTCTTCTAATCGTTCTCGGGGCTTTGGATTTGTTACTTTTGAATCAGAAGAAGCTGTTGATGAACTTTTGTCTAAGGGAAATAGAATCGAGTTTGCCGGAACTAAGGTACTATGTCTAGCTAGGGCCTTATGCATACAACATTATTTTGAGTTAGGTTTGACGAATCTAAGAGTTTGTTGCTCAGTATCCCTGCTGGTTTATAATTTTGGAAAAATTACTTTTATAAGTACAAACTATTAGTCATTCTTTCTTAAAGATACTCCCTCCATATCAAATTAAATGCTATACTTTTATACATACAATCCATTAGTCATTCTACCCTTGCTAAAAAGTAGGCGCTTCCCACAATATTTTTAAGTCATTCCCTTAATGGTCCCCACTTTGCTCAATAATTTGCCCTTTTATCTTACTTAATTACCCTATTTAAAACTTGCCTTAAGAACCATTATTCAAATGTAGCAAATAATTAGATATGGGGGAAGTACTAACTTTGAAGTATGCTAGAATGGTATACACTTTACTATACTTCTACCATCTGAGGTACAATAACAAAATGAGTGGTAAAAGTTGGTTATGTTATTATGTGTCAATACCGTTTGAAAAGTAGATGTCTAAATTAATTTTTAATATTTTTTTTCTCGTTTTAGGATTTTTGTAAGCGTACTTGATAGCTTCCTTATGTGTCATCCCCATTTCTTTCCTTCTTTTTCCTTCTTTAAGAGTCTTTATGATTGGAAAAAAGTTAGTTTCCTTTTTCTTCTCCAATTTCATCTACTTCAATTGCGTGATTGCAAGCTCTTCAATTAGATGAATTACAAAACAGAACTAAAATTCAAATTTAAGTGCAAATTAAAAAAACTAGCTTTTTTTAAACATGTGCAATAATTTTGACAATAATTACAATAAAAGTGACTTTAGTTTAGAAGAAACTTCTTTGATATTGATGTCCATAGTATTAAAATTTAGCAATTACGAATTCACAATTTTGACAACTCACATATTTGATTTGGAACTTAAAATCAATTTGCCTTATTCATAAAAAACAAAGGCATATTTAGTTCTTTTATTTTCAACAAATAATTTTATTTTATTTATTGTTATCTCTAAAAATTTCTCAACAGTAAAATTTTATGATATCTTGTTGTTTANTTTTTTTTTTTTTGCATTCCCTTCGTTTCACTTTATTCTTTACA
Organism: Suaeda aralocaspica; assembly: GCA_016808085.1. Taxonomy (NCBI): domain Eukaryota; kingdom Viridiplantae; phylum Streptophyta; class Magnoliopsida; order Caryophyllales; family Amaranthaceae; genus Suaeda; species Suaeda aralocaspica. Next base: position 782,946 of record PYUH01000373.1, on the reverse strand, counting down.
TTTCATTTTTAAACGTTTGCCATTGCGAATCTTCTAACTCCTATAGCTTAAATTTTGTATTTGTTAAAATTATAAAAAATTGATGTTCTGATAGGATACATTGAGAAAAATGGTAGGATCAATTGAGAAGAATGAAATAAGACCCCATATAAATATGTTTTTACCTACATATAGAGTACAAACAATGGTCAAAGTGTGATTTGGTAACAATAGTCAAAATGTAAAGAAAAAATTGAAAAGGAGGGAGTATATATTTAACCCTTGGTCCATATTATTTAGTAATTTCACTTACTACATAACACAATATAGTTAGCTTTGGTAAATAGTTGATACACATTCGATACGGACAACTTTTGGTGAAAATTCTGTCAACTAGAGTTGCTAATTATATTACATTGAGAATGAACTACATGTAAAGGGAGTTGTTAGTTGTTACTAACTAATTTTCTAAGGAATGAAAGCAAAATGAAATGTCAATTTTCCGGTATTATATGGAGTATCTTGTCAAGCATATGCTGTTTTTGCTCACTAATTGTTCTTAATCTACAAGGTTGAAATCAAGCGAACAATTCCAAAGGGTGCAATTGGTTCAAAGGATTTCAGAACAAAAAAGATATTTGTTGGTGGAATTCCTACGTCTGTCAATGAAGGTCAAAATACTTCCGAGTTTCTTTTATGTCTCTATTTGTATTTTTCTAAAGAGCATCTGATGTCAAGGCATTGTGTTATATCTGTAAATCAATTGCAGATGAGTTCAATGAGTTCTTTTCCAAATTTGGTGAGGTTAAAGAGCATCAAATAATGCGGGACCACTCTTCTAATCGTTCTCGGGGCTTTGGATTTGTTACTTTTGAATCAGAAGAAGCTGTTGATGAACTTTTGTCTAAGGGAAATAGAATCGAGTTTGCCGGAACTAAGGTACTATGTCTAGCTAGGGCCTTATGCATACAACATTATTTTGAGTTAGGTTTGACGAATCTAAGAGTTTGTTGCTCAGTATCCCTGCTGGTTTATAATTTTGGAAAAATTACTTTTATAAGTACAAACTATTAGTCATTCTTTCTTAAAGATACTCCCTCCATATCAAATTAAATGCTATACTTTTATACATACAATCCATTAGTCATTCTACCCTTGCTAAAAAGTAGGCGCTTCCCACAATATTTTTAAGTCATTCCCTTAATGGTCCCCACTTTGCTCAATAATTTGCCCTTTTATCTTACTTAATTACCCTATTTAAAACTTGCCTTAAGAACCATTATTCAAATGTAGCAAATAATTAGATATGGGGGAAGTACTAACTTTGAAGTATGCTAGAATGGTATACACTTTACTATACTTCTACCATCTGAGGTACAATAACAAAATGAGTGGTAAAAGTTGGTTATGTTATTATGTGTCAATACCGTTTGAAAAGTAGATGTCTAAATTAATTTTTAATATTTTTTTTCTCGTTTTAGGATTTTTGTAAGCGTACTTGATAGCTTCCTTATGTGTCATCCCCATTTCTTTCCTTCTTTTTCCTTCTTTAAGAGTCTTTATGATTGGAAAAAAGTTAGTTTCCTTTTTCTTCTCCAATTTCATCTACTTCAATTGCGTGATTGCAAGCTCTTCAATTAGATGAATTACAAAACAGAACTAAAATTCAAATTTAAGTGCAAATTAAAAAAACTAGCTTTTTTTAAACATGTGCAATAATTTTGACAATAATTACAATAAAAGTGACTTTAGTTTAGAAGAAACTTCTTTGATATTGATGTCCATAGTATTAAAATTTAGCAATTACGAATTCACAATTTTGACAACTCACATATTTGATTTGGAACTTAAAATCAATTTGCCTTATTCATAAAAAACAAAGGCATATTTAGTTCTTTTATTTTCAACAAATAATTTTATTTTATTTATTGTTATCTCTAAAAATTTCTCAACAGTAAAATTTTATGATATCTTGTTGTTTAAATTATATTATAAGGGTAATAGATTTTTGTATGGTTAATTTTTTATCTATAATAATCATTGCTAAATTTTCTTATGTAATGTTTCATATTTATTAATTTTTAAAAAATTGTTGTCTAATCTACTTAAGTGACATGATAATGACTCAAAATTAAAATAAATTATTTATCTTGAACATCATTGGTATAGGATGGATAAAATCTTATGTTTTTCCGATTATTCTACTATGCATATTGATATTTATTTATTTAATAATTCGCGAAAAAACGGAAAAACAAAGCAAGAAAAAATTACATCAACCATTTCAACTACACCATTCCCTTACTTTTAATAGGGGAGAGGTGCACCTAGGTGCAAAAGAGGTGTGAGCCTTATGCCTTGGTGTGCCTCTTGTAGATTTAGGAACAACTTGCAAAAAATTTTTTTTAAATCTAACCATAAAACCCATATGCCCCCCCCCCCCTCTCTTCTTCTTCCTAGATGTGTCTAGGTTTGCCTTTCAATGGTAAGTGTGCCTCGCGTGAACTACTTGAGGCACTATTTCTTGCATTGCGTAACGTCCGTGCTTTTAAATCTTAATTGATGTAGATTTTGGGTGGTACTCACAAATATCACTTTAAACTCACGGGGTTTCCAATCAACTCTCCAATCTTGAAATGAATTAATTGAAACTACATAATCAATCAATCATGATCTTAATTAGTTAGGGATTTAAATTCAAGATCTAATACAAGAACACACGAATTTTGGAAGAACAATTTGTAACAAAACTCACACGTGAATAATGAAACAAAACACCCGAAAATATTATTAAACTATCATAACTTGATTAATCTGGTTTATTGTATTTATTTGTTGGGCTATTTATAGTTAAATATCCTAACAACTCTATAACAAACTCTTAACAACTATCTAATAAACATAAAGTATCCTAATAACCTTAGAAACAACAACTTGCAAGGCAAGCAAAACAACCTAAAAATCTTGCTTAACAATACTTGGGCAACAAGTAGAATAAATCTAGTCAAAATCTAATTTCAGATTGCATAGTTTGAGAAAAACGTCCAAAGCAACCACGTGCCGAATTTTATTGATTTTTTTTGATATTTTTCCTTGAAAGTTATCATGAAGAATTCAAGTTTTCAAATTTTACAGTTAATCTGACCTACATAATTTATCATGGATAATTGACTTTGAATTGGAAGGCGTGTGAGTATGCGTTGGAAAGCTTATAATGCATTGTAGACCAAGTATAATGAAATAAACAAAATAAAACTAAAGCCTCAAATGAGAAAATCCTATTAAGTGAAGTGGGAGAAAACTCATGGGCAAAAATAACTTAATCCTAAATTTTACCTTGCTTTCTAGGAACATTCTTTTGTTTTACTATTGAACCACATCATTCACTCCTTATGCAAAAGAATTTGCCCTCAAATTCACATCACCCCAACATGGAATTAGTGAATCACCGCTCGTGCTCTTCTTATTTTGTAATATAAGCCATATTCAAATATTGAACAAATGGATTATGACAGTCATCTTTATGACCCTCATTGGTTCCTTATCATTCTACCTTCCTTTGAAAAAAAATGTGACCTCGAATTTTTGCTTTAGTAGAGAACAAAGAATGAATAATCACAAAAAAGTTACTTTGATATCCCATGTCACGATTTTGTCCCACCACCGCTAAGGAATTCATCCCATATGAAAATAATGGTGTAAATAGGGGACTAAGTTGGTTTTGCCTATGAGTTTTCTCCTACTTCAAGGTTTTTCTCATTTGAGGCTTTATTTTTATCTTGTCTATTTCATCATACATGGTTTACAATGCATTAAGATCATGTTCTTCAAGGTTTCATGATTAAAAGATTCGTTCTTGAAGAGTTCTTGAAGTTATCATGAAAATTTCAATTTTCGGATTTTGCAGTTGGTCTCACTTGCAATCTTTTTCATGGATTGACTTTGAGTTGGAAGGCGTGTGAGTATGCGTTGAAAAATAAATAAAAAAAACTCGGCGTGTGGTTGTTTTAGACGTTTTCCTCAAACCGTGCAATCTGGAATTTAGATTTTGACTAGGTTTATTTTACTTATTGTCTAAGTATTGTTAAGCACGATTTTTAGGTTGTTTTGCTTGGCTTATAACTTGTTTCTAAGGTTTTTAGGATAATTTATGTTTATTAGATAGTTCTTAGGAGTTTGTTGTAATAGTTGTTACGATATTTTACTACAAATAGCCTAACAAATCAATGTAACAAATCAGATTAATCAAGTTATGAGAGTTTATTAAACTTTTTCGAGTGCTTTGTTTCGTTATTATCATGTGAGTTTTGTTTCAAATTGTTCTTCCTAAATTCGTGTGTTCTTGGATTAGATATTGAATTTAGAACCCTAACTAATTAGGGTCAGGATTGCTTAGTTAGTTTAGTTCAATTAATTTACTCCAGGATTGGAGAGTTAATTGTTCATATCTTTGTTGAGTTTTGAGTGATGATTGCGAGTACTACCCAAAATTGATATAACAAACCATGCCCTTACTCAACGAGTAAAGGAAAACACAAAAATGATTTGATCAACTAGTACATGTAAATTTAATAGAAGTGAAATTTACTGGAATGACAAACAAATAGTTCCATTTTTAAAGCCTTGAAATTGCAGTACTTGGACAAATTCAAAAGCTTCCAATCTTTCTTTTTGTGGGTAATTGACATCGTGAGAAACAAGGAAATTTGATAAATAGTTGTAGAAGAATTCGTTGTTATGATTTTGAAAGTAACTGGATTTGAAGTTTTACAATGAAGAGTGTCGGTGAAGAGCCAAAAAGGGAATCAAAGGGGTTGGTGGAGGAATATAGGTCCAAGTGCCTAACTATTAACTTGTTGTATTGGTTAGCGGGTAGTAGTGGTTAATTGGTAACCGATATCTAGCATTATAGTAATGTACTAGAATCCATACCCAAATATTCTAAAGTTGGTACCTTTTGAAAATAGTGGCCATTAGTTAGTTTTTGCCTAGCAAAGCAATTGTTTGTGAGAGTTTTTTCTTTTTTTATTTTTGGAATCAATCAATTAGAGCCTTAATCCCAGAATTGGGCTTGGGTACATGAATCAAAAGTAATCATTCCATGAGGCCATCCATGTAAATTTTCCTCCTCCATCCCCAGTTATCGAGAACCTCATTCTCTTGTAAATTCAAAAGCTTTATGTCCTTTCTAACCCCTTCTCACCAAAGTCATTTTCGGTCTCCCCCTACCTTGTTTGAGATCTCCCTAATCCCATCCTTTCACTTGTCACATTGGGGCTCTGAGGTCTCCGTTTCACCCGTCTGAACCAACGCAAGCGGTTTTCCCTTAATTTGCTTGCAATGTCTTTGACACCAACTTTCCGGCGGACGCCATCAAAGTTTTGATTCTATCCCTCAGAGTGTATACGCACATCCATCTCAACATCCGCATCTCCGTAAGACCATAACTCCTACGTTTTGAATGTGCTCTTTCTTATAAGTCCAACATTTTGTACTCTAGTGTAACCTAGAGCAACACTAGTCTTATGGAAGTGATCTTATGGTAGAGTAATCTTATGGCAGTCTTGTAGTATTTCCCCTTCAACTTCAAAGGGATGTTTTTGTCAAATAACACTCCAACACTCCCATAGTTGCTCTCCATTTAAGTCACCCAGACTTAATCTTATGTGCCACACCTCATCACCATTCTTTTGGATAAATGACCTCGATATTTAAAACAATCCCTCATATCTAGAACTTTTTCGTCCAATCTCACCACCGCATCACTTTCCCCCCTCTGGGTCCCAAAGCGACATTCCATATACTCCGTCTTACTCCGATTTATCTTAAAAACCTCTAGACTCCGACCTTTGCCTTCATTCCTCTAATTTGGCGTTAACCCCATCTTTAATTTCATCCACCAATATGATGTTATCTGCAAACAACATGCACCAAGGTACCTTATCTTGGATTGACCTTTACTTCATCTATAACCATTGCAAAAGGAAAAGGGATGTTTTTGGAATCATTTTATAAAATTTTATAATGCCCTTAAATTAATCCAAGCCTTTACTATTCCTTTTTTTCCCCCTATTGTGGTTCTCACAATCTTGTTTTTTGGTGTTTTAAAATAACTAAAACCATGAAGAAAACAAAGGGGTAACAAATGAGCCTTAATATGCAATCTTTACTTGAATGTATGTTAAAGCTTATGTTGTATATCAATGACTTAAATCAGGTTTTTGATGTACTTTTTTGGGCTTTAGTTTGTCTCCTATCGATCAAGACTTCAATTCCTTCTTCATTGTATTGAGAGTGAGCTATTTTCACACATTCAATGCAAAGTGCAACGTTTTAAAAGGTAAAAACAATGTCTGCTACTTGGAGTTGGTGTGGCCCCCACAGAAGTAATAAAACATATGAGAGAAAATTTTTACCATACAAAGGAAATGTAGCACTTGGAGAAATCCAAGTTAAATAATCCTAACTTTCACCAGTTGTACATTCAGAGGCCCTCCTTTGTAATTCTCAACTATACCCCTAAACTCACCTTATTTTCTAAGTTGTGCCTTTTGTCATTAACTTCATTAGAATATTCGTGAGTTCCACTGTCATTTTAATTTGTTTTATTTGATTTTTTAGTCGAAAACACTAAGTATGTCTTGGACAAATTCCTAAAAAGGATAAGCCATACAAAACCAATAAAATAGATGACCAAGTATGATTCTAAAAGGGATAGCTTAGAAGAATAAGTTTGTTTATGGGCAAAAATGAGTATTTCAAAAACACAACCTCAATGGGTATAACGCATATATATTCAAGATATTGACGGAGGGAGTAGGATGTAATTCTGTGATGTTTTTTGATGAAATGCGTTATGCTCCTTGTGAGACCTTGTACTTGGCATCTTAAAGAATTTTGGGGCATTTCCTTTGGCAATTATGATGCTTTTGGAAAAACCAAGCAATTCAACCCTTTTGATGATTTTTCTCTGATATTATGTTGTCTATGTATTTAGCGTTATTTTGTTTTATGATTCCAGGTGGAGATTAAGAAGGCAGAGCCAAAGAAGCCCAATCCTCCTGTGTCTTCATCCAAGCGATACAATGATTCAAGATCTTCCTATGGTGGAGGTTTTGGTGGTGAGACTTATGGTGGATATGGAGGTGGTGGATTTGGTCCTGGGTCCTATCGAGCAGGCGCAACATATGGTGCCCGAGGAGTTGGCGGATATGGTGGGTATGGTGGAAGTGAATTTGGTGGCTATGGAGGATATGGTGCTGGTGCCATTAGTGCTTATAGGGGTGACCTTTCTTATGGATATTCCAGCAGATATGGTGGTGGTGGTGGCGGCTTCAGTAGAGGTTATGATATGGGTAGTGGCTATGGTGGACCAGGCGATGGTTACGGGGCTTACGGTGCAGGAGCTGGAGGTGGATATGTAGGTTATGATTCTGGCCTTGGAGGAGGTAGCTACGGGGGCAGTAGTGGAGGTTCTTTATATGGTAGTGGTGGTAGTAGCTCTAGAGGTGGTTATGGTGGTGCCGCAGGTAATGGGCGCTATCATCCGTATTCGAGGTAGCATGATGGCAGAATTAAAGGAAATAATCTTTGGTTTTGCTAGTTTGATGTAATTTTGTTTGCTGGAAAAATTAAATTTATATTTTTTTTTGTCTGTACGTCTTTTGTTCTGCATTTAATGATAGGAAAACGAACTCTTACTTGTACTGATGGAGGCCATTTTGTTTATTGTACCAAATAGTTGAAAATTGTGGTGTTGATTTATGATCATGAAGACTGATATTGATATTACTTGCGTTATATGTAGCCGAAATATGAAGAGCCACAGTTCATTATTTTGGGAGCTTTATTTACTTGATTATAACAAAATAAAATGGAAAAATCTAAATCGTAGTTGCATGCCTTTTAAATTTTCTACATGGTAGGCTAGTAGCCATTCTTGTTTCAAATTAAACTAGATGTTGGGCCCGTGTATAGTGTAGTGTACGTATAAATATTAATTATGCATAGAAAACATGATTTGATTCTACCTCTATTGATTCATTGTGTATTATTTATTTATTTATTTATTTATTTATTTATTTATTTATTTATTTATTTATTTATTTATTTATTGCAATAAAGGAGAAATATAGCATGTCATAGCTTAACAGTTAATTTGTTAGTATTTGTCTTTAAGATCCTGATTTTAAATCTCATACAACTTATATTTCTTTTTGGAAAAATGGAATCTAATAATCCCACCTTTGGACAATTCGAAACTAATAATCCCACGTTTAGATTATTTTTAAATAATCCCACTTTTCATTCTAATCTGCATCTATTGGTCCTTACCTGTTGATAATTTGGGAAACCGGTAAAATAGGATATGTGTATACTTGTGATTGGTGATCTTTATTATTTTTATATTTTTACAAAATTTCTTTCATATTTATTTGTTTGCCATTAATCTCAGACTCTCTCTTCTCTTTTCTTATTGCTTTTACCCAGCACCACCTTAAAACAACGCCATAAAGTTCACCTACTCACCTGAAAACACTCTAAAACTAGTAGTATAGTAAATCCAATATTTGTTTTAGAGCTACAACCAGCTAAATAAAACCACTAGTTGACTTTTTTTTTTTTAAATAAAAAATAGCTTTTATAATGATTCTTTTGCACCTCTTTAGTTTTTTTGACAACATTAGTGTTTTTTATGTTGTCCTTTTCATTATTATTTGTTGGTAGAAAATTCATCATTGTTTCGTATGTTTCAAAGTCCAACACTTTAGTTTGGTTAAGTTCAATGGTCTGAAGATTTTTCTGGGGCTGGAATTTTCGCGGATTGGTGCAGTGGTTTTACGGTAGTGGACGGGTCGTGGTGGTGACAGGTTTGGTTTGTCTGGTATGAGAGTTAGTGGATCCATGGGTGGTTTGTACGATATTGTTGAAGGAAGTTTAAATGGTTGGGTTTTGGTGATGCTGCCGGTGGGGATATGTGGGTGGTTTTCATGGGTGGCTGGGTTATTTTATATTTCATGGGTAGTTCAAGTGGGCTTGGGCGGGTTTTGGGTTACTTCATAGTAGGGTAACCTGTTGTTTAGGTTGCAGGTCAAAAGGACCAATAGATGCAAATTAGAATGGAAGGTGGGATTATTCAAAGCTAATCTAAAGGTGGGATTATTAGTTTCAAATCGCTCATAGGTGGGATTATTAGATTCCATTTTTCCTTTCTTTTTAATACATGATGAATTGATGATATTAAATGATAGCCAATAAATAGGTTGAAAGAGTGCCATGTGGCGTGTAGACATGCTTTGATGTAGAAAGAGTTCCTGGTAGGGTCTCTTCAATTGAATACGTGGAGAGGGAACTAGAGGGCTACACTTCGGACGGACAAGTGTTTGCTTGTTCACTTCCTGATGGCACGAACCTTGATTCCTGCAAAACAAGGGAATAAAATCCTCGTAGGATTTTTTCCCCCTCCGATGCTTAAGTAAGTATTTGTATGAGGATTAAGGCAAATTAACAATAATTAGCAACTTGGTAATCTAGAGAGGGAAACTAGTGAGAGAAATTCTCTTAGTATGATGTAAGAATGAATGAAGATTGAAGTTTGAATGTTGAATGCCCCCAAAATGATGATTTTGAGGGGTATTTATAGCCTTTAGGTTTGGAGGCCAACAAATAGGACGATGACATTTGTCATCGTCTAATTGGTTGATGCTTGATCAAGCCAGAAACAATCATTTTCGATCATTTTATTTCACTTTCTCTCTCTAAAAGTTCCCAAGAATTCTCTCAAACTCCCAAGAAACTTCAGAGGCGATTTCCGGCGACCTGTGGTGCGATTTCCGGCGAGTCGGTGCGGTGGTTTCCGGTGTGAACAGTAGATCCTAGTTTTCTTCTCTTTTTCAGGTATTTACCTGAATTCTTTTTCTTTCTTCTTTTTCCTTTACTTCTTTGTCTTTATTTTCCTTTGAATCTATCAATGANTTTCCAATGGCTTCTTCATCCTCTTCTTCCCCACATAATAATGAGAACTCTATTAAACTACTTCCTTCTCCTCGTACTACTTCTTCTGTTGGAACTCAATCTTCTGTTGTTCCTGATCACTTATTGTCTGGGTCTTTCCTACTTCCTTCTCTTCCTGTGCAGGAAGTTGCAATGGCAAGAATTAAGAAAACTGCCTATAANCAAGAGTTAAGCAAACTGCCTATAAAGAAACTGCTACTTTGAGAGTTCCAGCATCTGAAGTTTCAAATGTGAATCCTCTTGATCAGCAAGATCCTACTCCCCAGGTTGAGATGCTGAAGCTGCACAGGAAGCTCCTGAGGAGGAAGTAAGGGAGATTCCTACTAGAAAGAGAGAGGCTTCTGAGGCTACCACTTCCAAGCCTAAGAAGAAGAGAGGTGCCTATCCTGGTGCTGATGATGTAGTCATCTCTGATGAATATGTAGATGGTGTAAATAAAGATAAACTGAGTAGTGACTTGATTTTTAATAATGAGTATTTTGAACTGTTCATCCCTAACAAGGGGATACTATTTTGGATGCCCCTGAAGACTGCTTCCCTGTTTATACTGAAGTTATTGACTTAGGGCTTAGGTTCCCCACTTCCTTATTCATTTTTAATCTCTTCAAAAAATATGACATTAGCCTATGTCAACTTACTCCCAATTCTTGGGTTCACATAATGTCTTATGTGACTTCTTGTGGCCTTAGAGGAGTGAAAGCTTCTTCTAAGGTCTTCCTTCATCTTCACCATCTCTCAAAAGCCTCCCACTGCAAACGTGGGTGGTTCTACCTGAAAAACAGTGAGGGGTTCCTCACTTGTGTGGAGAAGGCCAACAAGGTTCCCAACTGGAGGAACCATTTTGTGTTTGTGAAGTCCCATGACAAAAAACTTGTAGAAGTGTTGAAAAATTGGAATCCTTTTCCAAAGTGCCTAGGAAGATCCTTTGAGCTTCCTAGATTGAGTGATTCTGAGAAACAAAACTTAGCGAGTTCTTCTTAGATCGCAACTTCCTTGTTGCTGCTGGTGTAATTTATGGGGATGAGTATAACCAGGGTAAATTTTGCTTTATTATTTAACACTGAACCTCTGTTCCTTTTCTCCACTTATCTAACCAAGTGTCTTTTCTTTCTGCAAAAGAAGCTCTTGCTGACCTCCCTTCATTCAAAAAAGCATGAACCAAAAAGACTTCTGGAAACAAGTATCTCAGAAGCTGGGGGAGGACACTTCCTCGAAGAAGGGGAAGACTCAGGTATTTAACCTTTACATCTTTTCAAAACTTAAGACTTGCATTATTTTTTATTTTTTATTTTTTACTTATCAATTATATTGACATAGACTTCCTCACTTAGTGTCTTCTCACTTTGCCGGCTTGAACGCAAGCGGGCACTAAATGGGGAAGTTAGGTATTTAAACACTTCCTCTTAGGAACGTTATTAGGGACTTCCCTACTTAGTGACTTCCCACTTTGCCGACTTGAACGCAGGTGGGCACTAAGTAGGGAAGTTGTATAATAGTTACAAATCTTCCCTCTCCTTAGGAAGTTTAAAACTTCACTTTTACTTAGGAAGTATGTGTAGACTTCCTTTCATAGGAAGTTCCTCCCTCGTAAGAAGCTAGAATATTTAAGACTTCTCCTTAGGAAGTTTTAGGATCATATTTCCCCTTAGGAAGTATATTTAGACTTCCCATCATAGGAAGTTTCTTCCCCTTAGGAAGTTAGAATGACTTTAGAGTTCCCCTCTTTGCGTCCATGTGCGTTCAACTCGACAAAGTGGGAAGTCTTTGACTTCCTTGTTTGCCGGGTTGAACGTAGAACGGCAAAAGGAGGGGAAGTCTTTTTACTTCCCCTTAGGAAGCTTTAAGATCATACTTCCCCTTAGGAAGTATGTTTAGACTTCCTTTCATAGGAAGTCTCTTCCCTTAGGAAGTTAGAATTTTTTAGACTTCCCTCCTTTGTGTCCATGTGCGTTCAACTCGGCAAAGTGGGAAGTCTTTGACTTCCTTGTTTGCCGGTTTGAACGTACAATGGCATAAGGAGGGGAAGTCCTTTTACTTCCCCTTAGGAAGCTTTTAAGATCATACTTCCCCTTAGGAAGTATGTTTAGACTTCCTTTCATAGGAAGTCTCTTCCCTTAGGAAGTTAAAATAACTTTAGAGTTCCCCCCTTGGTGTCCATGTGCGTTTAACTTTGAAAAGTGGGAAGTCTTTGACTTCCTTGTTTGCCGGGTTGAACGTAGAATGGCACAAAAGGGGGAAAGTCTTTTTACTTCCCCTTAGGAAGCTTTTGGTTCCTACTATCCCTTAGGAAGTATTAGTTCACCAATTCCCCTTAGGAAAATATAATATGACACTTCCTTTTAGGAAGTATCAATTCATTACTTCCCTTTAGGAAGATTTAATTTAACACTTTCATTTAGGAAGTATTAATTCATTACTCCCCCTTAGGAAGATTTAATATGACACTTCCCTTTAGGAAGTATTGATTCATGACTTCACCTTGAGAAGTGTGGTTAGGTAAGTTCAACTTCCCTCTTTTGTGTCATTCTACGTTCAACTCGACAAACTAGGAAGCTTAGGTTTTGGAAGTTGCAAGTTGAACTTGGGGAAGCACAAGAGAGGAAGTATTGTTTGATGTCTCCACCTAGGAAGTTGCAAGCAATGGCTTCCCCACTTTGTGTCAATGTACGTTCAAGTCGGCAAACAAGGATGTACACAAAGAGGGAAGTTATTGATTTTGCTCTGAAAGTTGTTCATCTTAGTAGGATCTGTTGAATATTCCTTTATACTCTTCTAACACTTATATTTTTCAGGAGACAAGCAAGCCTTCTGGGAGGAAGCCAAAACCCTCCCACAAGAGGAAGAAGGAGGAAGTACCAGAAGCACAAGGTACAGGCTCAAAGAAGAGCAGAAGAAAGAGTGTTTCCTCCAAAGCTACTGCTACTCCCATTGAGCTTACTGAGTCAAGTCCCCACACTTCCTCCCTTTCTAGGAAGAGTGCCTTCGTGATTGGGGAGAGTGATTTCATGATAGGGGTGAGGAACAGAATTCCTCCGACTGAACAAGATAACCCCTTGGAGAGTGACAATGGGTTGGTTGATCCTTTGACTGCCTTAACCATCCTCCAAAAGGAAAGCATTTATGCCACTCCCCTCAACACAATGCCTGCTTCCCAATCAGCTGGCGTTTCTGAACCTCCTTCTTCTCCTCCTAATGAGGATCCTGTTATTGGACTCTCCAAATATGTTGAGAGAAACAATCCTGAAAGTGTTAAGGCTCAAGCTAGAGCTTCTGGGGGTAAGTTTAGTCACAGATTCTGTCAAACTATACGCTCATCTTCAGATACCATTAACTCTCCCAGGAACCCTAATGCCATAGTTTTACCGGTTCCCATAACAGATGAGGCTGAATCCCCCAACTTCCTTGATGACGAGGAGGATCTCCCTTCAACCAGCAAAAAAATTGACTCCAAATACAAAAGGGGGTTAATTAGGGAGATCTTAAGCTGTGGAGAACCTGAGTACAAGGAGTCACTCAAGGGATCTGTCAGAGGCCACCTTCTTCCCATCTTCAATAACCTTTCTGAGGTATGCTTCCAAAAACGGTATTCTTCTCCATTCTCTTCCCATTATTATTATTTTATCAACTAAATCTTTGTTTCACTTCCCTTGCAGTCTATGTTCCGTTTGGAACACTTGGCCAAACTCTATGGATCCATGAAGGCTGAAAACAAAAAGTCCTTGGAATTCTATGACAAAGCTGCTACTTATGTAGTGGCTCAAACAAATAAGATTGAGGCCAAATGGCAGCATGCAATGAATGCTCTTTCTAGAGATCTTCACAAAACCAAGGAAGACTACCAGGTAGTCTTGGAGAGGAGCATGGAACTGGCTAACCAGATCCATGCTGACAAAAAGACTGTGGAGAAGGTTCTGCTGTCATTGCTAACCAAGGCCGGGTTGAAAAAGACGCCAAGGATGCCAAGGAAGAGGCCAAAAGACTCAGAGAGGAAGTGGATGAGCTGAAGAGGAAGCTCAAGGAAGCTGAGGAGGAAAAGGAGAAGCTAAAAAATGAAAAGGAAGAAGCTGAACAAAAGATCTCAACCATTTCTGTTGAGAAGTACATGGAGGGTCAAGCTTTCCTTAGAGAGATGTGCTTGGAAGCTTGGGGAATGGGGTTAGAGGAATATCTAGCCTTTGACTCCTTTGAAAGAAGATTGAACTATGTCAACATGGTTCATATCAAAAAACAAGCTGAAGCAACTCCCCGTCCTTCCTTTGATTATTCAGAAGAAGAAGAAATTCCAGAAGGGAGTGAATATGAAGAAGAAGAGAGTCTTGAGAAAGAGAAGCAAGAAGAAGAAGAGAAGAGCAAAGAAGCTTCAGAAGTCCATAATGACAAACATCAAGGCTGATGCTCTTCTTCAAAATTTTAATGATCGTGTTTAATATGTTTGAACAATATTAACTTAGCATATTTTGAACAATGATTTCAGTAGGAACACTTTTAAAGAGTTTCTTGTAATATTTGATTTAAATTTCTTTCAATGCAGTCTTTGCTTGATTTCTTGCTTATTTCTTGATCACTCTTGGTTCATCTTCTCAAGGTTCCCCATGGGATCCTGCATCACAGGTTTAAAAAATATGAACTCTTAGTTCACCTTTTCAAGGTTCCCCATGGGATGTTAGGAACTTTAATTATGACTTCCCTTAGGAACTCTTAGTTCACCTTCTCAAGGTTCCCCATGGGATCTTAAGAACTTTAATTATGATTTCCCTTAGGAAGTTCATAGCTAACCCACCAATGGAAACTCTTATTGTTCCCTATAGAGAATACTTCCTCAAAAGAAGTATTTTAAATGTAACTTTGAAATTTTATCTCCTTTTTCCATTTCTGATAGGCTTGTAGGGTTCTCTTTGCCCCAAATTAAGCTTCAAGTTTACCAGGATCAGCCTTTTGCTGAGATCCCTAAGTTTACTAGAAGTCCTAGTATTGATTGCCCTTAAACTTAAGGAATGAAGCAAGTATTATAGCCTTTTAATCTTAATGCCCTTAGCATTTTCAAGGACTCTTAGTCCCATTTTTAAGACACTTGGTCTAATTGTAAGACCCTTAGTCCCACTTTTAAGACACTTGGTCTAATTGTAAGACCCTTAGTCCTACTTCCTTTGTCTTAAGTCTCTTTTTGCTTAAGTAACAAAGTTTGACTTTGGGAACTTGCCCTAGTCTTGCCCTAATGGGTATTTATAAGATTCACCAAGGCTCTAGGGTCTTGCCCTAGCCTTGCTTAATAAGCAAAATAAAATGTAATAAATTAAATTATCACATATACAGAAACAGAGTTTTCATTAATTATGGCCCGTAGCCAATTTTAATACAAATGTAAACTCCAATTTCTATAAAAAAGATCAACTTGGACCTTATTTATATGGCCGTAGCCTATTCATCTGATTCCGTAAATCAGGATTACATGTAATACCTCTTTAAGTTATTAACATTCCAAGTTCGTGTCAGCTCATAACCATCCAAACTCTTGAGTCGATAAGTACCATCTCGAACAATTTCCACAATCTCGTAGGGTCCTTCCCAATTCAGAGTCAACTTACCCTGCTCATTTTCCCTTCCTATGACTTCCATCTTTCTCAAAACTAGATCTCTAAGCTTCATGGGCCTATTATTAACCCTTTTATTATGTTCTCTAGCCATCCAAAGCTTGTACAATTGCTGTCTAAGCAACGCATTACCTCTCACTTCAAGTAGGGTATCAAGAGCAGCTTTCATCAATTCCCAATTCGCATCCTCATTATACAGCATCACTCTAAGAGTAGGTTCACACATTTCTATGGGCAGAATAGCTTCAGCTCCGTACACCAACATGAAGGGAGTTTCTCCGGTTGAGTTCTTGACGGTGGTCCTTATCGACCATAAGACATTGTATAATTCATCGACCCGTAATCCTTTAGCCTTCTCAAGCTTCATCCTCAGTCCATCACTGATTATCTTATTGAAAGCTTCAACTTGTCCATTGGTCTGAGGATAGCCTACGGAAGCAAAGTTAGCAGAGATGTCCTGGTCTGTTGAATTTTCACCGTTCTGTCAGGCTTCAACTCATCCAACACAAAGTCTTCATGTTCACCTCCAGGTTGAGGTCTAGGAACTTGATTCAAACTATGAATAACCATCACTTGATCTTTGGGGGCTTCTTCAATCTTTCTTTTCTTACTTGTTTCCCCAACATTACCTGACCACGCTTCAGCTTTAAGTGTTGTAACATAGCATTCTCTTGCCAACTGCTGATCTCCATGGATGGTTCCCACAGTTCCATTGTTACACTCATACTTCATGAGCATGAGATGAGTAACAATTACTGCCCTAACAGCATTCAGAGTTGGTCTTCCAAGGATCCATTATACACTTGTAGCTCCTTCACCACAAGGAACTTGACGAACATGTTTATCGCACAATCTTTATCTCCCATTCGAACCGACAAGGTGACAGTTCCTAATGGATTGATAAATCCTCCTCCAAACCCAATAATGGGATGGTGGATAGGCTCAAGCTTAGAAGAATCGTATTTCAACTTCCTCAGACAGCTGTAACTGATGTATCGGATGAACTTCCCGTATCACAAGTATCTTTACTTTCATGTTGCTACTTTCAACTACCACCAAGGGATCATATGAGGTGTTCGAACCTTGCCTCGATCTCTGTCGCTGATCAATACTTCAGGAAACTTGGTTTTGCATCTGCCCCTGGTCAGGGGAGATTTCGAGCAAGGCTTCGAACTACTCTTTGCTTCCTCTCATGGTAGGTCCGCCAGCTGCAAACCCACCGAGATACAATAGAAACATCTTCTTTGTCAGTATCAAATCCTCCTTTGGTTTTCGTCTTTAGAATCTGAACTTCTGTTTTACATTTTGTCGGATGACTTGATCAGGTGCTGACCAATCTTCCCTTTAGCAGCAAGAGCGTCAAGAGTTCTTCTAAGACTGAAGCAATCATTTGTATGATGCCCCACATCTTTATGAAAGTAGCAATACTTACTCGAATCCTGATCTTCCTTTGGGATTCTCAAAGGTGGAGGATCGTTAATATCAACTTTACCTCTGTTCTCCTTGAAGACAGAATGGAGATCCTTGGTGAACTCAAACCTTGGTGTATCATTCGACTTTCTCTTACGATGTTGAGAATTTCCCTTGCTTGATGAGCCAACCATCCATGTGGCATGCCTCTTTTGATCCATGTTCTTTGAACCATGATCATTCTTCTTATCATCCTTCCTGTCCTTGCGGGTTGAAGCACATAGCTCCTGAGCATGGATGGAGCATTCAGCCTCCTCCAAGATCCCTTTCAAGGTTTTACAATTCCTTCTGACCACATCAAACTTAAAAGTTCCATCACGAAGCCCTCTGTAGAAGCTATCAAAAGCAACTCCTTCAGAAAGGTTAGGTATCTGCAATGATTCAAGATTGAATCGCTGTACATAGCTTCTTAAGGATTCTTTTTCACCTTGCACGATTTTGGCTAAGTGCATACTTGTCTTCTTTTCATGTTTGTTAGCCATGAAGTGATGTACAAAAGTTGTGCTCAGTTCAAGAAAATTGTTAATAGACTGATTTGGTAAGGTATTGAACCACTTCTGCGCTATTCCTTTAAGTGTTGCTGGGAAATAGCGGCACTAAGTTGCATCATCCAAACCTTGAAAATACATCAATTGTTTGTATGTTGCCAAATGTTCTTCGAGATCAATTGTTCCATCAAAAGCCTCTACATTAGGCATCTTAAACTTAACTGGGCGAGGAGCCATCATGATTGATGCAGCAAATGGAGTTGTCCAGTTCATAGACATAGAACCCACTTTATTCCCGATGATCCCCATAGGATCATTAGGTACCTGCTGGGCCATATAAAGCTCCTCGGGTCTCACCCTGTTCTCCTAGTATTGGATCATTTGCTCTCTTCTAGCTTGATTTGCTTTTTCAGCTTTCTTCTTCTCAATCTTGTATCTCAGATTCTCTTCATCATCACGCTTATCTGATTCAAGAGTAAATGGATGTGAATCAGACATCTCTTTGGTTGCAGTTGAACCCGACGAGTTAGAGCGACTCTGTTCACGTTGGGCTCGTTTGAAGTTCAAATATTCTCTTGCATCTTTACTAGATGCCCTCCTCTCATTGATAACTTCTCTAGCATCCTTACTCGAAGTTCTCTTAGCCTCAAGATACTCTCTAGCATCATGAGCTAATGACCTTTTGAATTCAATGAATTCTCTAGCATCGGAACTTGTCCTGCTTACTTCAGTTTGTCCTTTTTCCACCTCCCGTTTTGGTTTATACTTAGGAGTGACAGGATACTTTCTGAGTGTGCCCCAATGAGCTTTCAATGGAGTTCTTTCCTTCTTAATTTTTTCAACTTTCTCTTGGAAAGTTAGTCTTCCTTCACCTTGATCTTCCTGATACATCTTTCCTTTAAGTTTTCTCTGACGAGGATCACCCTCCTCATGAGTTCTCTTGGAGGAATGCTCCCGTAGAGCATCCGTAAAGGACTCTTTGAGACCTTCCAAGATACTCTTGAGTTGACCCATAGTCACGGGTTGATCCTCTGTTGCTTTCCCCTTAGGAGAGCCAGTTCCTTGTCCGGTTTCATAGTTCCTGGATTGATCAAGGTACCGAGTCTCATCCTCGGTTGGAAGTGAACCACCAGTCATCCTCAGGTGCCCTCCCCACAGACGGCGCCAAATGATGTAGAAAGAGTTCCTGGTAGGGTCTCTTCAACTGAATACGTGGAGAGGGAACTAGAGGGCTACACTTCGAGCGAACAGGTGTTCGCTTGTTCACTTCCTGATGGCACGGACCTTGATTCCTGCAAAATAAGGGAATAAAATCCTCGTAGGATTTTTTCCCCCTCCGATGCTTAAGTAAGTATTTGTATGAGGATTAAGGCAAATTAACAATAATTAACAACTTGGTAATCTAGAGAGGGAAACTAGTGAGAGAAATTCTCTTAGTATGATGTAAGAATGAATGAAGATTGAATATTGAATGTTGAATGCCCCCAAAATGATGATTTTTTGGGTATTTATAGCCTTTAGGTTTGGAGGCCAACAAATAGGGCAATGACATTTGTCATCGTCTAACTGGTTGATGCTTGATCAAGCCTCATGGGCTTTTACATTCCAGCCTCAAGGTCCAAATTCCTCCTTTTGTCCTACCTTGTAGCCTCAAATAGGATTGCGACACGTGGCAGAGGTTTCTCTTCTTTTTAGTATTTGTTGTGGACACGTGGCCCAACCTTACAACGACACGTGGCCGTGTGGAGCCCACCTTGGTGGTCTAGTCATTGCCAGGTGGCAGTGCCACTTGGTCTTTTAGTGGACACGTGGCCCAGTATTATGCTGACACGTGGTACGAAATGATGTGCCACATCATGCTTCAAAACGCTTTTTAATATATTGTATAGATATGGTAGCCTCAAATTACTAATCATTAACTATAGTAGCACCCATGTCACCATGTGTATGATTGCAACAAAACTATTTACAACTTTTTCTTTACAAAACTAACAATCATTTCTTGAAAAAGAAAAAGAGAAAAAATATATGTAGCTCATTTATAATGATTAGACTTATTTTTTCTAAATTAATTTATTTTAACGGGGAAGTGATAAACAATTTATTAAGAATAATTACTTTTACAAAATGAGAAATGAGGGATGAGTGTCAAAGATTACATCTGCGAGAGATGACAAAATTGGTGAGAATTGAGGATTTCTTTATAAAGTACTCTAGAAGATTCTTAAACTAGGAGAGAATTTTGGTGGGGAAAAAAGCTATAATCACATGACAAATATTCTTTGATGAGGCAGGGTTGATGTCAGCAGTTATTGTTTTAGTTATAGTTATAGATGGATAGATTGTGTGGACCTAAGTGTTTTTTTTGTTGTTAGATACCCCTAATTAATGTTAGTACCTCCTCCACGTTTTAGTTGCAACAAATATTATTTTATGTCTCACAATATATTATTTTTGTTGCAACTAAATTGTGGCGGACATACTAGTATTTTCTATCCACCCCACCCTAAGCCTTCACATCTGTTTTAGTACTACTCCATGAAAATCATTGAATTTTTTCCTTTTCATTTCTGGTTACATTTGTGATATAGGTGTTTTATATAATGTTTTCCCCTCGTTTTTGGTTGATTTTTTTTGCTTAATAGTTGAGTTTGTGGCTTTATTTTCATTAAATATCATTCCTTGGTGTTAAGTTATGATTTGGAGCGGTTTTCGCGTTTTAGTTGATTTCTTGAGCTTTTAATGTTTATTTTATGCTTTCTCGGTTATTACGCGTGGTTTTCGGTTTGTTTTATATGTTATAGGAGCGTAATAGGGAGTTATGAAGTCACTAAAAGCTAAAACGAGTGAAATAGGCTTGCCTCGGAATGCGTGCCAAGTTACGAGAAGCTACGAACTAATTTGAAGGAATCGAGCGAAGAATTCAAGGAGATCGTCAAAATGGGTCTAAATATAACCCAGGCGCAGGTCTCAAATACTACTTATTCTATGCGGCCGCAACATAAAACAGGCCTTTTAGATTTTGCAAACTAGGTGTTCTATAGGCGTAGGGAAGAAGCCCGTTTTGAAGGCTACAGGCGCAGGCGAGCTGGTTCGTGGTCCGCGAGTTGGTTTTTCCGGGTTTTGTTCGTGGGCTTAGTTTTAATTAAAATCCTTGTACTATAAATAAGCCCTATTGTTGGAGATTGACCGTAACTAGTTTTTAGCATATTTTTTAGAATTAGAATCCTAAACTCTTTCTCTCTCTAGAATTAGTAGTTTTGGCTTGTTAATTAACAATTCAATTCAAGTCAATTCAATTCAAGTTTTTCTTTTGGTAATTTCTTTCCTTTTCTCTCTTTTAAATTCTTTTAGTTTTTGGTTTAGTTTTTAGTTTGTTTTGTTAGTATAGCTAATTGGTATAATTTCTTAGTAATTAGTTTTAGCTTTAATTTCTTGTTGATTAATTTATGTTTACGATCATGTTTATTAAATTTGTTTTTGTTTTAGTTTTCATAATCATGTGTGAGTAGTCTCTTTTTCTAGGGTTAGGGGATCTATGAACATGTTATGAACTACTTTTATGTCTGTTAATAGATTCTTAATTATTAATTGAATTTCTATTGATTGCAATTAAATTGTGGCTAGATCTAGTTGTGAATTAGGTAATTGTCGAAATCGAGGCCGAGAGGTAAGATTACCACAATAAGACCACTGAATAATAGACAAGATGACTTTGTGCGAGCGAGAGCTGGTAAAGGAGTTTTGAGGGAGTCTAAGCTCGAGAGAATTAGTGAGCCCTAGTTCAATGAAAGTTAATGAATTGTTTAATGAATGTTTTATGAGTTTGTTGATTGTTCATAGTGAACCGACTGCCCTAGGTTTCCATTATAAGAGTTTAATCCGTAATTTCCCGCTCTTTCCTTAGTTTTAATTTCCTTTGTTTTTCTAGTTTTTAGTAGTTTAGTCATAATTCAACCAAGGTCCATTATACAGTTTAGACTTTTTAGAAGTAATAGAATTTAAACGCTTCCCTGAGGATTCGATCCCTACTTCCTTAGCTATATTAGTTAGTGTTGTTTGGTTAATTTTGAGAGGTGTGCGATAGCCTTGTTCAATTTGAAGGTTTCGATTCCCAACACTGAATTTTTTTCTAAAATTATTGGGGTTGATTTATTAGTTTTGAATTGTGTCAATTGCCAAGTTAAGGTCTAAACCAACTTTGGAAAGTTATATTTAGGGTTTAAGTTTAACTGGGTGAAAGAATTGAAATTTTCACCCTTTAACTTCAGTATTGTTCGAATTGTAGCTGCATGATGTCATTTGAATAGTCAGAATTTTTTTTTTATCAAAAAAAAAAACCTTTAAATTTAATTTTGGAACTTGTGGCTTTATAATTGTTGATTAATTTGGATTTTATGGTCCATTTGGTAGGATGTAAATAGTTTTTTCTTTAAAAGAGGTTTCCCATTTTATGGTCTTTGGTTTAGAAAAACTATTAAAATGTAAAAGTTAAGGTGGAGAATCACCCTATTAAATACATTTTCCATTATAATTGAAGCAATTGATTTTCAATTCAACCAAACAACGAAAATGCTTAAAATGTAAAATTATTTAACCAAACAACGGAAAAGTTCCATTAAAATGAGTTTTCCACCGTAAAATGTTTATCATGGAAAATATTTTACACCCTACCAAACACACTGCTTGTTGGGTACACCTTGAACTAGGTGTACTTGTGCCATTCTTGATCAACATCTTCTTACACTTGGGTGTTCCAAACAAGAGGAAGCCCAAATGGATAGAGTTACATAAAGGTCTTAAAAATGAAACATTTTAAAATTTGAAGGACAAAGAGAAAGGAACAAGACATTATGGTTGTGTAGAATTGAAGTGAGCAAAACAAATTGCTCACAATGAGACCAATCCAATAGCCTAAAATCAAAGAAAGTACTTGGGACTCTTAACTAAAAACAACATGAGTCACATTAGAATGCGACTCGGTACCTATACGAATGTGTAATACCTTGTATTTTCATGTATTTTATGAATTTAATTTCATAATTATTTAGAGTTGTTTCAGTATTTTTATTGAAAAATAAGTTAAATAAATAAATTATTGAAAGAAAATTTAATTAATTGTGCTTAAAATAATTATTTTTATGTTTTATAAAGTTTATAAGTTAGTTTTTATGTCACTTTAAATTTTATAAAATATTTAAAGAAGTTACTAAACTTAGAAATTTAAAAGTTTCCTTAATTGTTTTAATACAAAGGCATAAATGTAATTTCAATCATTAAGGGTATTTTTTGTAATTTCACCTAAATCTAATTTGGGTCTAAATATACCCCATTAAATCAGAATTTTCCGATTTAGTTTTAGGTTTTATATTTTAGGATTTTTTTTTTAAAAAAAAAAAAGAGGAAAAAAACCCCTAAACCTTCAAAAACCGCAAAACCCTCACCCTAGCTCCCTAGACCTCCCTCTCTGGCACCACTGCACGCCGGCCCCACCTGCCGTCGGTCAGCCTTGCCGGCCCCTCTTCCCTCCTCTTTTGATATATTTCGAATGAACTAAGTAAATTTTTTTTCTTATTCCTCTTTTCTTTTTAATTCAATCTTGTTAATCATGTCTAATTTTATAATTATGTTTAATCATGTTTTATAGATTATAATAATGTTTTGGATTTATAATTGTGCTGTAAAAAGTTTATTCATGAAACTATGAATTAAGATTTATAAAGTTTATGAAAATTATTAGCTTTTATGATTTTAGTGTTCTAAACTTATGTATGATGATCATAGATTGTTAATTAGAAAATTAATTTAGGATGATTTTATGAAATTTAGGATGTTTCTAAAGGTTTTAAATCAAATTATTATTGGTGTCCAATTTTTAAAAGTATGAATAATAGTAGTAAATATATAATAAATAATGAAGTTTTTAAAGTCAAAGGTTTTATGAAATTTAGGATGTTTCTAAAGGTTTTATATTTAGTATGATTGTAGTATAAGGTTTTTAAAGTGTTTCATGCATGAATTATAAAGTTACAAAGGTTTTAATGAAGTTTTGGATTAATAAATAATGTTGTGAATTTTTATTATCACGTGTTTATGCATAATGAAAATAGTAACACATAAAATAATGATTTATAATTGTTTTAAGACACGAAAACATCACATGATGATCTTAGAACGTAACTATATTGTTTTAAGGTCAAATAATGATATTTAGAAAGGTTTAAAAGAGTTTTTAAGTAACTTTTCAAAGCTGCCATTTTTGGAAAATTAACGAAAATCAAGTGTTTCAAAAAGGAAATTACCAAATCAAGTATGAAATTGAATATAGACCATATAGGGAAGGTTTTGGATGAGTTTACATCATGAAAAGTCAGTTTAGTGTTGTTGTAGAATTTAGTTAATAAGGTTTTTAACTAGTTCGATTTTTCCTTTGTAGGAGACTTCGAGGTAAGTGATTTCTAGAAGTAGTGGCGGATCACCGTTATAAGATAAGGTACGTAAGTAGTACTAAATGCAAACATGTAATTGGAATACATGCTAGAGTAGTTTGAATTTCATATTAGATTTTATAGAAGTAAAAGTTATTGTTTCATTCACTTGAAATGACTTGCATGAGAAGTTATGTTGGCATGACTATATCAAAAGTATGCATGGACTATTAAGTTTGCCATTCCGTTTTTATAACATTGTTAATACATCGTTGATGCCGGAATGTTGATTATTCTAAAAGATTTTGACTAGTAGTCAACAAGGAAAGAAAAGCAGTTAAGTTTATTAGTTACTTGATCACTAAGAAAGGAAGTTAGTGAATATTTATTAACATGTTTAGAAGGATAATGAGCAAGTAGTTATGTAATACCCCATATTTTCACGTGGTCTAAGAATTTATACATTAGTAGAAAAAGAGGCTATTAGTACCGCTTTTTAGCCTATTAGTACCGGTTTTTAAGGGTTACTAATAGAGGCGTCACTAATAGAATTTCTACTAGTATCGTTTGTACAAAATCGGTACTAATAGATCTCTATTAGTACCGTTTTTCTACTTTTTTTTTTTCTTCAGAAAAACGGTACTAATAGGTAAGCTATTAGTACACTTTTGCAGAAAAAAAAAACGGTATTAATAGATACGCTATCAGTAACGATCTCGATCTCCCAAAAAACGGTACTAATAGTGTTTTATTGGAAATAAAAAAATGCTATTAGTAAAGTTTTAGGGAAAAAACGTTACTAATAGTAAAATTTTTCCAAACAAAAAAAAATTGTTGGTATTTCTAATAATAATAATAGCAATAATTTCTTAACAAAAACAATAATATACATCAAAGTAGCCTATTCATTACAATGTTGTCGAAAATGAGATTTAAAAAATATGTTGTGCTTATTTGATATACAAAAAACTATGAGCTTCTTTCACAGTCTTTCCATCCTTTTTCTTTCTCCAACTATGGCCATCCTACTTGATCTATCTCTAAACCTTCTGATCGAAAAGAAAGAGTGACCCACATCAGTAAAAACATGCATATTTGATGAAATTAATTGAATTATTTCCTAAAGTATCACAAGGTTACTATTGAATGTATAATTGATGAAATTTAACAATAAAGCAAAACGAATATAAGGACATTTTGTTTTAGGTTTTATCACTACATATTTTTGGCATACATTTTCAACACGAAAAAAACACTTGAATTCATTTACAGAGTATATTGGACTCCTTTAACTCATCATTTATATGAAACGAGAAACGTGGAACTCAATTGATCGAACTCCAATATTCTCATAATAGATAAAATGGTGACAATAAAATGAGAAAATAAAACCAGACAGGCAATAAACTGAATTTCAGATTTCAGAATAAAATCATAGGTCTTGATCAGGTTCTGACCTGAAAGAGAGAATGAGCGAGGGAGCGAGATATTGGTTTAGTGAATGCTTAAGTAACATAAACTGAAATATCTTGAGTGATATAGGTCGTTGACTAAGGTAGAAGATCATGAGATAACGTCGAGGCATTTGGTTATTTGTTGAAAACAACAGAGTTTGACACACATAAAACCATCAAACCAAGTCAGGGTTACTCGTGCTTAGTAGCATACATGAATGCAACAAAAGATACCAATAACGTTAAATTCTAAAACTAGATTATCTCCAAATCTTCGACAAATAACAACCCCAAAGTATTGTCAAAAACCTCAAAACACAAATATTCAAAAAAAAAAAAAAACAAGAGAAAAGAGACAAATATTCGAAAGAACCCAAGTATCAATGGCATTAAGTGACAGTTACGTTGCATTAATTCAGTCCAAGAAAGCTTACTTTTTCCCAGCTTCTTAATCCAATAGGTTTGTAGTGAATTAACCAGCCACCCTCTTCCTCTCCTTTCACAACTGCTTACTAGAACAAACATCTATTGCTGCATCAGTTCTTCCACTATTTGATGGTTACCACATTGCTTCTAGAAATTTATAGAAGTAGAATGATTTACACATGTATGAACCAAATAAATGTATACATCATTCAATAAATGTATACTATGCATCCATCATTCATTCAATAAGAATGACAACAACACATCAATAACAACATCAGGTCAATGCACAAATCCATAAACCAATTATAGGAAAATGAAAACCAAATTATATCTACAATTCAACAAAACCAATTATTCTCCTTTCAACAAATATATACAAAAGGATTTGATCTATTTATATTTTTTATTCAGAAGAAAATTAAACAAAAAAAAGTTATTGATACTTGTCTTCAACCACACTACTTGCAACACAGGGGAAGCATAGGATTCAACTGATATGTATCGATCAGTCAAATGCAATTTGGCAAGAATATCATTAATTAACAATTTAGAAGGCATTGACAAGAAAGAAGAAGGATTTAGCACGAAAAGCGATAAGGAAGGTAACAAAGGAATATAGGATTTAAAAGAGAATGTAATCAAATTAAGGAAGGCATTTGCATATACTTAGAAAATGATTCATGACACATTTATATGATGGCCAACCAAAGAAACAAGGAAACAACAATTCACAATACAAATGAGAAACAAAATCTTACTATACTTATGAAAATAGTAGCCGCGCGATATCGTCAATGGAATTGCTGGAATTGCAAGAACCTAAAAGAAATAGCGTAAGATTATACAAACTTTTCAAATTCTAAGTGAACAAACTATACATATCAAAGACAATAACTTTAAGAGTCTACATATCATATAACGAAGTGACACGAAGTAATTAACGTGGAAAAATACATGACAAATCTTGTGTCTCTTCATTCGTTTTTTAATAACAAGTAAACAGTAAACATTTGATTTTAAATAAGCAATTTAAATCTGAAAACAATTACCGAGAATTAAACATTTAAACATATCTTAGCTTGATTGAGATTTAAGAGTCAACTCATTCGCTGAGTAGCGGAGTAGCGTCATGCTGTCAGGCATCACCCGAGCAACAGCAGTGATTTTGGCAAAGTGCCGAAGTGACATACAGAAGAACAACCAACACAAATAAAATTATTAAAAAAAATTGTACTACCAAAAAATTATGAATTAAGAGAAACAAATCAAAAACAAAAGGTCATAAATTGGGAAAAAATATCGAAAAAAAAATCAAAACAAGAATTAAGTACATCACATATAAATGTTTCATTACATAAGAGATTAAACTGAACTCTCCTAAAAGAGACATTTTTCTTCTCATACAATATCATTCGTACATTACCAAGATTTGAAAGAGAATAAAACAATTTGAATGAGAGAGTGAAAGAAACTAATAAGTATATGTGCACGAGTTATGCATATGTTCAACACATAGGTTTCTTGTTCAACTATCATTATATGCAAATGATTATGCATATGTTCAATAACCTGGGATTAAGCATGACAAAGTACATATGTAATTACCAAATAACAATGCATAATTCTGTAAGACTGTAAGCAATAATAAAAAAAACTCCAAAGAAGCATCTTTCACTACAAAGAACGAGCTTAACAATCAACTTCAGCCAATTCGAGAATTGGAAGGTAAACATTCACTAGAGACCTTAACACCATTAAAGCGCAAATAAATCACATTCATTAGTAAAGATAAATCATAAATTAAAGCAAAACATCAACGTAATTAATCAAATTAAGTATCAAAATAATTAATAAGATACTACAGAACATTAACCAGACTTTTGCTCAAACTTATTAAGTATCAAAACACAAACCAACATCAAAACCACTAAAGTTATTCGAGAATCATAACAGTTAGATTAACACTAATTTCAAAAACCTAATTATAACATATATAATGAAAAGCGATTTTCGAAAACCAATAATATAAAAACTAATTTCGAAAAAAAAAATAGATCAAGAAATGGTGTTTCAATTTGAAAACCTAATTTAACCCCCAATTTTTGAAATCGTAAAAAATCGAAATACCAAAATATTAAATTTGAAGGCTTAAAACAATGCTTTCAATATAATAAAACACACACACACACACACACAAGTATCAATTTAACATTAATCAATTGCTTAGCTAGCCAATTGAATAAGCATCGACACCTTTCAAAAAAAAAGAAAAGAAAAAGGAGTTCGATTTTTTCCGGGAAAAAAATAAGAAAAAAAGAAAAAAAAGGTTTCGATGCTTCTTCGTCAACCTCCCTCGCCGGTTGCCACTCGCCGCTAGACACCCCTCACGCCACCTTGCTTGTCGTCGGCTGCCACCTTGCCGGCCACCACCACCACTTCCTCCTCTTTTTTGGTATTTTTTCGAACCCCTCTTATTAAAAAAAACTTTTTCTTCCTCTTTTGTTTTTAATTCAATCTTGTATAATTTCATGTTCATAATTAAGTTTAAGCATGTTTTATGATTTTAACCATGTTTTATAAAGTTATGATCATGTTTTAGAAAATTTAAAATTATGTAGTTCTTGAAATTATAAAATTAGGGTTTATATAATTATGAAACTTTTAGTTTTATGATTTTTAATACTCTAAACCTTCATATTATGATCGTAGATTGTTGCAGTATTAATTTGTGATAATTTTATGAAGTTTAGATTTGTTTTTAAAGGTTTTAAAGTTAATTAATATTGCTGTCAAATTTTTAAAGTTATGAAAACTAAGAGTTAAAATATTATGAACGTGTTTTAAAACATGAAAAGTTATTTTAAAGCATAGATTAGATGTATAATGATAGTATGAGATTATAAAAGTGTTTTGTGCTAGATTTATGAAGTTTTAATGAGGTTTTAATGAGTTTTGAATGAATATATATATATATATTACTACGAATATTTATTAACACGTGTTCATGCATAATAAAAATAGTAGCACGTGAAATAATAAGTTATAATAGTTTTTAACACATCAAAATATTATATGATGATCTTAGAACATGAATATAATGTTTTAGGATCATATTATAATATTTAGAAGGGTTTTAAAGAGTTTTTAAGCAATTTTACAAAGTTGCCATTTTAGGAAAATTATCGAAAAACAAGTGTTTTGCAAAAGAAAAAATTTAAAAAAAGTATGGAATTGAATAGAGACCATATAGGGAAGGTTTTGGAAAAGTTTCTAATTTAAATAGGTAGTTTAGAGTTGTTGTAGAAGTTAGTTAACATGGTTCTAATTTAGTTTTGATTTTCTATATGTAGGAGAATTTAAGTTAGGAGACTTTTAGAAGTTGTGGCGGATCACATTAGGTACGTAAGTACTAGAGGCATCTATATAAGTAGAGTTCATGCTAGATTTGTTGATTTCACATACTATGTGCTATAGATATTTAAAAGTTGATGCTTGGTTGACTTGAGTTAACTTACATGAGAAGTTATGTTAGCATGATTGTATGAAAGTATATTTTGTATATCAAGTTGTCATTCCGCATTCATAATATTGTTACTACATCATGAGGGATCTGAATGTTAAAGTTATTTATGAAATTTGACTAATAGTCAATAAAGAAGAAAGGAAAATTAGTTAAGTTGATTAATTACTTGATCAACAAGTAAGGTAGTGAGTGAATATTTATTCACATGTTTAAAATGAGAAAATGAGCAAGTAGTTAGCCACTCACATTTAATGTGTGGTAAGGGAAAGTTTAGTTAAATAAAGGACACACATAAGTTATTTTAGAATCACTTCAAATCCAAGATAATTAATATGGTGTTGCTTGTTACTATGCATGCTTCTATGTGTTGGTGTGTTAGTCATAATATTTATTAAACCTGTTAATCATGTAAATTGAAAGAGGATTCGCACAAAAACTCTTGGAATGTATACACCTTGAGTATGAACAATGGGGGGAGTTTTGGGTGTTTACTGTAACTTCTAATTGGTGTACAAGACGTTGTACTCTTTCGTATTTTTAAATGCGTTGGAATTCTGTCACTTATTGTGACATAGGTAATACCTTCTTGGAGTTGCTCCCAAGTTGGTGCCCAATAGGGCGATTGTTAAGGAAAGGAAACTCGTTCTATGCAAAATCCAAAGTTCTAAATATAATAAATAATTTATATGAGTTGAGTCTGTGCACAGGTATGTAGAGATGTCAATGGTAAGAAGTATGTGTGTTCATTCTTTTCTTTTATTTTCATGCTAATCATGTTTTGCATAGTCTCTAGTATTTATGTACTTAGCTTTGCTGATTGAATGTATTTGTGTGCATGGCTTTGTCTTTGACTTGTTCCTACAACGACCCATTTCGATGGTGAGTAGTTGTCTAGAATAAAGATAAAGCTGCAGGTACAGGTAGGCATAGTCAATCATGCTGGGATTGAGTGTTGAGTGCTTGCATTGTAGTTTTCTTAGTTTGTGTGAACTTGCTATTTATTTATTGTTATTGTCGACTTCTGGTTTTTCGAAGTTTAAAGTTTCTTTGGTTTTGAAGGGCAATACGGTTCCGAGTTGTAATAAAGATTTATTTTGGTTTTCTTTTTGTTTTTGTTTTTAGTTTGAGAGTTCTTTGAGTTTATTTCGTTTTATTTTGGTTTTGAAATAAAAGACTTCCGTTGTAGTACTTTGATAAATGCCTTAGCTGTTGTCATGGAGGCGGTAATACTTTGGTTTCTCCAAGTTAAGTAGGAATTATATTTTATTGTTATTCTCTATTTTATTTTTATTATATTTCAGGAAATTGTAAGGAGAAAGTTAGGAAATTTAGGGTGTTACAAGCTAGCCACTCACAATTTATGTGCGGTAAAGGAAAGTCTAAATAAATAAAAGACCAGAAAATTAATATTAGAATCACATGATAAATAATATAATTAATATGGTGTATGATGCTTGCTTGTTTTGAATATTCTTATGTGGTTTTATGTGAGTCATGACATTTGTTAAACCTGTTAATCACGTAAAGTGAAAGAGGATTCACACCAAAACTCTTGGAACGTATATACCTTNGGAAGTAGATAACCTTAAGGGTAAAAAAGGGGGGGGGGGGGGGAGTTATGGGAATAGTAACTGCAATTTCTAATCGGGGTACACGACGTTGTACTCTTTTATATTTATAAATGCGTTGGAATTCTGTCACTTCAAGTGACATAAGTAATACCTTCTTGGAGTTGTTCCCAAGTTGGTTCCCATGAGAGCGAATGTTGAGAACACTACAAGATAAAAGCTATTTTGCGACGGAAAAATTCCGTCGCAAACGTAACAAATTCCGTCGCAAAATGTCCCTCGCTAAAATTTTTGGCGCAAATTCCCAAACTTGCGACGGAATTTCCGTCGCAAACTTTTTGCGACGGAATTGTTGAAGTTTGCGACGGAATTTTCCCTCGTAAATTTGCGACGGAAAATTCCCTTGCAAATTTAGCTATGTTGCGACGGAAAATTCCCTCGCAAAGTTTGCGATGGAAAATTCCCTCGCAAAGTTAGCTATTTTGCGATGGAAAATTCCCTCGCAAAGTTAGCTGTTTTGCGACAGAAAATTCCCTCGCAAAAATGGCTATTTCCCTTGCAAATTTGCGACGGAAAATTCCCTCACAAATTTAGCTAATTTGCGACGGAAAATTCCCTCGCAAATTTAGCTAATTTGCGACGGAAAATTCCCTCGCAAACGGTAACAAAAAAAATAATAATGCACTTTTGCTACGGAATATTCCGTCGCAAAAAAGTTGAGGGATTTTTTAATTTTTAATGTTTTGATTGCTTATTTGTATTTGTGCCTGTGAGCCTGTAATATTTATGATCTGCCACATTATGTGTTCTAATTAAATCAGGACAATTTATATTTTCCGATAATTACATATTGCAAATGTAACATATGTGTACAAAGTATTTCCGTCTTAAATAGTTTCATAGTTTTAAAGTTTAACAATCATAATAAAGTCACTAAGCTATGTTATATTTTACAAGGTATCTATCTACAGTTGCATCCCTTGCCCGGCGCCGCTGCCCTCGTCGCTGGCGAGTCCCGAGGCTGAATCTGGAAAGGTGAACAACTGTCGCTACCGAATCGACTCATCATCTGCTCCATAAACTCCTTCTGTGTCCTCTGCATTACCTCAATCTCGGCTCGCATCTTCTCCTCAACCTCAGCCCGCACCTCCTCCCGCACCTTCTCTACATGTTTCTCTAAATGATCTTTCATTTGAGAAAATACAAATGGCGTGTACTGCTTCGATGATCTAGATCTCCTCGAACAGCTGTAATACAGGTCCGCACCACTACCAAGACCTTTCACGCGACCTTTCCTGCTACGACCACCAGATGCCTCCCAATATAACTCATCGGGCGTTCTTTGACTCCCGTCACTGCTTGTTTCCACAAGCTTCTTCTGGTAGGTCACCTACAAAACGCAATTAACATTAAAAACACGATACGGGGGATATGGGGGGGGGGAAATATTCTTAGTTATAAAGATTTGAATTTAAATCAACCCAACATACATTGTAAACAATAAAAGCAAGAGTTATGTAACAAAATAGATGGCTTATTTCAAGGTCAAACTAGCCTTTACATGTGTTTGAGGTTCAAATGGGCTCGAAATGGCTAAAAATGGCTACTAATATGCCCATTTCTCATATAAGTCTACATTTCAACCTATAACTTAGCTAAACATCCCTAAAAGGCATAATTACAAGTGTTACAACCTCTAGATTATTTCAAACTAGGCCTTACATGTGTTTTAGGGACAAATGGGAGTGAGATGGCTCAAAATGGGCACTAATGTGCCCATTTTTCATAAAAGTCTACATTTCAATCTATAACTAAGCTAAACAACCCTAAAAGGCATAATTACAAGTGTTACAACCTCTAGATTATTTCAAACTAGGCCTTACATGTGTTTTAGGTTCAAATGTGCTCAAAATGGCTACAAATGGCTACTAATGTGCCCATTTTTCATATAAGTCTACATTTCAACCTAAAAATAAGCTAAACATCCCTAAAAGAAATAATTACAAGTGTTACAACCTCAAGATTATTTCAAACTAGGCCTTACATGTGTTTTAGGTTCAAATGGGTGCTAAATGGCTCAAAATGGGTATTAATGTGCCCAATTTTCACATATCTCTTCATTTCAACCTAAAAATAAGTTAAACATCCTTAAAAGGGATTTTCCAAGTGTTACAACCTCTAGATTATTTTTAACTTGACCTTACATGTGTTTTAGGTTCAAATGTGCTCGAAATGGCTAAAAATGGTTACTACTGTTCCCATTTTTCATATAAGTCTACATTTCAACCTATAACTAAGCTAAAAATCCCTAAAAGGCTTAATTACAAGTGTTACAACCTCTAGATTATTTCAAACTAGGCCTTACATGTGTTTTAGGTTCAAATGGGAGCGAAATGGCTCAAAATGGGTACTAATGTGCCCATTTTTTCATATAACTCTACATTTCAACTTATAACTAAGCTAAACAACCCTAAAAGGCATAATTACAAGTGTTACAACTTCTAGATTATTTCAAACTAGGCCTTACATGTGTTTTAGGTTTGACGAAGAATCCGAAATTCAAATATTATAATTAACCTGCAATGTTAATAAGTCTATGTACAGGTGCATGGTTGTGATAGTGGTAAGAAATATGTAATGCTTATTATTTCGTTATGCTGTTCTTGTGGTTGTGCATAGTCTTTAGTGTTTATGTACTCAGATTTGCTGATTGTGTAGTGTGCATGGACGCATGGCTTTGTCTTTGACTTGGCCCTATAACGATCCATTTCGATGGCGAGTAGTAGTCTAGAATAAAGAAAAGGCTACAGGTACAGGTGGGCATAGTCAATCATGCTGGGGTTGAGTGTTGAGCGCTTGCAATTGTGGCTTTTGTTACTTGTGTGGACATGTTATTTATTTTTGTTATTGACTTTTGATTTTAAAGTTTTAAAAGTTATTTTGGTTTTTAAGGGTCGATGTTTCGATTCCGAGTTGTAATAAAGTTTTAATTGAATTTGTTTTGAAAGTTCATCTGAGTTTTATGTTGTTTTTAAAAGTACGTAAGAAGACTTCCGTTGTAGTACTTTGATAATAGCCTTAGCCGTTATCACGGTGGTGGTAATACTTTGGTTTTTCCTAGTTAAGTAGGAAGTATTTTTATTTTTTAATTTATTATTATTTATATTATGTAAACCGAAAATAGCTAGGAGATAGTTAGAAAATTCCAGGGTGTTACAGAATGAGTACTCATGGATAGGGTTGTAAAGAGTATGGTTCGGATCGCACCAAAACCAGAGCGCAATTTCGTAGTTTGGTTTGGTCTACGGTCTAGATTTTGTTGTTTGGTCTGGTCTATTAAAATTTTCATATCAGACCAAACTGTAAACTTCATTAATATATAAAAAAATATGTTTAATTCTAAAAAATATTTTTTATGTAATTTCGTCCAATCTCACTAGTTATATACTTCACTACTGTATGTCATGTTCATTTGTAACTTTTAACATTGTATGCTAATCACAAAATCTTCATTTCATTTAAGAATTTTCCCTTATATATATGTTCATTATCAATTGTTAGAAAAATCCATCTTTACCTTTAAATAATTATGATTTGCGGTTCTAATTACGCTTTGCAAAATCTTCCAAGAATTGCGGTTTGACCGCAAACCCTGCACCAGATTGACTAGACAGTTTAAAAAATTGCAGTCCCTGGTCTGGTCTAGTTAAAAATAGGGTCTGGTCTGGAAAAACTTAGACTGTAATTTTGTGGTTTAGTCCAGACTGGACCTTAGACTGCATCAAATCAGACCACGTACACCCCTACTTTTGGATGGCTATTAACCCTCGAACACAAGAGTTAGAGAGCCTCCTTCGGATTTATATTTTCAATTGCAACGGTGACAAGCATCAAAGCATGACTAACAAGAGATTTTACACTTATAAAAACTCTCAAGAAACTCCGTCTGTATGAATCGGACAACATAAATAACAACCACAAATTCCTAAATTTGTTCCTTAAACTTAGACACACAAACATTTTTCTTTTTAAAAACGGAGCACCATGAAACATGCTCTCACTTTTGAAAGCCTCCAAAAACTCAACTCCACGAAACTGACTAAACTTTGACAAAACTTAGAAGACAAAATCAAAGAAACTTAAGCCAACATCCAAAAATTTAGGTCTAGAGAAGAGGAAGACAACCAAACTTGACAAGGAGAAAGATGTCGAGCAACAAAGACCTAATACTAGATGGGAGAACCAAACCCATCACCTCTAACAAAACCAATGAAACCCCCCTGAAGATTACAATCAAGAACAAAAATTAACCAACACCAAACAATATCCAGAGAAAAATTGCAACAAACCAAACTACCACCAACAATAAATAATACTAAAAATCAAGTTAAGCTAAACTTAGAGGAGAAGAAGCACAGTGAACACCACAACTTAGATATGAAAAAGGACCTAATTTTGAAGCCCGATAGACCCTAACCCTAACTTTACCTTTACCGACGGAAGAAAATGTTTAACAAACCACCTTTAATCAGCGGCGTTAGAGCTAGTCATGGTGATTGCTTCGCATGCGACCCAAAACACCCAACCTCCTTCTTCTGCAATGAGGTGCACAAAACTGACCAAACCCCTCAATAGTAGCAAGCTGTAAACTATAAAAAAATGAAAGAAAAATGAAATTAGGATAATCACTAGACAAATAGGCTAAACGACACCCTTTCTCCTACGAGTTCTGTGTACTACCTCTACCACGATTAAGATGCAACATTTACTATTTTGGGAAGTTATAAATTAGATGCAACAATTGTAAACTTTCCTTCTTTGTCATAAGATTTTGGATGAAATGACCAATCTACCCATTAAATAACCCTTGCCCTCATTATCTCTCCTCACTCCTCACCATCACTGTCACTTACTTTGTCCTTACTACCACCACCACTATCACCCATCACCATCAGTGTGCTTCATCCTCTCTCTATTCATCACCCATTTTTCCTCTTTGTCACCACCACCATCAACAAAATTTTGCTCCACCACCACCATCAGTACTATGCAAATAGGAGTTTACAGTTGTTTTCGAATCGAAGTTGCAATTCAAGGGTTTTTATTGTAAAGGTGTTGCAATTTAAGGGTTGTTTGCAAATAAAAGTCTAGGGTTTGAGTTGCGATTTGGAAATTGGTTGCGATGGTGGAGGTGGTCGAGTGTGATTAGGGTTCTTGTAGTGTGTGATTTAGATTTTCCAATGAGTTGGTAGTGGTTGGTTGATTTCGGAGGGCGATTATTGTTGGTCGATTTGGTGATGGTGGTGTCTTTGTGGTCAATTTGGTGATGGTGGTGTCTTAGTGGTTGATTTAGTGATGGTGGTGCCTTGGTAATCAGTTTGGTGATGGTGGTTGTCGCTAGGTGGTGGGGTGAGGTTGTTGTCGATTTCTAGGTGGTGAGGGGTAATGTGGTGGTCGGCTTTTGGGTGATATGGTGGTCAGTTTGTGGGTTAGGTGGTGGCGATTATGGTGAGTTGAGGTGGTCAGGTGGTGATAGTTATGGTGAGTTGAGGTGGTCAGGTGGTGGTGGGGTGTGGTCAAAATGTTAGGTGTGGATGGGTAAGTAGGTAGTTGATATGAAGTTTGGGTGAATAGTCCGGAAGTGTGAGTTTGGGGGCCAGATTTGTCATTTTGCATATTCAAAAAAATAGCCTAGGGTTTAGAGCCAATAAAATTGTTGCATCTAAACCGCGGCAGAGGTAGTAGTTTATTTTGGTTGAAGAGAGAAGTCAGAGAGATTTTTGTAGAGATAGAAAGTTAAGCGGTTAAAAAATTTTGATCTTGTGTAAATAAATATACTTATTTATGCAATATATAAAAGTTATGCGTTCAAAATCTTAAAATAAATTTCAATGATTTTAAAGTTACCAAAATTTAATTCTAATAACCAAAAGGTTCAAGTTATCTATTGTACAATACAACAATTTTATTACACTAGGTGTATGTAATATTGTTAATTGCCGTAATATCATGCTTCGCACATGATACTATATGATATTGCTGATCATTTGCATTTATCCATGTTAATAATTGTTGTAATTGCATTTTGTTTACTTCATGCATTAGTTGATAATATTAACAAGGCAATGGTGATAAACTTGTTCCTAGAGAGTATTGGGAGAACCTAAATAGAAATCATATACCCAAGCTTCACATATGTTCACAAAATACAAAAAACTTAAATAACACGGTCTTATATACTAAGACCACAAAATAGTTAGACAAAGTATTAATTAATCACCATAAAAGACACAACAGTTAACGATTATCTACAAATTGTTAAATTTTGCCGTAAGACAGTCTACTAGTGAGTCTTTAATTCACCAAAATGGTGGACAATTAAGTTGTATAAAGTATTTAAAGTAGTATAATTTGTTTTATGTAATTTAAATTATGTACTTTCAATATGTATTTTCAATTGTATAATGTGTTTATATTGTATACGGTATACATGTACACTATACGTATACAAATTATATTCCCCTTATCCCGTCCCTGACAATTGCTTTGCTCCATTACCTTCAATGGAGGTGGTGTCGTGCTCCATAATTGAACATCAAAAAACGAAAGATTTCCTATATAAATTTGCGAGAATGTTTAAATTGTCTTCGTTGGCATAGTTGGGTTCGCAAATTGCGTCAAAACTGAATAAATTCGTAAACACACCATTGTTGGGCGACGGGTTGATTATGAGATTTTAGGTTTTGAAATTAATGTATGAATACGAAGATATTGGGTATGTTAGTTGCTCTAGAATACAGTCGAACCTAAAATCTATTCATTACTTCATACTGTTACAATTTAATATGTGTATGTGTTGAGATTTGTTTCTATATATTTGTTAAGGAGGTTGAAGAAGACGAAGTATAGTAGGTAATAGCCAGAAATTATATGGACATTACCTTAAACAAAGAGATCACCCCATTAAAGTCATGATATGGTTATGTCCATAAAACGATTCATATATAACCTATAACATAATGTAAAACATTAGGAAATGATGGAGCAGAGAGAGAGTGTGTGTTTAATTGAGGTTGTTCAACTTGTTTCATTATAGTAAGTCAATACAATAAGTGAGAACTATACAAAATGAGTGTAAATAAATTTGTCTATACAATAAGGGAGAACTAAACGACATGAGTGTAAAGCAAGTGTTATTGCGTAGTTGCTTGCACCACTACTATTATCCTTTTTTGAAAGAAGTTGTTATCCAATTTGCCAAAAAATAAATTAAGTAATGGTTGAGCAAGAAATAGATCAACCATGTATATATAATCATAAATACGATAGCAGATGACCACTCCTAAAATTGAGAGATATTGTTTCTCTTGTTGCTATAATTGCAAACTTAAAACAAGTACCCTTTTACTGATCATTGTCTATCTTTATTTTGTGTTCTTAGTCTTCTGTCACTAATTTGTAACTCTTTTTAAGACCTTAAAGTCATAAGCTAGAAATCTTAGCAAAAGAATTTCTAGATTTTCAATTGCATTATTAAGTGGTTGGTTTTAGGCAATGTCCTAAAATGGTTTATGCCATCTCATTTAAAAGCTAAGTGATAAAATTAATTTGTAAGTGAAGTTAATGACAAAGTTAACTTATCATGTTGCTGAGAATTACAAATGCATCATTCTTGATGTTGTTTATGTAGATTTAATTGATTTGTATCATACTCTTTATTTAAAGCTTTCTTAGTTGTGCATTTTTTGTTTTGTGTGCAAGATATATCAAAGTGGTACCATTCCAGGTAATGACCTATAATTTGTTATTACACTGCTTTTTCTAATTTAGATGTATACAAGTTGTAGGATATTGAGTGGCAGGTAGTTGGTGTTTCACACTAAGTTACACCATCCTTTTGATGAGAATGATACGTTTTGATTTTTTTAATATAGAAACTCCATTGACAGCAAATTATGTTTCTTAAGTTTCTTAGTACAAACATATGGAGATGGATATGCAAGTTTTAAGTACGTGCTTAGACAAGTTTTATGATACAAGGTAAGTATTTTTTAGGAGTTGGTGAAGTCCATAAATTGTTTTACTTGCTATTGTTTAAAATTGGTAATTTAATTGTTCAATTTTTTTGAGAGCCTAACTTATCTTTTTTACTATCTTAGTTTTAGATGGTATGTGACATGCCAACAAAATAGTCTTAGCAATTGTTTTGTTTTCAGGGTAAAGTTGATTTGTTTTAGGCAATGACCTTGAATTATGTAGGACATTGCCTATTAAGAATCACAAACAGTAGCCTAATTATAATGCAACGCAAATCATTTCATAGACATTAAAATAATAACCTAATAATCTAGTTGTCTTAAATAAAACATCCTAATAATCTAGTTGTCTTAAATAAAAACCATCCTACATAGTCGAATGGCAAATACGCAACATATTTAATTATGGTCTAAAGCTAAAGCTAAAACTTCTAAGTTTAATTACATCTCCACAATAGAGTTGAAATACTTAGATCGTTTAAATACCTTCTGATGTAGAAAGAGTTCCTGGTAGGGTCTCTTCAACTGAATACGTGGAGAGGGAACTAGAGGACTACACGTCAGATGGACAGGTGTTGGCTTGTTCACTTCCTGATAGCTCAGACCTCGATTCCTGCAAAACAAGGGAAT
Source organism: Suaeda aralocaspica (assembly GCA_016808085.1). Taxonomy (NCBI): domain Eukaryota; kingdom Viridiplantae; phylum Streptophyta; class Magnoliopsida; order Caryophyllales; family Amaranthaceae; genus Suaeda; species Suaeda aralocaspica. The sequence goes on along the minus strand of PYUH01000373.1, from coordinate 743,336 downwards.
AAAATCCTCGTAGGATTTTTTCCCCCTCCGATGCTTAAGTAAGTATTTGTATGAGGATTAAGGCAAATTAACAATAATTAGCAATTTGGTAATCTAGAGAGGGAAACTAGTGAGAGAAATTCTCTTAGTGTGATGAATGAAGATTTGATTGAATGTTTGAATGTTGAATGCCCCCAAAATGATGATTTTGAGGGGTATTTATAGCCTTAGGTTTGGAGGCCAACAAATAGGACGATGACATTTGTCATCGTCTAATTGGTTGATGCTTGATCAAGCCTCATGGGCTTTTGCATTCAAGCCTTAACGGCCCAAATTCCATCTCTTTTTCCCTACCTTGTAGCCTCGAATAGGATTGCGGACACGTGGCAGAGGTTTTCTCTTCTTTTAAGTATTTGTGTGGACACGTGGCCCAATCTTACAACGACCATGGCCGTGTGGAGCCCACCTTGGTGGTCCAGTCAGTGCCAAGTGGCAGTGCCACCTGGACTTTTAGTGGACACTGGCCCAGTATTATGCTGACACGTGGCGATGAGTTGGCGTGCCACATCATTTGCCCTCAGTTGGGGTTTGGATCCGTAATCCATGCCCCAACTGACGTCTCTTTCTGTTTCGGAAGTTATTTTGGTAACCCTCCTTTAGCATATTAAAGCCGCAACCACCCCTTTTGATTTTTTGGGGGGAAATTCAAATTTGAAGGGGAATTTACCTTGTGCCCCTTCAAATTCTTTATATATAGGATGATTGAAAAGATTGTTCACAATCATTTTTCAATCATTTTATTTCACTTCTCCTTAAAGTTCCCAAGTTTTCTCTCAAACTCCCAAGAAGCTTCAGAGGCGATTTCCGGCAACCTGTGGTGCGATTTCCGGCGAGCTGTTGCGGCTGTTTCCGGTTTGAACAGTAGATTCTAGTTTCCTTCTCGCTTTCAGGTATTTACCTGAATTCTTTTTCTTTCTTGTTTTTCCTTTACTTCTTTGTCTTTATTTTCCAATGGCTTCTTCATCCTCTTCTTCCCCACATAATAATGAGAACTCTATTAAACTACTTCCTTCTCCTCGTACTACTTCTGCTGTTGGAACTCAATCTTCTGCTGTTCCTGATCACTTATTGTCTGGGTCTTTCCTACTTCCTTCTCTTCCTGTGCAGGAAGTTGCAATGGCAAGAGTTAAACAAACTGCCTATAAAGATACTGCTACTTTAAGAGTT
>PYUH01000373.1:658466-731029 GCA_016808085.1 Suaeda aralocaspica | reverse complement strand
TTTTTCCCCCTCCGATGCTTAAGTAAGTATTTGTATGAGGATTAAGGCAAATTAACAATAATTAGCAATTTGGTAATCTAGAGAGGGAAACTAGTGAGAGAAATTCTCTTAGTGTGATGAATGAAGATTTGATTGAATGTTTGAATGTTGAATGCCCCCAAAATGATGATTTTGAGGGGTATTTATAGCCTTAGGTTTGGAGGCCAACAAATAGGACGATGACATTTGTCATCGTCTAATTGGTTGATGCTTGATCAAGCCTCATGGGCTTTTGCATTCAAGCCTTAAGGCCCAAATTCCTCCTTTTTTCCCTACCTTGTAGCCTCGAATAGGATTGCGACACATGGCAGAGGTTTCTCTTCTTTTAAGTATTTGTTGTGGACACGTGGCCCAATCTTACAACGACACATGGCCGTGTGGAGCCCACCTTGGTGGTCCAGTCAGTGCCAAGTGGCAGTGCCACCTGGACTTTTAGTGGACACGTGGCCCAGTATTATGCTGACACGTGGCATGAGTTGGCGTGCCACATCACCTTCATCTGAAGATTCAAAGTTTCCTCCTCCATCGTCTTCTTCTTCTTCATCATCATCATCAACAGGGTCCGTATCTTCGTTGTCATCTATATGTAATTCAGAGTTGTTAGTACACCATACGAAAAACGTCCGAATACTATATTATAAGTGAAATTAAAATTGAAATTATCATTCATGAATATTAACGCCTTACCAGTCTTGTCTTTTCCATAATTTAGATGTCTTGTTGCGTTATTTGTTCAACTACGCTTGCTCGAATGTTTGCAATAGATTCGGAACTGAAGATATCCAGATGCAAAAGCTTTAGCATTTCCTGCACAACCAAACTTTCAACCACTACCCTTCTAGAAGAAGAAGCAGAATCTTCATCATCGTGAGCAGATTCAGATAAACCCTTTGATTTGTCACCAAAGGCATTGTCCGTGTCATCATCCTCTAATGTCTTTCTCTTTGGAGCACGACGAACTCCTAAATGTTTCCAAACACCTGCCAATGTGTCATAGCCATACCTCAACTCTATTGTGATTGTGCGAATGGTGAATGGTGTGTGACTTAATTCTAAATCCAGCTCATTTTTCACACTAACACTGAAGTGTTTAAATACCAATGTCAACAACATTCCATAGGGAAGGCAACACATTTTTTTGTTATTACGAGCACTAATCATATAATTAATCATTAATAGAGGCATGTTTATTTTCTTTGATTTCATAATACAGTACATTGTCTTCCTATCACGAGCGGTTAGTTGTAACACCCTGGAATTTCCTAACTTCTTACTTGATATTTTTCCGGAAAACATATTATAATTATTAAGGATTATATTTATTAAAACTTCTAGATATGGAAAAACCAAAGTATTACCGCCACCGTGATAACGGCTAAGGCATTTATCAAAGTACTACAACGGAAGTCTTAAAACCAAAAACCGATTTAAAACTAAACTTCAAAACAATCTAAAAATACAAAACAACTTTAAACTTTATTACACTTCGGAACCATATTAATGGCCATTAAAACCAAAACCAAAGTCTTTAGGAAATAAAACAACATCCAAGCAATAGTTAGTATTTCATAAGCAAAATAAAATAAAGCTACAAAACACAGCAAGCGTTCTCACTCCAGCCCATCATGAAATGACATATGCCCACTTGTACCTGCAGCATTTCTTTTACTAGACAACTACTCACCACAAGTGGGTCATTGTAGGGCCAAGTCCAAGACAAAGACATGCACACAAAACAAACAGTCAGCAAAGCTGAGTACATAACTATGACTAAAGCCTATGAAACAAAACAATAAGGATTAAAACATACACACAACCTACCTTTGACAACCTTTCACCTGTACATGGACTCAACTAAATTAATTATTATATTTAAATTTATGGATTCTGCATCGAACGGGTTTCCTCCTTAAAATCATCGTCCTATTGGGCACCAACTTGGGAGAAACTCTAAGAGTTTTGATGCAAGTCCTCTTACACTTTACGTGATTAACCAGTTTAACAATGTTATGACTCACATACAATCATCACATAAAGACATGCATCAAAGCAAACAAGCCATATTAATTATCTTCAATTTAAGGTGATTCAAGATTAAGCTTATGTGTGTCCTTTAATTAAACTGAACTTCCTTTACCACACATTAACTGTGAGTGGCTATAAATTTACTTCCTCCTTGACCACACATTAAACTGTGAGTGGCAACATGTATAAAATAATTGCTCATAACTTCTTTTAATCATGTGAATAAAAATTCACATCTACCTTTCTTGTTGAATAAGTAACTAACCAACTTAAAAATAACTTCCTTTCTTGATTCATAAACTATTGGCCAAATTAAACGGATCATAACATTCCAATTCAATCTTATAAAAATTTATATTACTATTTAACATGGAATGTCAACATACTATAAAACAATCATCCTACTAATAAACTTGTCGTGCACACAATTAATGATTCAAACAAGCATAACAATATCTTATAAAATTAAGGATCATCCAAGCATGAATTCTAGTTCTTGTGTTTGTCTTTAGTACTTACGTACCTTGTAAAATAATGGTGCTCCGCCACAACTTCTAGAACTGGACTAGATCAAAGTCTCCTTCATAAGGAAAAACCGAAACTAAATTAAAGCCTTGTTGACTAAGTTCTACAACAACTATAAACTAAATTCTATATTGGAAAATTGTCCAAAACATTCCTTACATGGTCTCTATTCAATTCCATACTACACTTTAATTTTCTATTGTATGATTACTTGGTTTTCGGGATTTATTTATGCTTTATAAAACCTTAACATAAATTTTATGCCACTTTAGAAAAGTGGACAACAATTTAAAATTACCAAAACTCCTTGAAAAACTTCAAAAACAACATAAATCAATCATACAATGTATTACTTAATTTATATGATCAATTCATGCTAATTAAATATTTTAAAATCCTCCTTACTCACTTTATAAAACCTGGACAGCATGTTAAACATGCTTAAAATCAGTGTTAAACTTCATAAACATACTAAAAATTATATGTAACATCATAGAATTAATATGTGATCATATTAGCATAATATGAACACTTAAAACTTACTTTAACTTGTATTTATAAAAATTTCAGATTTATTTATTAACTTTAAAGTCATGAAAACTCATAAAAACATCATGAATTCATAACAAAACTCTTCTACAATCTACTAACATAATTATGAAACCAATCTATGCTTTAGAATAATTTTTCATAAGCCAAAACATGTTCATAATATTTATTCTATTGAATTTCATGATTACAAAATTTGGACAGCAATTTATTTTATATTTAAAGCCTTTAAAAATCAAACTAAACTTAATAAATTCATCATAAACTCACACAACAATAATTCATGATCATAATATTGAAGTTTAAATCATAAAAACTCATAAAAATCAAAACTTTCATAGTTTATAAACCCTAATCTAAAATTTCATGAACAACAAATTAATTCATGCCTTAAAACAAATCATAACTTTACTAAAATATGATTGAAACTTATAAAAGCATGATTAAACATAAATATGAACATGAATTTGCAAGATTGAATCAAAAAGAAAGAAGGAATATTTTTTCTTTTGTTTTTTTTTATAAAGTTCCAAAAAGTACCAAAATAGGGGAGGTGCAAGGTGGCTCCAGCGGGGCACAAATCCCAAGAAAAAACGCTCAAAACCTTTTTTTTCTTCTCTTTTTCCGAAAAACTGAACTCAACAAAACTTTTTTTTTTCGGAAAACACCTTTCTCTCTCTCTCTTTTTCTCTAGATTTTTGGAATCCTAGTGAAAACTTATGAGGATGAAATCTAAAAATTTGGGTTTTAAAGGGTATTTATATGCCCCAAAGTAGGATTTGGAAAATTCCATACTTATCCTAACAAGTGCAAATTACCTTTAGGCCCTTGCCTCAAAATAAATTAGGAAACTCTTGAAAATTCTATTTTTGGAAGCCTTTTAAAATATTTTATAAACATAAATTATTATTTATGAACACAAATGATTATTTTTAATTAAAACTTATTTATTATTTATTATTATTATTATTATTATTATTATTATTATTTTCATTTGATGTTTCTATTGAACATAATTTTTCAATAAAAATATTAAAATTATACGAATAAAATACAAAAATACTTTCTTAAAATACGTGAAAATGTGGGGTATTACATTAGTGAAGACTTTCTTCCTCTTCTAACTATAAAGGTCGACTACAAGATGAGGAGGAGAACCCTAGCTTTCAGTGGTAGCTCATCCACAAAAGGCTTTTTCAATGACGACTCTGAATCCTCTAACAAAACCTTAGTGCATGAAGTGCTAGGTATACCCTCAAATTTATGCCGCTGTTGTTGATCGGAATGTTACCGAACCTTTGCTATGTCGAACGCGGCGGCGGCGGCCGAGGCATCGCCGGACGACTCGATGATTAAAATTCCATGTCTTCGTGAGACTCTTAAGTTTCCATATTTTCATGACATAAAACGCCTGGCAGCTTGGTTATATACAACATCATATTTGAAGATACAACATACATAATAGAACACACCTTACATTTCCTGGCGGCCTAAATGTAAGGTGCACTCTGAATCCTCCAACAAAACCTTAGTGCATGAAGTGCTAGATATACCCTCAAATTTATCCCAAGTTTGATTAAAAGCAATTTCTATTCCCGACGATGGAATACGAAGAATGTTACCTAACTTTTCAGCATCAAGCTTGGTTTCTTTCCCTTTCACCCAGGTGTGAATTTCACCTGGTTTCTTGTTTGCTTCATCAAAGTGAGTGTAAAACAAGTGAACAAGAGTAGGGTAAACCGACAATTCTTGATCAACTAACTCCCATTCCTAGAAATGAAACCACTCCCTCACGGATTCAACATTATTTTCATCAAATGAACTAATGTCTACTTTCCCGGCATCAGCAAGTTTCCTTTCCGCATAATTTGAATAGTAGAGGTCTCGGAAGTTATTAGATGAGAACATGTCTTCTTCAATTTGGTTTGTTTGTTTAGCTTTCTTGTTTGGTGACAGTACATGTTTCCTGTTAGATGGTTTACTAGTAGTTGTCTTATGTCGAGGCATAATCATTGTTCAATTGGTACAAATAAAAGACTTTGTCACAAAAGGGTTCATGTATATATACACATAAAACCATATAAATTAACGCTCCAACATTTGATCTTTTAGTTCATATTTGCAACATTGACTCAATTATTCTATCAAATTCATACATTATTAATGTGTTGTGAAGTATTAAATCGCTATTGCGTCGAGAAAAAGGGTAAACAATTAAACAGAAATATAATATTGGTAATTACAAGTGAAGCTTTTTAATTGCCAAAATATAATATATCAAAAGTCAATTCATATTGTGTCAAGAGTTCCTCTACATTTTCGAAATATCTAATCTTATTAGCAATTATCAAATAAAGATTTCAATAGTAATTCAATTGGCATAATAGATGCCTTTTCGTTTCAAATATTAAATCAAAAAATGAAAATTAAACCTTAAACAATAGCCATTTTGATTGAAGAACACTACACACAAGCAATTGCCGTCTCCACACATAAATCTCAAACATAAACACTCAAAATTTCAAAATAAAACACCCACATAGGCATGCAAAACTAAAATTAAAGGAAAAAAAAAACTGAAATTTCCTATTTCAAATCATATGCGATTTTTGCATCAAAACTGTAAAATTATTAAAAACCCAACCATGTAAATCATATCGAAGGAATGAAGGATTACCTTGTGTTTGATATTATAGTGAACTTGATTGATATGCGATGATTAAGAGGACTAAAAACCGCTCAAATATTTTTTTTACCCTTTTTTTTCAGTGGTTGAGAGGATAGGGAGGATGGTGGTGATGGTAACTGATTTGATATTAGTATATGACAAAACCCTTTTATTTTTTATTTGTAAAAGGACTCATCAATTTTTTGATTTCGGCTTGGGCCTAGGACTAACAATAACCATTCAAATTGCAAATGAATAGTCATTATATAATTTCTAATTTAAAACAATATGTAACCATGTCAACAAAGGTTACTCAATTGGTGTTTACAAAAAATATAAAAAGGTCCAATGACCCTTTTCATTTTAGTTGTTGAAAAATACAAACCTCTTACAAAAAACTGTGTGGAATATTGCCGTTGCTAAATAATCATGCAATGTAACAATAAAGCGGGAAGAGTTAATTAAGTGCGTTGAAAGATGAATATTTCTACAAAATTAGAGTATTGATTGATTACTTCATAAACGGTCAAATTTATGGTAAATCATGTGGTAAGTATTGCCTATTGGGAATAAAGTTTGTAGTTGGCAATGTCCAATCAAAGAATTGGTTATACCCTAGACCATTAAAATCCAATTTGTCAAACCATTATGCAATAGCCATGTTGAATAAAGATTACACCATTACAAAAGTACAATATGAAAAAATTCTTGAAAACTAAAAAAGTATTATTAATTTATTAATCCAAAACAATAAAACTTAGAAAAACATGAATTTAAAACAAAAAATTACTAACTAGTAATACTGGGTAATAGCCTTGATTTATGTTGGTCATTACCATAAAAAAACTTGCATTTACTAAATACCTTATTCATAAACACTGTTGATTTTGTAAACCAATTTTATGTGACATAATTACCTTACCCATTGATTTCTATATGAATTATATAAAATTAGGCACTGTAATATAAATAAACTTTGTTATTACCTACATAATTTTATTTGTAGATCAATCATGTTTGATGTTCACTTTAGTCGTTTTATGTTATTATCAAAAACAATAATGGACATTCTCAGAAAAGTTCAACTATGACAGAAAGATGATAGTTACATATCTGAACAACCTTAAGTACCATCAAAAAAATTGAAGGGTTAAGGGAAAATGCGGCTAGTAATTTGGTTTTATAGTAGTGAACGATACTTATAGCGACATTAGATCATGTTTGGGATTACTACTTTGTATGTTAATAATGATAGTTTGTTAAGTAAAGAACCACATGGGAAGTAGTTTGTAGTTAGCAATGTCCTCTGAAAGAATAGGTTATACCCTTATACTATTAAAATTCAATTTCTTAAACCATTATGCAATAACCATGTTCAATAAAGGTTAATTTGGTCGTTAATTTTATGCAGTTTAATTATTGTGATTTTAAAAGAAAAAATTACTGAAAAATAAAAGGGGCTACGTATATTTTAAAGTTAAACAAAAAACTTAATAATAATAATAATAATAATAATAATAATAATAATAATAATAATAATAATAATAATAATAATAATAATAATAATAATAATAATAATAATAATAATATAATAATAATAATAACAACAACCCATTTATAAACAAATTAGATGCAATTATGAAATTGCTTGTACTATTGTTACGAATGTTTGCTACGATTGTGACATGAAAGACACAATGTCATTCATTTTGAGCGAAATACTTAGTTAAGAAACATTGAAACAGAAACGCGTCAAAATAATTGAGGTCCCAACTCGGGTGCAAAAAGGTTGGATGACAGTTAGTTAACTAGTACCATTATAAATTTCCAACCAAAGCAAGATCCATATAGTTTAGCCCAATTACAGCAAAAAGCCTTCTAGCAACAAAATCAAACCAAATTCCCAATTTACCTTTCAAAATTATAACTACACAGGGTTAGATATAGTTAACCAAGTCAATCATACACACTCAAACACTTCGGGGTAATGGCGCTTGAAGTACAACCGCACGTCGGGATCCCATAGATGTTCATCTACGAGACGGTCATATCCAGGACGGTCATATGCCATGTATTCCGCTTCAGAAACTGATTGTTTATCTTCTTCTTCATCAACAACTGACTTTAGCATAGCAGATTTCTTCCTTTCACATATGCCGTTACGTTTTCCAACAACCATGGTTTGCCTGAAAATGCCATATGTTTTCTTTTATTAAGCCAACGCTTTTTCCTTTTTATTGTCGTCCTAAATGTCTTGTCATGAGTCACTACTCTATTACAAAGGTTGTACTTCATTTGCAGCCTCTTCTCCGACGCCATTGGTACTGCCTTCCCAGATATGTTGTCTCTTTGACAAAGGTTGTATTTGCTTTATGGCCTCTTTGACAGCACCATTGCTGTCTTTTTACGAGGATTAAAAACTGCTCAAATTAAAATTACACCTTAAACTATAGCCATTTTCATTGAAGAACACTACACACATGCAATTAGCATCTCCACACGTAAATCTCAAACTTAAACACTTAAAATTACAAAATAAACCACCCACATAGGCTTGCAAAACTTAAATTAAAGGAAAAAAAAACTGAAATTTCGTATTTCAAATCATAAACGATTTTTTGCATCAACAAAACTGTAAAAATTATTAAAACCCAACCATGTAAATCATATAGAAGAAATGAATGATTACCTTGTGTTGAGATTATAGTGAATTTGATTGATATGCGAGGATTAATTGGATTAAAAATTGCTCAGATATTTTTGTTACCCTTTTTTTGTGGTTGAGAGGATGGAGAGGACGGTGGTGATGGTAAATGATTTGATATGACAATACCCTTTTATTTTTTATTTGTAAAAGGACTCATCAATTTTTTGATTTGGGCTTGGGCCTAGGATTAACAATAACCGTTCAAAATGCAAATGAATAGTCATTATATAATTTCTAATTTAAAACAATATGTAACCATGTCAACAAAGGTTACTCAGTTGGTGTTTACAAAAAATATAAAAAGGTCCAATGACCCTTTTCATTTTAGTTGTTGAAAAATACAAACCTCTTACAAAAAACTGTGTGGAATATTGCCGTTGCTAAATAATCATGCAATGTAACAATAAAGCGGGAAGAGTTAATTAAGTGCGTTGAAAGATGAATATTTCTACAAAATTAGAGTATTGATTGATTACTTCATAAACGGTCAAATTTATGGTAAATCATGTGGTAAGTATTGCCTATTGGGAATAAAGTTTGTAGTTGGCAATGTCCAATCAAAGAATTGGTTATACCCTAGACCATTAAAATCCAATTTGTCAAACCATTATGCAATAGCCATGTTGAATAAAGATGACACCATTACAAAAGTACAATATGAAAACAAAAATTCTTGAAAACTAAAAAAGTATTAATAATTTATTAATCCAAAACAATAAAACGCAGAAGAATATGAATTTAAAACAGCAAATCACTACCTAGTACTCTCTGCTAGGTTCCTAATCGAAAAAAGTTGGCACTTTTTCAAATTGACTAATTTCGTAGAAATCAATTGTTTTTGATGCCTCGCCATCAGAATAAATAGTAGGCATAATTTTTTTGGTAGTTACTAAGGCAATTCGTATTTCCATAAGTACAAAATTCATCGTTTCCTGGTTCTTATTCCCCTTTCTCATTTGCTTTTTTCTTGCCTGCCTTTTTAGTCTTGTCTTTTCCCCTATCTTCAACAACTTTTGGATTCTTGATGCCCAAGAGTTCGTTAATTTCCTTGGCTTTGTCGTCAGTCTGTAAACCGATAACCATTTTAGAAAATTTATCTTTTAACCATATTGACCGCTTATACGATGATGCAGCCATCCTACATAGTTGATTGCTCAAACCATTCAGAAATGCAAACCTCCCTATTGCTGCTGTCTCGGATTCTTCTTTAACAAAACTTTTATCCCCGTCTAATAACAAACAATGATCTTTAGCTCGAATCTTCCATCGACGTAGGATACAACCAGCTGGAATTTCTGACATGCCAGAATACTTCATGAAGGCAAACAGATGCCGAAAAGGGTATCCGATAGACTGTAATTTCATGCAATAATAGAACATTCATTTTTAACCAATACTGTGGACAATAGCGTACTTGCTTTTTATGTTTTCTATGTCATACATCCAATATGTAATTGCTTAGCCATCTGGGCTCCCATTTTCAACTCTGGAGTTGTACAAAATGTACCTTGATTCTTGGAATATCTCCCTGCATAACATTTCATAAGACCTCCATGTATATACTCTTGCAGCGTGAGTTTTGACGGCATGTAAAACACCATTAATGACAGGAAATGTGTGCTTAGTTGTGTAGTCATCCTTGTCCTCTTCATATTGCACATGGTCTAGGATTTCATCATAGAACTCTACAAATTTATACAACAACAAATCACTAGTAAACACTGTTTTCAAAGTGTTGTTCATTGACTCACACCTTTGAGTACTCTTCATCCCTTGGAATAAATAGTCATACACAAATGAGCTATATTTGGTAATAGCCTTGTTTTATTTTTGTCATAACCATAAAAAACTCGCAATTACTAAACAACTTACACATAAACACTGTTGATTTTGTAAACCAATTTTATGTGACATAATTACCTTAGTAATTAATTTCTATATGAATTATATAAAATAAGGCACTGTAATATGAATAATATAAAATTAGAGTATTGATTGATTACTTTATATACTGTAATATGAAAACAAAAATTCTTGAAAACTAAAAAGATATTATTAATTTATTAATCCAAAACAATTAAACTTAGAAAAACATGAATTTAAAACAAAAAATCACTAACTAGTAATACTGGGTAATAACCTTGATTTATTTTGGTCATTACCATAAAAAGCTTGCATTTACAAAACACCTTACACATAAACACTATTGATTTTGTAAATCAATTTTATGTGAATTATAATTACCTTACGCATTAATTTCTATATGAATTATATAAAATTAGGCAGTTTAATATAATTAAACTTTGTTATTACCTACAGAAATTGATTTGTAGATTAATCATGTTTGACGTTCACTTTGGACGTTTTATGTTATTACCAAAAAATATTCTGGACATTCTCAAAAAAGTTAAATACATGCAAAACATTGGCCAGTAAGATATGCCACCACCCAACACCTATGTCTGTCATTGTACAAATCAGTTGCCCACTTACAATCGTGCACCTTATAGTGTGTAACTAACTCATTTCATGCCTTTTCGAACTCTTGTGGGGTACGACATCTATCTACACACTTCATGAAACCGCTACAAAAACGTTTGCTGGTGTGTGCCTTGATGTTACGCATTAGATGCCATAAGCATAATCTATGAGTCGCATGTGGCAAAACCTTTTTAATAGCATTTGCCATTGCCTTGTCACCGTCAGTCATAACTGTATATGGAACCATGTTTTCCCCGGCTTTAAGGAGTTGCTCCAACACCCATGTTTAAGTTTCCTCCTTATCATTAGTAATTGAGGCGATTGCAAACGGCGCATTCTTCCGATGATGGTTTACCCCAGCTATCACTACTAGCTTAGTGGTTTGTTATATGCATTAGTCTTGTACGTCGTGTAAAAAGTAATGACTCTATCGGCTATGTAATCATTCCTTGACAATCCATCGCACCAAAACAACTTGTCTGTTCCATGCTCCTCACCACATGTGTATCTCATGAAAAAAGTTGGATCACTGAATATCTTGCCTGAAAGATAGGCCATAACGGTCTCAGCATCACTGACTTTTATCTCTTCAACTTTCATTTTGGTATAGGTATTGTATAAGTCTTTTTCTATAAAAGTCATGTTACGAATTTGATGAGGCGCACACCTATCAAAAATAAACCAAACAACTCTAACTAATGTAGCTAGGGAAGTAAGGATCGAATCCACAGGGAAGCAATCAAACTCTATTAGTTCTAAAAAGCTTAAACTGTGAAAAGGGCCTTGGTTCAGAATTATTAATTAACTAATTGACTACTGATTAACTACGAGAAATGATGGTGATTAAAACTAATATTTAAGATCTAGGGTTATTCGGGTCACCAAGAATCAATTAATGGATTCACCAACAAAGAACGTTCAATCTCACAATTATGTCAAATTAGGGCTCACTAATTCTCTCGAACTTAGACTCCCTCAAAACTCATCTAGCGACTCTCGCTCATGCGTAGACTAATTCTGCCTATTATCCAGTGGTCTAATTGTGGTATTTTTACCTCTCGACAACAAATTCAACAACTACCAAAATTACAACTAAATCTGCGCACAATTCAATTGTAAATGAAAAAGCCAATAATAAGAATTTGACTACTAATTGTGGAATTGAAACAATCTAAGTTAATTAGTCCATTAATTAATCAAGGTTTCCCTAAACCCTAGAAAATTGGCTACTCACTCATGATCATAAAAACTAAAGCAATTGTAGGAAACAAAACTAAAAACATGATCATAATTACAGAAATAATCAACAATTATGAAACTAGAAATAAAACAATAACTAGGGCATAAGAGATTAATGAAACTAAAACTAAAAACATAAACTAAAATTAAACATGAATTAAAGAGAATGTAATTAAGATTGAATTAAAACCTGAATTTGTATTGAATTGAATGATTGAAAAGATCCATAATAATCACCTCTTTTGAGAGAAAACTCACCTAAAACTAGGGTTCTTAAAATAAAAAGTGCCTAAATGAAAACCTAGGAACAATTTCATTAAGTACTAAGTCGAAACAAAGGAGGAAAAGTCGAAAAACGAGCTCTGAGCAGTATGCCCGATCTGCCCGGGCACAATGCACTCAACCCGTGCATACTGCACTTTGCCCGGGCACACTACTAAATGCCCCCCGGAGCTTCCGACTTCGCTCGTTTACTTTGTAACTTGACTTCTATGCTTCCCAAAGGCTTCTAAATCACGTCCTAGCTTCCTTTTAGCTTCTCAAAATGGTTAAGACTCTCACTAACTTGCCAAGTGCTCGGGATGAAGCGGAAACCGACACAAAAGCATCAATTCTTGCAATAAATGTTAAAGCAAAACAACCAACACTATAAGCAACCAAAGTTAGTAGAACGGGCTCAAAAGAGCCGTGTTAAAGCCAAAAACCAATATAAAATGGGGGTAGATAATGAATATAAAATGGACTTATCAAACTCCCCCAAGTCAAGCCTTTGCTTGTCCTCAAGCAAACAACTAAACAAATAATGCATTCACCCCTAAAACTTTGATAAACAAATCAACTCAAGCAATTCCGAGTATGTAAGTTCCTTAACCAACCCATCAAAATCCCTTGACCGCCATCCACTTAAATCAAAATCAATAAGCCAACCATGTAAGAAATAGAAGTCGATGACTAGAGTAACTCACTCGGTGTCACTCCACACATAAAATTGAGCATAAACAATGAAGCTCACCCTTAATCCCAAACAAGAATGCAAATGCAAAAAGTGTTAGAATGCAAATTTTGATAACCCAAACCCACATCTCACAACTCATGCACGTGTTTAAGGGTAGTCACTCAATCCTAATGCGGAAGTCAACTCAAAATGCAAGTAATACTCACTAGCTTTGGCAATTGACTCACTTCACAAGAACTAAAAACATGTACATGCCGATCGAAAAGGTCTTTATAAGCTTGTAACGTGGCTAGGGTGATGGGTAGGATAAAATTTGGGATAATGTGGTGGTAAATGCGGGTTACACGCATATAACAATCAAAGAACATAATCAACAACTCCACATTCAACTCCAACATCAAACCAATTTCTTATAGAATCATATCACACCATAAAACTTTACACTTCAACAACTCCAAAAATCACAAGCTCTTTCTTTTTTTTTCAACATTTTTTTTCAATTTTTCTCATTCATTCATTTTTTTTCTTTTCTTTTCTTTTCATTTTTTTCAACTTTCAAATTTTTTCAAAATTAGGTTCACGACTCTTAATGATATGTCAAAGACAAAATCATCACACATACATAACTAGGCCAATTATAAAATATAACATTTCAATTCTTCATTAGAAACTAGCCTGGACATTGGTATGCAGAGCCTTAATGTGAAACCTATTACTAAACTTTAACAACAACCAACATTCCATAATTTCCCAATCTTCCAAAACCTCCTAAAATTGCAAATCATCAACAAAACAACTCCACACTCCCCCAAGCCAAGCTTGGGCATATATCAATAAAGCAAGGCCAAATATGGTTGTAATGTGGCTAAAATGCAAATGAATGGTAAAAAGCTCAAAATAAGGATCAAGGGAACATTTGTGTAGGAATGCCTAAAATCTGAAAGCTCCTAAAAGAAATGAATGCCTTTTATCATTCGCGACATGTAACACACCAAAGCCAAGCTACTAGAGTCAAAAGCCAAAAACATGGAGCATACATGCACCAGGAACTAAGCACACATGAGAAGAAATAAGCATAGAAATAATGTATGCGGCTCAAATCCTCCCGTTAACACAGTTCAAGCCTCTACTCTACACATGGCTACAATGGCATGATAAGAAATTGTTTCAAGCTAAGTCAAGTTCAAGCCCGAGTTGGCAACTCCCGAAGCATAACTCATCACATGCCCAAATCAATCAGAAACATTTTTTTAATAAAATGCGGGGTACAGGGAAGTCATTATTCATAAAGTTTACATTAATGCTCATTAATCAACAATTTCAATCAATTCATATAATTCAACTACTGACTACTAAAAGCAAAGCAAAAATCTAAACTATGAAAGCAGTACATTTTTTTTTGTCATATGTAAACTCCTACTTCTAATAAGTAGTACAAACCATATGACTATCCTAATAAAGCAATAAAACTACACTAGAAAGCAATAAAAACTATACTAAGAAAGTAATAAAACATACCTCCCCCAAGCCGGACTTAGCAATGTCCTCAGTGCTGAAGGGAGTAAAGTGAGATGGTGGAGGGGTTTAGGGAGTCATGGGGTCTTAATAAGATGTATATGGGTAAGAGGAAGAATTTGTGCAAGGATAAGAAAGAGGCGTAAGTGGTAGCTGATATTGCGTGTAGCATACACGGATTGAAATTTGACCACTCCTCACTGTTTCGACCATATCCCACAAAGTATAATTTGGATTAATCTGATTCTTTCTGCATTGGAAACTACACTTATAGAGCTTTCCAACGGTAGATCGTAAGCCTCATGTAACATCCTAGAGAAAAAGTTATGACAGTTTCAAAATAACGTTCTTGTGCAGTTTTACCCGAGCAGTTCGCCCGGCCTGTATTGCACTGTGCCCAGGTAAATTGCATTTCGCCCGGCTTGACCGGGCATACTATCAGATGGTGAATTTTTGCAATTTTCTTCTTGTGCAAGTGTGCCCGGGTCGAGTGCAATTCGCCCGGGTAACCTTCACTCCGCGCCGGCCTACCCGGGCACACTGCAACTTTCGAATTTTTCAAGAAAAAACTAAGTGTTCGGAATCGTCATGCGCGCCCGGGTAAAGTGCAACGTGGCTTTTTTCTTTGCTTATTTACTCCATGATTTCATACCTAGGCCTGCAAAACACTTAAAACTTCACACAACCATTAGTCCCTCACACTCTCTCACAAAAAGAATTAGTTAAGCTAAACTAAACTACCAAAGAAAAAGAAAAAGAACTAAAAACACCTACGTACGGGTTGCCTCCGGCAAAACGCTTCTTTAAGGTCATTAGCTTGACCATGTTACCTCATAGCTTATGGAGGATCAAAGAGTGAACGTGAACCCCATTTAGTTAGGCAATCAAAGCAATTTGGAGTTATTGGTTGCTCAAATGCCTCACGTTCATTATCAAAAACCTCATCATTTGTCGTATTCACATTACAAGCATGAGAAGACTGTTTTCGAGGTTTTCGGCGTTTCTTGGGATGGGATTTCCTTTTCTTTTGATCCTGGCTTAACTTGTTATTAACACTATCTTCATCACCTGCAATAGAATCCAAACACAAAGGAGTCTCCAAAAGATCCTTATTAGGGAATCGAGGCAAGCCATTAAGAACAATTTCATTAAGAGTATAAATTGCATGACACGATTGTTCTATCATTGGATTTTTCAATGCACTATCAAGGTTAAAGGTAACCTTGTTATCACCTACAGAAAGAGTCAAATTTCCATTCTTTACATCAATAACAGCTCCTGTAGTATTTAAGAATGGCCTACCAAGAATAATAGGGATGTGTGCATCCTCATCCATATCTAACACAACAAAATCAACAGGAATAAAGAATTTCCCGACTCTCACCGGGACATCCTCTAAAATACCTTTAGGGTACTTCACTGTCCTATCTGCCATCTGCAAAGTAATTTTAGTAACCTTCAAAGCACCCATATCAAGCTTTTTGCAAATTGACAAAGGCATGACACTAACACTAGCCCCTAAATCACATAAAGCTTTGTCAATAAACAGTGGGCCAATGTTACAAGGGATAGAAAAACTTCCCGGGTCCTTCAACTTGGGTGGAGACTTGTTTTGCAATATAGCACTGCACTCCTCCATAAGTGCTACGGTCTCCACCACACTCAACTCGCGTTTCCTGCTCAAAATGTCTTTCAAAAACTTAGTGTAAGTAGGAATTTGAGTTATCAAATCAGTAAATGGAACAGTAACCTGCAAATTCTTCACAATATCTAAAAATTTACTAAAATGATTAGCATTCTTACTCCTGGTCACCCTGTTCGGAAAGGGCAACCTAACTTGTGACCTCGGGATCGTATAAATAGATGTGTCATTTAGACTTCTCCTTAGGTGCTTCAGCCTCCTTATCTGGAACTGTCTCTAAGTCTTCAATCACCACATCATTGGTATTCTTAGCTCCACCTGCAAAATCAGAATTGACATCATCAGTAGGCATTTTCGGACCCTCATAAGCAGTTCCACTTCTCAAAGTAATGGCATTGACATGGTCCCTCGAGGGATTCTGTGGTGCTTGTGATACTGGAGGTGTAGGTTGTGATGGAAGGTGGCCTGGTTGCCTTTGAGCAATTGATTGTGCAATCTGAGCTATCTGAGTCTCCAGGTGCTTGTTGTGAGCCTACATTGCCTCCATATTTTTTTGCATCTACAACATCATATTCTTCATCTCTGAAATTTCACCACTAGGTTGAGCTGGCAATGGTGGTGCTGATAGTGGTGGCCTACTGAAACCTGGTGGGTGTGGTGGTACATATCTGTGCATCTGTTGGGGTGCCTGTTGAGGTGGTATAGCTTGATGAGGATTCTGCACATTGCTATTGTTCTTGTAGGAAAAGTATGGATGATCCTTCCAGCCCAGATTATATTTATTGGAAAATGGATTGTTCTTGTAGGCTTGAAAGGCACACACTTGCTCTACTGAACTGGTACATGACTAGGCACTCTGACCGAATAAACCACAGGAATCACAGAAAGGGTCAGTGCATCCCGAAAGTGCAGCTACAGGTGATGGTGGAGGATCTGTAGTACCAATCTTATCAAGCTTCTGACTTATGGCATTGATCTGTGCAACTAAGCTCTCATACTTATCATCAACTACATGTTTTCCACCCTTCTTGGAATGCCCTCTAAGGTTACCAAACTGTGAATTATGAATGACAATTTCATCAATCAGTTCATATGCAGCATTGACCACCTGGTTCATGAATCGACCATTAGCAGCAGAATCCAACAAAGCTCTATTCTCATTGACTTATGACAAAAGTTGGCACATAACCTCATCAATAATTATTATAGGGATCATCATTTTATAATAATAAAGTTAGTAATTTTGCCAACTTATCCCAATTCTTCTCCCCATAAGTTGGTAAAATTTTCAAGTTTATAGGGGCATTAAATTCGATATTAACCAACTTAATTAGTACATAATTTCATACAGAAGAGTCATATTCAATAAACTTTTCATCTCTTCTGGAGAACAATCTCAAGGAAAATCATTCTTCCTTAACTTATAATGCACATCTATCAATTGACAAACCTTTCATAATTGTTTGTGCTCTTCTGGAGATCATTATCAATGTGGAGACGTGTATTGTGCAATTGTCTCTCTTTTTTCCTTATTTCTTGTGTGCTGACGTTCAATAGCCCTAATTAAAGGGATTGTTATAAAAAATAAATAATTTGTATGCATATAACTCCAATCAGTGGTAATCTTCTGGATCGCCAATAACTTTGATAATGAGTTTTTTCTTGCCCAAAAATTTAACATACAAGTTCATTGTATTCAGTGAGCTTCTAATCACATTAATTGACAGTATAATATTTATTCAAACTTTTATTCATCTACCCCATTAATCTTTCTACAAAATGATATTCAAAATAAATATGGCATCTTTTGAAATTTGCTTCAAAACTCAAAAAAAAAAAAAAAGAAAAAAACTATCAAAATTCACAATCACAATCACAACATAACTCAATCTCAATGTTATGTCTTACCATTTATTTCATTTAATTTATCTAACATAAGAGATCGACAGCACATTATTTCATATCAATTGAAACTTCAGGTTTCCATAATGGGTTATTATTAAACCAAGATGGCCCAATTTGATTATCACATCAAATCACTTTTTCTAAACTCTGGTCAGTTTTCAAACACTAGTGATGATCAAATTATTATACATACTTCATGCATGGCCACGGATATGATGTGATATTAAACTGATGTGATATAAGAACACTAACATGTGTTTCGTCCTATACTCGGCAAGACCAATACTTAATGCAATAATCATTTATGGATGCTGGAACATTGATTATTATCATGATACATGCTAATTGTGTTTGACATCAGATACTCTTGTAGAGTATTTTCTATAATCTTAGTGCACATCAATTTTATTAATACATGTTATCTCTTCTTAAGGTTTATCAAAGTGTATCTCTTTCTTTCCTTTTTGAAGATTCATATCTTTGGAATTGAACCTTAGTGTACTAAGTTTCAGGTGTCGTCTTAGTGCATTAGCAACTAATGTAGTCCTTCTGGGACATTGTTTATAATCAGAACAGTTAGAAACGGTATATGGTCAATGGCAATTATTCTTATCCATCTTCATGATGTTATCATCCTAAATATTTAAGCTAACTAATTTGTTATTTGTCTACCAAAGTGACCATTTATTATTCTGCAATAATTATTTAAAGCAATGAGATATATACTATCTCCCCCTAATACTTACAAACGGAAGTATAAAATTAATCCAACAACCCTTTAAAATGCCATTACACCTCTTAATTAAGCCTTAATTTTCTTGGCAATGTTATGTATGGAGTAAAATATTTCTCTATTATTAATCGTGTCCCTTTTTCCCATTGCATTTATTTCTAAACTAGAATCTTTTATAAGCACGAGCATAATCAATATATTGATCAAGTATTGTTTCTTACACTGTCACGTGATAAAGCAAATAGTAGTTAATCGTATAGTCATCATGTTTCAAGAAAGAAATTGTGAAAGCCTTTGAATAAGCTCTAGTATTTATGTTATACTCCATCATAATGTAACACCGATATCTTTCATAATAAGCAAATAAATATAATAAATTATGTCAATAATTTCACCCTTTAAGACGATATAATAATCATAACGTAAATTGTGTGTTATATGATGGAACATGAAGTTACGTTTTTTGATAAAGCTAAAATTAATTGTATGAATAAATATTCTACGTTTTAAGAATAAACTAGCAGCGCAAATCGATTTTAAAAGCATAAATAAAATTGAAACTTTATGACAAATATTTTTCTTATAGATTGCTAATGACTTAAGTTTATAGCTAGTAATTATCTACGCACACAAGTTTATAACTTATTTCGTATTTACTTAAGCGACAAATGATTATTATTTCAAATTATTATTCAAAACATTAACAATTAGCAAAACTAGATTTCTCAAAAACAAATAAGTTAACCTAAGGAACTCATCAAAAGGCATGGGGCTAAGATGTGACAAAAGATTGTATTTTAATTTTTCGTTATAACTATTAGATCACATATATTCCACATTCACAAAATTAATTTACGTACAAATGAACCCAAAGGTTAAAGTTAGAACAACGATACATAAATTTAGGTGTATAAGTTCATATTCAATCATGCTAAAGATTAAATAGCAATTATCTATCTTAGTATCAATGCTATAATTACGTACCATTAGTGCATTCCTAGATATATAATTTAATAGAATCGTGGACTTAGCTTGGACATGGTTTCTATTTTATTGGCAATGGTAAGGACATATACACATTGATATTATTTACATGAAAATACAAAAACCATGTAAATAAATAAAAAGAATACCACATGGAGGATTTAATCAAGAACATCTATGTAAAATGTTACTTGATTATAAATAAAATTACTTTGAACTTCGGTGTTTATATCATGTTTTTGATACTTTAGCTATATATGATACCATATTTTATGACTATATATATATTTCCAATATTAATTTTATTCTACGGGGAAAAAAAGAGATTTGTGGAACTTTTATTTAAAAAAAAAAAAAAAACTTGTCATCCTTATCCACCAAAAATTATAGTTTTGACTCCAAAAGAAAATGTTACAATTTGGGTTATGTTATATGGAATTCCAACGGACAATTAATAGTGACTAGAGTCATTAGTAGTAAGTAATAATATATAATAACCTTTATTTTGTTGAATTTTTACGTATTCATTGACCGTATTAATTTGCACAAGTTGAATTTCTAAACAAAATAATGACAAAAGAATTAGGAAAGCAGAACATACGTCTAAGCATTGGCAATCGACATTCTATGCTTAAAATAGAAAAATAGAGAAAATCTTATAGGGAGAATATATATAGGGAGATAATTGTGTTGTATATATCTATCATGATTAAAATGACATTTATAATAAGTTTGGTAAAATGTAATTGATATGATTAGAGATAATGCATGCATTTTGGCACATCCTATGAGTCTATGACTCATATTAAAAGCTGTAACAACAAAACATAATTCTTATATATATACAAAACAAAAAGAATAGTCATATTCATAACAACAAGTGCATGTAAGTCCTTCGTAACTATCAGACTTTTTGAAGCAACTTATTAGGGTCATATAAATCAAAGAAGCATACTATGTTGATGAATTATGTGTACCTTTTATTATTCCATAATTGACCGAACTTAATCATCTTTTGATTATCCGCTAATTGGTCGACCCTAATTAGAGTTTCGTGATGATAACGTATTATAAAATAAAAGGAAGGAAAGAACAATAAAAGAATATGTAGAGAATAATCTTCATTGTATATGTGTATATTTTACATGAACCAACCTCCCTTATTTATACACATAAGTAACAAATAAGTTCTCAAGAATATTAAAGGGTCATCATAAGTTACAAAAGAAGTGTAAAGTCATGGAGTTACAATGTTGTAAAGACATGGGGGTTACACATGGGGATAATTGATGGACATCCACCATAATGTGTATTTTATAACAGTTTTATATTATTAACATTATTTCAATGAAGAAAGATTCAATTCTTAAACAATTAATTAATTATTAGTTTAATTCACATAATTTTAATCCTCAACATCCTTGTTTTTAGTTTATTTAAAAAAAAAAACTTTTAACCTTATTTACAACAATAAAAATTGCCTTTTAAAAAATTGAAACCAATTATAAACTTCCTCTTATTCAATTACTTCAAGTAAATGTTATATTTACGTGTGTAAATTATCATGACTTTGGACTGTGTAGGTCGAATGAAAGTACGACCATTGACATACGAAGAAAATTATATCTATTTAATTGATGTATTAATTTGCACTATTCGTTGCATATCCACAAAGTAGTGAATTATAGTTAATTTAAAAAAACTTTAATACACTGTTCGTCATTCTACGTACTATAAATCAACTAAAAAATTAAAAACGCTTAAAATAAACCAAACATGTAAAGGAAAACCTATTACAAAATATAAAAAAAAATCATTCCTCTTCGGTCGACAAGTCTATGAAATCTATGATCTTCATTTCTGTGGGTTTCTTGTTTTTTATCCTTTTTATCTTCGGCTTCCCAGTAGATTCTTCCTTCACAATTTCTTGTAGTTTAAGGAATTACAATTACTCGCTTTCCATTTGCATTGACTGGCATTTCCTCGTACATGTGATTCTGCAACAAATAAGTATTTTTGGCTAAATGGAAAATTTCCAGTATTACTTGTAATACCCCATATTTTCACGTATTTTAAGGAATTATTTTTGTATTTTATACGTGCAATTTTAATATTTTTATTGAAAAATTGTATTCAATAGGAATATTAAACAAAAGAACTTAAATAAATTTTAATTAAAATAATTATTTTGTGCTAATAAATAATATTTTATGTTTTATAAAATGCTTTGAAAGGTTTCTAAAAATAGAACTTTTAAGAGTTTCCTAATTTATTTTAAAGAAAGGCCATACAACTATTTTCCTAATTTATACGTGCAAATTCATGTTTATATTTATGATTAATCATGTTTTTATAAGTTTCAATTATGTTTTATGAAGTTGTGATTTATTTTAAAGCACAAATTAATTTGTTGTTCATGAAATTTTAGATTAGGGTTTATAAAGTTATGAAGTTCTTGATTTTTATGAGTTTTAATGATTTAAACTTCAATATTATGATCATGAATTGTTGTTGGGTGAATTTATGATGATTTTATGAAGTTTAGTTTGATTTTTAAAGGCTTTAAACATAAAATAAATTGCTGTCCATATTTTGTAATCATGAAATTCAATCGAATAAATATTATGAACATGTTTTTGCTTATGAAAAATTATTCTAAAGCATAGATTGGTTTCGTAGTGATGTTAGTAGGTTGTAAAGGAGTTTTATGATTTTTTTATGAGTTTTTCATTTGTTTAAAGTTAATTAATAAATTTGAAAATTTTATAAAAACAAGTTAAAATAAGTTTTAAGTGTTCATGTTATGGTAGTATGATCACACATTAATTCTATAATGTTAAATATGATTTTTAGTATGTTTCACGAAGTTCATGCTGTCCAAATTTTGTAAAGTGAATAATTAGGCTTTTAAAGTATGTAATTAGCATATGTTGATCACATAAATTAAGTAATGCATTGTATGATCGATTTGTGTTGTTTCTGAGGTTTTTCAAGGAGTTTTGATTATTTTAAATTGTTGTCCACTTTTCTAAAGTGACATAAAATTTATGTTGAGGTTTTATAAAGTATAAATAAGTCCCGAAAACCAAGTAATCTTGCAATAGAAAAATTTAAGTAAAGTATAGAATTGAATAGAGACCATAAAAGGAATGTTTTGGACAAGTTTTCAGTACAGAAGTTAGTTTAGAGTTGTTGTAGAACTTAGTCAACAAGGTTTTAATTTAGTTTCAGTTTTCTTTATGTAGGAGACTTTGAATTAGTCAACTTTTAAAGGTTGTGGCGGAGCACCACTATTTCACAAGGTAGGTAAGTACTAAAGACCAACATAAGAATTAGAATTCATGCTTGGATGATCCTTTATGTTAGGAAACATTGTTATGTTTGTTTGAATTATAAATTGATGTGCATGACAAGTTTTACTAGAAGCATGATTTTATATTATATTGACATTCCATGTTGAATAGCAATATAAATTTTAGATGATTAAATTGGAATGTTATGATCAGTTTAATTTGGCCAATAGTTCATTATTTAAGGAAGGAAATTACTTTAAGGTTGGTTAGTTACTTAATCAAGAAGAAAGGTAGTTGTGAATTTTTATTCACATGATTAAAAGGAGTTAATGAGCAATTATTTTATACATGTTACCACTCACAGTTTAATGTGTGGTCAAGGAGAAAGTAAATAGTTAGCGACTCACAGTTAATGTGTGGTAAAGAAAGTTCAGTTTAATTAAAGGACACGCATGAGATTTTTTTTGAATCACCTTAAATTGAAGATAATTAATATGGCTTGCTTGACTTGATGCATGTTTTATGTGATGTTGTATGCGAGTCGTAACACTGTTAAACCGGTTAATGACGTAAATGTAAGAGGATTTGAATCAAAACTCTTGGAATGTGTATATACCTTGAGTATGAACAATGGGGGGAGTCGTAAGCAACAATGATCTATGGCTTCTAATTGGAGTACAAGACATTTTACTCTTTTATATTTTAATGCGCTGGAATTCTGTCACTTTATGTGACATAGGTAATACCTTCTTGGAGTTGCTTCCAAGTTGGAGCCCAATAGGGCGTTTTTAAAGGAAAGAAAATCCGTTCGAAGCAGAATCCAAAAGTTTAAATATAATAATTAATTTGTTGAGTCTATGCACAGGTGAAGAGTTGTCACAATTAAGTTATGTGTATGTTTTAGTTCATGTTGTTTTGTTGCATAGTCTTTAGTAGCTATTATGTACTCAGCTTTGCCGGCTGTTTGTTTTGTGTGCATGGCTTTGTCTTGGAATTGGCCCTACAATGACCCACTTGTTGGTGAGTAGTTGTCTAGAATAAGAAAAGCTACATGTACAAGTGGGCATGTGTAATGTCATGCTGGGATGGAGTGAGAGCGCTTGCTGTGTAGTTTTGTAGTTTTAGTTTTTATTGCTTATGAAGTACTAACCTTTATTTGGATGATGTTTTATTTTTAAGGGCCATTAAAATAGTCCCGAAGTGTAATAAAGTTTTAAGTTGGTTTTGATGTTGGATGTTGATTTCAATTTGGTTTTGAGACTTGTTTTGAAGTTTAGTTTTAAATTGATTTTGGTTTTGAGACTTCCGTTGTAGTACTTTGATAAATGCCTTAGCCGTTATCACAGTGGCGGTGATACTTTGGTTTTTTCGTTAATAATTATAATTCCTTAATATTTATAATGTGTATAGAGTAGAAAGTTAGGAAATTTGTGAGTGTTGTCTAAAATTTTCACAAAACATTTAATGAGGCACTAGTGGCTGCCTTCGATGGCTACTTACGTGCTCATAGAGTCCCCTTTGTCGAAAGTTGATGTTAAAAAGTGAAATTTTCTTAGAATTATTTATTTATTTGTTTTTATGATAGAGTCGCGATCATTTGACTCTATGAACAAAAGCAGTGAACACAGCTGAAACATGGACCATTTTCTTCTCCCTTCCCGGTTCTTCCTAAAATATTCTATCAAAATTTAAAGTAATAACTCCCTCAATTCGTCAATTTTTAGTAAACTTTCTACCACCAAATAATTTCTACTCATAATCAATTGTGCTTTGGTAGTTGAAGAGAAGTTATCATCAAACAATCCGTGTGTCAATCAATTTGCAAAGAGGTAACAAAATAAAATAAAATAAAATAAGATAAACGCATACTGTTTCTTTTTTTTTGTTCAATTTTGTTATGTGATATGGTAAAATTCGACTCTCTTAACTAATCTACATGAATTTACCCCTTCTAATTGTTTGATGATGTAAACTTGGGGTAATTAGCTAGAATTTTGTAATTTGAAAAAAAAAATTGTAATTTTTTGGGGAGTAATTTGCATTTGTGGGTGAAATTGTTAAGTTGAATAGATTATTAAAGTTGTTAGGTTGAGTGACATATAAAGTATCAACTGAGCAATGTCCTCACAAATTCGTTATGTTGAGTAGATTATTATAGTGGGTGAAAATGTTGAGTAGATTATTATACTTTTCAATTGATTTTGTTTAAGTTTAGTCCCAAAAATTTGTTACTATATTAGTTTGTTGAGTGTGGCCTTTGGTTTGTTTCAGAAATCAAATGTCGTCACAAGGAGGTAAAAGAAAACTACATGAGTCTACTTGCCCAACAAAACAGATGCACAAAAAAACTAAAATCGACAATGAAGAGGTGATATGAATTGCTTATTTTACAATTTTGCAATTTTATAAAGATGACCAAAATAGTTTAACATTATGTCGGTATTGTAGGTGGGTTCATGGGTACCGTTATGTGATTTACCTGAGTTAATTACAACTGTGAAGGGATTCACAGTTGAAAAAAAAGTTGCGTTATCGACAATAGGCTTTGATTGCTTGACTCATTACAACACTAAAACGTTGAGAAGAACGATGTGCAAATGGATCATAGATCCCTTTGATCCTACTACTAACATCTTGAAAATATATGGTGATACCATTGAAATTACTCCCATGCACGCAGAGTAGGGGTGAAAGTTCGGTGCACGGTTTGGATTATAGCAAACTCCAAATCCAAACCATATTATTTCGGTTTATGAATTTCCACTCCGACCCAAACCAATCTAAATTTCAATCCAAACCAAAGCAGACCAAAAAAATTCGGTGTTTGGGTTTTGGATCCAAACCAAACCGAATTTCTAGTCATACTTAATTGTTTACCAGAAATCTAGAAAATTCGATCTTGAATCTTGGTATAATGCCTTACGTTCAAACTAGTTCATAATTTATGTTCCACAATAACAAATTAGAAACAAAGAGAAGTTAAATATTAGGGCTACTAGTAGTAGTTTACATCATTCTTTAAAATAACACCAAGTTAGTTAGTTTAAAATTTCAATAATACTAGATAAGTGTTGAATCAATTGATTGAAGATCGATGTGTTAAGGAGTGAAAGAAATGACGCAAAAAAACAAGGACTGCAGAACAAATAATGAAAAAGAATAGTGACTTTGGGGGGTTGAGGTATTTAGCTAGAGAAAGCAAAAGAAGGAATGAAGAATGAAATTAAAATATAAAGAACTACAAATGGTGAAAAATGAAGAACATAAGGAACATGGGATTTAAAGAGAGTCTAAAGGAGATTGAAATAGAGTCACTAACACCATTTATATTTTTAGGGTTTTATTCATTTTTGGGCCTTAAGCCCTTGATATAATTTAGGGTTTTATACGGTTTGGTGTACGGTTTGGAGTTCGGTTTCTAGTTCACCGCACCAACTCCAAACCGAACACCAAATTTTTAAAAAATTTCGCTCCAAACCGCACTAGAATTATAAAAAAAAAACCGAACCATAATTTTAAAATGGTTTGGTGCGGTGTGGTTTTCGGTTTTAAATCGAATTAGTTTCACCCCTAACGCTGAATACTTATTAGGATTCAAGAACAGCGGGTTTAACATTGATGATATTCCCGTAATGGATGAAGGGTAATTTGATTGGGAACTTGTCAACTTTTCCATGAAGGATGTAAAAGATATGGCAAGTGATCTCCGGGAAGTGTCACACGAAAATGCTAATTTCTTGCCTATGGTTGTGCTTTCTGTAATGACCACTTTGTGCTCCCCAACGAAGGACAAAATACCAAACCCATTGTGGATCCACCTGGTTGCTGATGTTGCCAGCCTTCCAAGATGGAACTTTTCTATGTTCATTCTAACTTCTACTTCAATGGTCGTTAGTGAATTCAAAGCTTCAGAGAAACCGACTACCATGGGAGGATGTCCATTGCTGCTGATGGTAATTTTTACTATATTGTATTATTTTTAAGCTTATACCTAATACGTTATATTTGCGTGGTGTTGTTGATGATTAATACTTTTGTCTTTATATTTGAAAGATTGGTAATAGCCATATGTTGTTTAGTAATAGCCAAAATTTTTTTTGGTAAAAGGGGAAAATTTTTCATGTGGACACATAAGTACTATGTGCACAAGCTTTTTAATGTATATTTGTGAACATTTTTCTATGCTAATTTCTTTTAATAGGAAACACATATATGATTCATATGTTAATAACGACACAAATTACTTATATATAGGTCATTTTCTGTGAGTACTACCCACGTACATGTCTAAGAGATGTATGGAAGTACAGAATTTTGAGGATTGTGGACTGGAATGACACTAACACAAAGAGATTGCATGATGCAATTGCTAAGTTGGGTAAAGGCTATAGAACCAAAAAGGTAAATTATCCTTACACATTAATAACAATTTGACATCATTTATTATTATAACTTCTAATTTGATGTACCTTTTGTTTCTATTTTTACATGGTGCGGTTGTTAATGGATATCGAGAAAGAAAAAATTAAAATCACTGAAAAAGCCCCACCAATGTTTGTCCAAAATGTAGAAAAGGTGTTTGAGATTGTTAGTAATAAGGTGGACAGGTTGGGGGAAGACTTATATCACATGTTTAAGTTGATAAAAAGTTTATGGAAAGCAGTAAAAATACAGTGAAGAAGGATAGAGCAGCGGCATCAAATGTAGTGTGGCTGTTAGTTTTGACAGAAGTCAAAATGAAAGCGTGTCGAAGTCTGATGAAGAGGAGGGGTGCGCCTATGAAAGGAGGAGGAAAAAGACAGAAGAAGTCATGTCTAAGGAGGTAGATGAACAAGATAAGGAGCCACTTGAAGTGAGCGTTGGTGATGAGGAAAATCAAAAACATTAGGAAGAAGAACAAGAAACCATGGATTATGACCAAGGAGGAATGGAAGACAGGACAATAGAAGAAGAAAAGGTGGAGGAAGACAATGAAGAAGACAGCGAAAAGGATAAAGAGGAAGACGATGAGGAAAACAAGAAGGAAGATAAGGGACGGGAAGAAGAAGACTACGAAAAGGATAAAGAAGAATATGATGAGGAAGACAAGAAGGAAGATGAGAGACAGGAAGAAGAAGAGAGCAAACAGGATAAAGAGGAAGATGATGAGGAAGACCAGGAGGAAGATGAGGATGACACTAATACAAGGGAAGACAAAAGTGGAGCAACCAATGTGCGAAAAACCAGGAGTCATCTTACAAGGAACAAAGGTGTGCAGCAATCTGTTGATGAGGTAATTTGCCATTGAAATAAATTGAGGTTGCTATGTTGTGGCATAAAGTAATATGATGTACTGAATTAAGTGTTAGGCCAAGGGTTATTTAGGTAATGTAAGGGAAACCTTGAGATAGTAATGGCCTAAATCCATTGTTGGAGAGTGATAACCTGATTTTGTGGAGAGAGTGATAGG
This sequence comes from Suaeda aralocaspica, assembly GCA_016808085.1. Taxonomy (NCBI): domain Eukaryota; kingdom Viridiplantae; phylum Streptophyta; class Magnoliopsida; order Caryophyllales; family Amaranthaceae; genus Suaeda; species Suaeda aralocaspica. Next base: position 702,320 of record PYUH01000373.1, on the reverse strand, counting down.
CTTAAGCTATTAATCTATCATTTGTACTTTCTTTTGATAGTAACAATCACAAATAGAATTTTCATTCCAATTTTAGCAAAAATTTACTTCCATCTATAATATGAAAATATAAGTTTTATTGTCCAACTACTGTTTTAGTTAGTATGTCCGAGTCGGTACATTACATATGTAACACCCTGGAATTTCCTAACTTCTTACTTCTTATTTTTCCGGAAAACATATTATAATTATTAAGGAATATATTTATTAAAACTTCTAAATGTGGAAAAACCAAAGTATTACCGCCACTGTGATAATGGCTAAGGCATTTATCAAAGTATTACAGCAGAAGTCTTAAAACCAAATCAATTTAAAACTAAACTTCAAAACAGTCTCAAAATAAAAATCAACTTTAAACTTATTACACTTCGGAACCATATTAATGGCCTTTAAAAAACCAAAACCAAAATTCTTTAGAAATAAAATCACAAGCAAAATAAATGTTAGTCATTCATAAGCAATAAAATAAAGTAAAGCTACAAAACACAACAAGGGCTCTCACTCAAGCCCATCATGAAATGACTTATGCCCATCTGTACCTTCAACTTTTCTTTTACTAGACAACTACTCGCCACAAGTGAGTCATTGTAGGGCCAAGTCCAAGACAAAGACATGCACTCAACTTACCTTTGACAACCTTTTACCTGTACATGGACTCAACTAAATTAATTATTATATTTAAACTTATGGATCCGACATTGAACGGGTTTCCTCCTTATAAATCATCGCCCTATTGGGCACCAACTTGGGAGCAACTCCAAGAAGGTATTACTATGTCACATAAAGTGATGGATATCCAGCGCATTAAAATATAAAAGAGTACAACGTCTTGTACTCTAATTAGAAGTCATAGATCACTGTTCCATGCGACTCCCCCCCCATTTTTCATACTCAAGGTATATACGTTCCAAGAGTTTTGATGCAAGCCCTCTTACACTTTACGTGATTAACCGGTTTAGAAATGTTACGACTCACATAGAACATCACATAAAGACATGCACCAAATCAAGCAAACCAATTTAATTATCTTAAATTTAAGGTGATTCAAAATTCATCTCATGTGTGTCCTTTAATTAAACTGAACTTCCTTTACCACACATTAACTGTGAGTGGCTAATTACTTACTTTCTCCTTGACCACACATTAAACTATGAGTGGAATCATGTCTAAAATAACTGCTCATAACTTCTTTTAATCGTGTGAATAAAAATTCACAACTACCTTTCTTGTTGATTAAGTAACTAACCAACTTAAAAGTAACTTCCTTTCTTGATTAATAAACTATTGGCCAAATTAATCTGATCATAACATTCTAATCCTAACTTATAAGAATTCATATTACTAGTTAACATGGAATGTCAACATACAATACAAATCATGCTTCTAATAAACTTCTCATGCACATAAGTTCATGATTCAACAAGCATAACAATATCTCATACAATCAAGGATCATCCATGCATGAATTCTAGTTCCTGTGTTTGTCTTTAGTACTTATGTACCTTGTAAAGTAACAGTGCTCTGCCACAACTTCTAGAATTGGACTAGTTCAAAGTCTCCTACATATGGAGAAACCGAAACTAAATTAAAACCTTGTTGACTAAGTTCTACAACAACTATAAACTATAAACTAATTTCTAAATTGGAAACTTGTCCAAAACATTCCTTATATTGTCTCTATTCAATTCCATACTACACTTTACTTTTCTATTGTATGATTACTTGGTTTTCGGGACTTTTTTATGCTTTATAAAACCTTAGTATAAATTTTATGCCACTTTAGAAAAATGGACAGCAATATAAAATTACCAAAACTCCTTGAAAATTTTCAAAAACAACATAAATCAATCATACAATGTATTACTTAATTTATATGATCAATTTATGCTAATTACATACTTTAAAAGCCTAAATATTCACTTTATAAATTCAGGACAACTTGTTAAACATGCTTAAAATCTCTTTTAAACTTCATAAAACATACTAAAAATTATATGTAACATCATAGAAGTATATGTGACCATACTAGTGTTCATTATATGAACACTTAAAACATACTTTAACTTGTTTTTATAAAAATTTCAGATTTATTTATTAACTTTAAAGTCATGAAAAAACACATAAAAACATCATAATTTCATGGCAAAACTCTTCTACAATCATCTAACATGATTATGAGACCAATCTATGCTTTAGAATAATTTTTCATAAGCCAAAACATGATCGTAATATTTATTCAATTGAATTTCATGATTACAAATTTTGGACCGCAACTTATTTTATTTTCAAAGCCTTTAAAAATCAATCTAAACTTCATAAAATCATCATAAATTCACACAACAATAATTTATGATCATAATATTGAAATTTAAGTCATAAAAACTCATAAAAATCATAACTTTCATGATTTATAAACCCTAAACTAAAATTTCATGAACAGCAATTTAATTCATGCCTTAAAATAAATCATAACTTTATCAAACAATATTAAAACTCATAAAAGCATGATTAAACATAAATATGAACATGAATTTGCAAGATTGAATTAAAAAGAAAGAAGGAGAAATTTTATTTTTTTTGTAGAATTCGAAAATACCGAAAGGGGAGGAGGAGTGGTCGGCGGTGGCGAGGGCGGCGGTCCAGCTGGGCACAGGTGGGGTCCGGCAAGGCTCGGATCCCAAGAACAAAACTACTTTTTTTTCTTTTTTCCGAAAACATAACTGCAATTTTTTTTTCGGAAAACACTTCTTCTTTTTTTTTCTCTCTTTTCTCTCTAAATTTTTGGAATCCTAATGACAACTTTTGAGCATGAAAATCTGAAAATTTGGGTTTTAAAGGGTATTTATCGGCCTCAAAGTAGGATTTGGAAAAGCCCATACTTATCCTAACAAGTGGAAATTACCTTTGAGCCCTTGCCTCAAAATAAATTAGGAAACCTTTGAAAATTCTATTTTTAGAAGCCTTTTAAAATATTTTTAATTGATAAAATGTTATTTATGAACACAAATAATTATTTTTAATTAAAACTTTATTTATTTTAATATTATTAATTTCTTTTCATTTAATATTCCTATTGAACATAACTTTTCAATAAAAATATTAAAATTATACGAATAAAATACAAAAATACTTTCTTAAATTACGTGAAAATGTGGGGTATTACAGTCTACCCCCCTTAAAGAAGTTTCGTCCCGAAACTTTGTGTAGATTAGTGTACGGAATTTGAATAGAGACTACATTTACTTTAAATTTTCTTATTGAAATACTATTTTGTTGAAGACCTTAGACACTTACTTGACAACTTTTTATTAGACAAACATAAACTTCTTACACTAGTACAAAAAATGCATTTTGCTGCGGTTTTTTCCCGGGTATTTGCTACGGTTTTGAACCGCAGCACTTATAGCAGCAGCAAATGATGAAATTAAACCGCAGCAAAAAATTGGGTTATTTGCTGCGGTTATTCTGGTAATCGCAGCAAATAACACACCAGAAATTGGAGGGAAACAGGATTATTTGCTGCGGTTCTTTGTAAAACCGCAGCAAATAGTGCAGTTTCCCACCAAAAAAAACACTTATTTGCTGCGATTTTGTGAATAACCGCAGCAAATAAGCACCCAAAAAAATAATTTTTTTTTTGCATTTTAAAGCAAAATTAGAAGCTGAAATGTTATACATACATAGAATCAATTATTTTCAATTGAATTACACTTCTATCACAAAAAAATACACTTCTATCACAAAAATACATTTGAAATTTGACTTAAACAAGATTGGTGATGGACTTGTTGGTGTGTGATTGGAGAAGTAAAGCATACAGCAGCGCGGTCCGAGAACCAGTAGCAACAGCATTACAGCAGCGGCACACCAGCAGCAGCAATGCAGTGGCGGGCCATCGGATAAAGAGAAGAGCAAAGAGAGCAACAGAAAAAAAAAATGTATAAATCACACCATAATTCATTCATTCAACCATATCTATACGTTCATTCAATCATTCCTATTCTTATTCAATCTCATCTAAATATCTCATTCAAGCATCCATTACTCATTCAACCATTCTTTTGTTCAATCATTTATTTATATAGTAGTCTCATTCAATCATTTATTTTATATAGTGTTCTCATTCATAACTCATACATAAACAAGCAAAATTCATTCACAAGCATTCATATATTCATCATTCAACCAACATCACAGCAATAGCCACAACAACACAACCGCAGCCACAACAACACAGCAATAGACTATATATATTTATGTTTATATACATAATTTCCATCAGGGAAGTGGTTACGATCACCCACCATTCGAGTTAGGCTACTTCAACAGGTTTTTAAGCCTGGAGCAACTCAAACCTCAATGATGTTGACCATGGTCATCACTTGAGTCCCTTCATCATTTGGAAATAATTAGTGTCTTATGAAAAAGGACTCATTTTTTATCAAGCAATTGTCGGACTATAAGGGACTCGATCATCATTCAACAATTGCATCACCATAAGAGATGCAATTGTCTGACCATAAGGGAATCAAGTAAGAAGCAACACATCAGACCACAAATCAATAAACATCAATCATATAACAAATGAAGTATTACTGACTTTACTTGCTATTACTAAGGTTCATGACACCAGCATCAACAAGTGGAAATGAGAGAAATAAAAATGCTACCTGAAGTTGATATACCAGCTGGTTACTCTGCAACAATACCAATGAAGTCTAAAACGTTAATATGACAAAAACATCATGGGGAATCAACGATATGCTTATGTCATTTGAAACTCAAACCTTTTTAATCATGATCGCAAGTTGCTCTATCTGCCATGATCACTGAGCAAAATAGTTAAGATAATGTATAAAGATAGAAATGTGCTTTACATTGATCATTTAGGAAGCATAACGAATAGTCCTTCTTGAGAAGCCAAGTAGAAGGATATGAAGTCACACAATTTCCACTCAAAATCACTTGCATGCTAAATCCATTATCACCTCCTTCTAAAGATCAATTCATTACAAGCACATAGTCACTTCATTCTTAATACTTTACAATGTAGTCAGAATCACAAGAGTTGGCACCATCAACGCTCGATTATGCTACACCGTTACATAATTCCTTGTTTAAAACATCATTCCATGCTATAGTACTATATGGTGCAAAAACATGAGAACCAACTATATACATTCACTCTTTAAATCTTAACCACAACATATTTTAGCAACAAACTTCCTACATTCAAACATATCACCCCAAAATTTAAATCAAATTTCTCACATAATTTCAATTCAAGAAACATTTAAACAATGACAAACTCTATATCATACAAAACCCCAAATGAAAAAAATCACAAAACAGCGAAGTAAATTAGTTCATCATACATTCTTTGCCGTTTATTAAAACAGCGAAGTAACAAACTTCTGAAGTTCATTTGATACATTCTTTGATACAAACAGCGAAGTAAATCACAAAAACCTAGAAATCATCTCAAATACCCCAGCTCAAACAAACCGTTGAAAACATACAATATCCGAAAACCTCGATAATTAGTACAACATCACATGAAATTAGGATTATAATACTCAAATCTTCCAAAAATTATATTCTCTCAAGAAAACAAATACTGAAAAAACAAACAAAATGAAAACAAATAACAGTGCTGAAATACGACAGTAAACCAACAATGCCTTAAATCCCCATTAATCAGACAATATATATCGTCAATTTTTGAAAGAAAAAAAAATAGGGCTAAATTAGTCAAATTTTTCAAATTTTCAAAAACACAATTCCTTAACAGAAATTACAGAAAATTCAACTTCAAAAAAAAGAAATTAAAACCCCAAATCATCTTTTAAAAACCCCATATTAACAAACCACAGCAAACCCCACAAACCACAGTAAATTAGTTCATTTGTTGTTTAGTTCATTTGTCGTTTACTTCACAAACTTCCAAAATAGCGAAGTAAATCACAAAGTTAGTTTGTATACAAAACCCCAAATGAAAAATCACAAAACAGCGAAGTAAATCACATACATTCTTTGCCATTTATTAAAACCCAAAATTAGTTTGTATCAAAAAATCAGCGAATTTTAACTCCGTTAAACCTAAGATCTACAACATTTTCATTCCTCAATTTCAAAAAAAATCAACAGATCTAAGATCTGAGATCTAAAAACAGCGAAAAAATCGAATAAAAGTTGAAATCAATTGATAAACCTGAGTAGAGAAGCCAAATTCAGTACGACAAGCCATTAATCTAGGCATTTCAACTTCAACTTCAGCGACAAGTCAAATTCAGTACGACAAGCCATTAACCGTAGAGAAGAGAGAACAGGAGACGAGAGAAGAGAGAAGAGGAGACGAGAGAAGAGAGAAGAGGGAGACGAGAGAAGAGAGAAGAGGGATACGAGAGAAGAGGGAGATTAGAGAGAAGAGGAGACGAGAGAAGAGGGAGATTAGAGAGAAGAGGAGACGAGTGAGAGATAGGGTTAGGGTTAGGGTTAGGAGGGAGAAAAGAATTAAAAATTTTGGTGGGTTTTTGGTATTTATACCCACTCCGTTTGGGCTGGGCTTTTGATTATTTGTTTTGAATTTGTTTTTTGTTGCGGTTATAACCGCAGCAAATTAAAAAACGACCGCAGCAAAAAAATTAACCGCAGCAAATAATTTTACATGTGTATCATCAACAACTATTTGCTGCGGTTCTTTAAAAATCTCAAAGAACCGCAACAAATGTGGCGCAGCAAAATCCAATTTTTCTACTAGTGTTACTTAAAAGTCGTAGAAAATCATAAAAACTTGCAAAATTGAGGGTAAAAACGCGCGGGAGAGAACCCGTCGCTGCCTCGGCTGTGCTATTGGCGGCTCTGGGGAAGTCGGAATAGGAGAGCAGAAAGTTCGCTTTCTACCCCCCTTAAAAATCGAGTTACGTCCCCGTAACTCTACTTACTGACCTGAAATAACTCTGGGTATTTTTCTCTCATCATATATTCAGCTTCCCAAGTAGCTTCTTTGGTTTCTTGGTTAGACCACAACACCTTCACTATTTTGACACTCTTTCTACGAGTATCTCTGACCTTACTGTCTAAGATTTTAATTGGCCTCTCTTCATAGGTCAAATTTTAGTCTAACTCTACTGTTTCAGGTTGTAACACATGTGAATCGCCTGGCACAAACTTTGTTAGTTGAGACACATGAAAGACATTGTGAACCTTGCTCAACTCCATTGGTAATGCTAACTTATAAGCTACCTTTCCAACCCTTTGTAAGATCTCATAGGGTCCTATGTATTTTAGTGTCAATTTTCCTTTCTTTCAGAACCTTATCACTGCTTTCATTGTTGATACCTTAAGTAGCACCTTATCGCCAACTTCAAACACAACTTCTTGACGTTTTTGGTCCGCATAGGACTTTTGTCTATCTTGTGCTGCATGAATCTTTTCTTGTATTACTCTAATTTTCTCGGTGGTTTCTTCTATCAATTGAGGTTCTAGAATCACTGTCTCACTTATGTCATTCCAACACAAGGGGCTCCTACACTTCCTTCCATACCAAGCCTCAAAAGGTGTCATGCCAATACTTGCATGGTAACTATTGTTATATGAAAACTCAATGAGATCCAAGTGATCCTCCCAATTCCCTTGAAAGTCCATTACACAAGCCCTTAGCATATCCTCTAAGGTTTGTATGGTTCTCTCTGTTTGTCCATCAATTGCGGGATGGAAAGCTGTACTCATTTTTCAACGTTGTACCAAAGTTCTCCTGAACACTTTTCCAGAATTTTGAAAGAAACCTAGAATCCCTATCTGACACGATATCCTTTGGAACTCCATGTAGCCTCACAACATGTTTTATGTAAGCCTTTGTAAGTTGTTCCATCTTCCAAGTCTCTTTCATGGGTATAAACACTGCTGACTTAGTAAGTCTATCCACCACTACCCATATGGTGTCATTCTGATTCTTTGACATCGGCAAACAAGTCATAAAGTCCATTGATATGCAATTCCATTTCCATCTTGGTATATCATGGTTAGACTTCTCCTTGGGGTCTCTTATGCTCAAATTTGACCTTCTGGCAAGTAAGACATTTACTTACAAATTCAGCCACTTCTATCTTCATCCCAGGCCACCAATACATCTTTAAGTCCTTATACGGTTTATCGCCTCCAAGATGCACTGAATACGGTGTATTATGACCCTCCACCATGATTCTTTGTTTCAAATCTTCACATTTCTATGGTACACACCACCTTCCTTTATACCTTAAACTTCCATCCTCATGAATCTTAAAGTCCATAGCTTTTCCTGTCTTCAATTTTTCCTTAATCCTTTCCAATTTCACATCCCCCTCTTGGTTCTTCTTAATTTCCTTAAATATTGTTGGTTGGATACTAAGATTACAAAGAAATTCCTTAAAACTCTCCCTCCTTCACTATTTCCAAACTCAATATCTCTATATCCTTACATAGTTCATTAGCAACCACCAAGGTATTCACTCCATGCTACGTTTTACGGCCTAAAGCATCGGCTACCACATTGGCTTTCCCTTCATGGTACTGGATATCTAGGTCATAATCCTTGATCAACTCAAGCCATCTCCTTTGTCTCATATTTAAATCCTTTTGAGTGAAAAAGTACTTTAAAATTTTTTTGGTCTTGTATATTCTACATTTCACCCCATACAAGTAATGCCTCCATATTTTTAAAGAAAACACTATTGCTACTAATTCAAGATCATGAGTAGGGAAGTTAACCTCATATGGTTTCAGTTGCCTCGAGGCATAAGCTATTACCTTTCTATTTTGCATCAACACACATCCCAAACCATTTTTTAGAAGCATCACTATATACATCATAAGAGTCACTTCCATCTGGCAAGGTCAACACTGGAACTGTAGTCAAACGCCCTTTTAAAGTCTGAAATGCCTCTTCACACTTATTGCTACACTCAAATTTACAGTCTTTCTTCATCAACGAAGTCATGGGTTTAGCAATCTTCGAAAAGTCTTTCACAAACCTCCTGTAATAACCTGCTAACCCTAAGAAACTCCATACATCCGTTACATTCTTTGGTGTAGGCCACTCCTTAACTGCTTCAATTTTGGTTGGATCTACTTCAACTCCCTCTTTAGACACAATATGCCCCAAGAATGCTACTTTCTCCAACCAAAACTAACATTTCGAGAACTTAGCATACAACTCATTCTCCCTTAATGTCATCAAGATTGTCCTCAAATGTTCCACATGTTCTTCCTTACTCTTAGAATACACCAAGATATCGTCAATGAAAACGACCACAAAGTTATCCAAAAACCGTTAGAAAATTCTATTCATTAGATCCATAAAAATTGTTGGCGCATTGGTTAACCCAAAAGGCATAACAGTGAACTCATAGTGTCCATACCTAGTGCGAAAAGAAGTTTTCGGTATGTCCTCATTAGCAATCCTCAATTGATGGTATCCTGACCTCAAATCATTTTTCGAAAACATAGTAGCTCCTTTCAATTGATCAAACAAGTCATCAATCCTCGGTGATGGATACTTATTTTTATTGTCACCTTATTCAGCTCCCTATAGTCAATACATAACCTTAAACTCCCATTTTTCATCTTCACAAACAGGACTGGTGCTCCCCAAGGTGAAGCATTAGGCCTAATGTAACCCTTTTCCAACAAGTCCTGCAACTGCTCCTTCAACTCACTCATTTCTACAGGCGCCATCCTATAGGGTGCTTTGGAAATAGGTGTTGTTCCTGCGACTAAGTCTATGGTAAAATCAATTTCTCGTTTAGGTGGCATTCTCGGAATATCCTCCGCAAATACGTCAAGAAAGTCCCTTACTACCTCAATATCCTCAGGCTCAGCAGTCTCAATATGATCCACATCTCTGATGCTACAAAGGTAAATTAGCAAACCTCATTACTGACACTATTTTGTTGTGTTTTGGTCTTCCTGCCCTCCAATAGCTCACCTTCTTACCCTTATTCATCAACGAGATCTTCTATGATTCACATAGAATTTCAGCCTTATGTTTACTCAACCAATCCATCCCTAGGATCACTTCTAAGTCACCTAAATAAAACTCGATTAGGTTAGCCTTAAACTCCACTCCCTCGATTTCAATAGGAACATCCTGAAATCTCCTTGAACACTGCACTTCTTGTCCTGAAGGTAACACTATTGACATATCTATTGCATCTACTTTTCCCAACACAGGTTTTAACCTTTCTAGAATCTTAGTGGAAACAAAAGAGTACGTTGCACCAGAATCAAACAAAACTTTAACAGGAAGAGAGTGAATAGAAAAAGTACCAGTGATCACATCCCTATTAGTAGCAGCTTCACTTCGAGCCATCACATGCAGCTTGCCAGTGTTTGAGGCCTTAGTCTGTCCTTCTCCATTCCCACTCCCATTCTTTCCGGCTTCAGGTGTCACATTTCCTCCCATATTTCCTTGAAAGCCCTTTTGTTGTCCCCTAGTTGGATTTCCCCTAGCTTGAGAATTCTGTCCCTCCTTTCCTTTGTTCTTAGAGAAGCACTCATACTCACGATGTCCAAGTTTGTTACACAACCGACAAGTGACTGGGTTCCCTACACAGTCCTTTCCTGGGTGATTCTTAGGACACTTCTTGCAAAAGTACACACGCCCTCCTTGACTAGCCACCTGAATTCTATTCCCATTTCCTGAATTAGGCTTCCCAAATTTTCCCTATTACCATGGAAGTTGTTGTTGAAACGAGGTCTCTTATATCCACCATGGTTCCCTTATTGATTGAAGTTTCCTCCACCATCCTTCCTCTTCTCCCTCGTCTCACCCTCCTTCTGTACCTCCTTCTTCTTTTGGTCTATGGCATACAATTGTGCAGCTCTACCATATAAATCATCCAAGGATTCAAAGATCTGTCCAGCTGGTTGTGACTGTAAGTCTAAGGGTAACCCACTTTCAAAGCGACTAGCCTTCAACCTCTCAGTTGCTACAGCCTCAGGAGCAAACCTAGACAATTCTATGAACTTAGAGTAGTACTCACTGACAGACATATTTCCCATCTTAAGCTCTAGAAACTCCTCAGTTTTCTATTTCTAAAGAAACACATGATAAAACTTATTACGAATTTGCTCGTGAAACATATCCCAATTAAATCCTAGTAAAGCCCTTATTACAGCCTCATTTTGTGACCATCTTAAATCAGCTTCTCCTCTCAAATAGTAAACAACATGGTTCACCTTGAGCTCCTCTGGACACTCAACTGCCCCAAACAACTTATTAAACTCTTTCAACCATCCCTCTAGAATAGTTGGATTGTGCTCTCCTTGGTAAGTGGGTGGCTTACTTTGAGAAATTTTCTGGAAAAGTTCCCGAGCAGGGTCACTACCATTTTCATTTCCTCTGGCAGCTAACTGTTCAGCTACAGTAGCTAATTGCCTCCCTACTTCAATCAGCTGATTGTTGTTACGTTCAGCCATTTTATTTCTCTTGTAGAGAAAAAGTCCTTTATCTTAAATTATGTCTAACTGTAAGTTAGGACAAAATAAACTTAAATCATAAAACACTTTCGCATTTCGTCTCATAGAAGAAGTTTCATTCTTTTAAAGCGAATTATTCACTTTGTTTTGATTGTTTACACAACCATTAAAATAAGAATAAAGCACATAAGAAATAAAAATCATTTCCTTGGTTCCATTCTACTTAAGACTTTATTTCATAAAAGAAATTTATTACTCAACTCTTCTCATCATTTCTTATGGCTCACTACCACTTATTCAAACCAATGTAAACAATAACTTAAATTGTTCAACTAAACATCAGAAACATTAAACAACAGTAGCTACATTAGATCTAAACAAAGTCTCTAAAAATTAACATTATCTTTCTTATCTCTTGACATCACATATATCTTTGGTATGAACTCCGGGTCATTCTTAGTGTCAATCTCAATTTCTTCATCTGTCTCTTCTTCTTCTTCCATTTCCTCCTCAGGATCTGATTCTTCTTCATCTTCTTCAGAATCGGTTACCAAATCAACATATGCTGGAATTACTGGGTCTGGGTTCTCAATTTCATAACACGAACTATTTCTCGACTCATCAGTCTTCGAACCCGTAGGAGTCTCCTTCACCATCAGGTCTTCACTTCCTTGGCTACCTTCTGGGCTTGGTGTGGGCGGGGTCTCCTCACTTACATTCATTTCTTGATACTCCTGCTCTTTCTTAGCAATATACCCCTCCAAGAATCTCCAATCACAACCCTAATGACCAACTGCATCCTTATACTTAGAATAGTTCGGATGTCCTGCAACAAAATGGAAATCACTAAACTTTGCCTTAATTTCTAAATAGGGTGAACGGTCGAGCAAGCACCTAACAATCAGGGTTGTTACATGACCGGGCTGATCCCATTGTGGTAACTTCAACACAGTACTCATATACCAACAGTAGAACCGTATTTTCCAGACATATTGAGGCGGACTTTCGTAGTCTTTCTTCTCCAAAGTTCCTATTTGAGTATCTTTACTAGGCATACTATGTGACATTTTGCACAAAACTTAAGACTAATGGCCAATCCTTCCCAAAACAAAATAAAACAAACTAGCAGTTCTACAAAAAGGGGTCTTGTGGCTAATATACATTTTCCTCTACACCCAACTATTCACATAAGCAACACCTTAAACATGAACTTTAATGCATTAAAGAACAGTCTATCCTACATGCCCAAACTTCCTACCCAAGCTCCCCACATGGTATTAAAGCAATAACATATAATACATACCTGAACTCCTTGCATACCTGTACACATAATTTATTTTTCAAAACTTTCTATTGTCGGAAATTACTATTTTTAGAAAAATCCCCTTTTCGAAAACTTTCAAAAATAATAAATTCCTCTTTCCAAAAAATAAAACTTAGGGTACCCCAAAAAAAAATATTTGATTTCAAAATCTAAGCTCTGGTAACCACTTTGTAACACCCTGGAATTTCCTAACTTCTTACTTCTTATTTATCCGGAAAACATATTATAATTATTAAGGACTATATTTAATAAAACTTCTAAATATGGAAAAACCAAAGTATTATCGTCACTGTGATAATGGCTAAGGCATTTATCAAAGTACTACAGCGGAAGTCTTAAAACCAAAACAATTTAAAACTAAACTTCAAAACAATCTCAAAATAAAAATCAACTTTAAACTTATTACACTTCGGAACCATATTAATGGCCCTTAAAAAACCAAATCAAAAGTCTTTAGAAATAAAACCACATCATAAATAAATGTTAGTCATTCATAAGCAATAAAATAAAGTAAAGCTACAAATCACAACAAGAGCTCTCACTCCAGCCCATAATGAAATGACTTATGCCCACTTGTACCTACAGCTTTTCTTTTACTAGACAACTACTCACCACAAATGGGTCATTGTAGGGCCAAGTCCAAGAGAAAACCATGCATACAAAACAAACAATCAGCAACACAGAGTACATAACTACTAAAGACTAAGCAACAAACAATAAGAAATAAAACATGCACTCAACTTTCCTTTGACAACCTTTTACCTGTACATGGACTCAACTAAATTAATTATTATATTTAAACTTATGGATCCTGCATCGAACGGGTTTCCTCCTTAGAAATCATCGCCCTATTGGGCACCAACTTGGGAGCAACTCCAAGAAGGTATTACTACGTCACATAAAGTGACGGATATCGAGCGCATTAAAATATGAAAGGGTACAATGTCTTGTACTCCAATTAGAAATCATAGATCACTGTTCCATACGACTCCCCCCCCCCCCACCATTGTTCATACTCAAAGTATATACGTTCCAAGAGTTTTGATGCAAGCCCTGTTAAACTTTATGTGATTAACCGGTTTAGAAATGTTATGACTCACATACAACATCACATAAAAACATGCATCAAATCAAGCAAACCAATTTAATTATCTTCAATTTAAGGTGATTCAAAATTCAACTCATGTGTGTCGTTTAATTAAACTAAACTTCTTTTACCACCCATTAACTGTGAGTGGCTAATTACTTACTTTCTCCTTGACCACTCATTAAACTGTGAGAGGCATTATGTCTAAAATAATTGCTCATAACTTCTTTTAATTGTGTGAATAAAAAAATTCACAACTACCTTTCTTGTTGATTAAGTAACTAACCAACTTAAAAATAACTTCCTTTCTTAATTAATAAACTATTGGCCAAATTAATGTGATCATAACATTCCAATCCCAACTTATAAGAATTCATATTACTATTTAACATGGAATGTAAACATATAATACAAATCATGCTTCTAATAAACTTGGCGTGCACATAAGTTCATGATTCAAGAAGCATAACAATATCTCATACAATCAAGGAGTATCCATGCATGAATTCTAGTTCCTGTGTTTGTCTTTAGTACTTACGTACCTTGTAAAGTAATGGTGCTCTGCCACACCTTCTAGAAGTGGACTAGTTCTAAGTCTCCTACATAAGGAGAAACCGAAACTAAATTAAAACCTTTTTGACTAAGTTCTACAACAACTATAAACTAACTTCTATATTGGAAACTTGTCCAAAACATTCCTTATGTCTCTATTCAATTCCATTCTACACTTTACTTATCTATTGTATGATTACTTGGTCTCTGGGACTTATTTATGATTTATAAAACCTTAGTATAAATTTTATGCCACTTTAGAGTAGTGGACAATAATATAAAATTACTAAAACTCCTTGAAAAACTTCAAAAACAACATAAATCAATCATACAATGTATTAGTTAATTTATATGATCAATTTATGCTAATTACATACTTTAAAAGCCTAATTATTCACTTTATAAATTCTGGACAGCTTGTTAAACATGCTGAAAATATCTTTTAAACTTCATTAAACATACTAAAAATTATATGTAACATCATAGAATTAATATGTGATCATACCAGCATAATATGAACACTTAAAACTTACTTTAACTTTAAATATTATAAAAATTTCAGATTTATTTATTAACTTTAAAGTCATGAAAAAGTCATAAGAACATCATAATTTCATGGAAAAACTCTTCTACAATCATCTAACATGATTATGAGACCAATCTATGCTTTAGAATAATTTTTCATAAGCCAAATCATGATCGTAATATTTATTCAATTGAATTTCATGATTACTAATTTTGGACCGCAATTTATTTTATTTTCAAAGCCTTTAAAAATCAAACTAAACTTCATAAAATCATCATAAATTCACAAAACAATAATTCATGATCATATATAATATTGAACTTTAATCATAAAAACTCATAAAAATCATAACTTTCATGATTTATAAACCCTAATCTAAAATTTCATGAACAAACAATTTAATTCATGCCTTAAAACAAATCACAACTTAATCAAACATGATTAAAACTCAAAAAAGCATGATTAAACATAAATATGAACATGAATTTGCAAGATTGAATCAAAAAGAAAGAAGGAGAAATTTTTTTTTTGTAAAAGCTCGAAAATACCGAAAGGGGAGGAGCAGTGGCCGGTGGTGGCTAAGGCGGCGGTCCAGCCGGGCGCAGGTGGGGTCCGGTGAGGCTCGAGTCCCAAGAACAAAACTATTTTTTTCATTTTTCTGAAAACAGAACTGCCGTTTTTTTTTTTTGGAAAACACTTCTTCTTTTTTTCTCTCTTTTCTCTCTAAATTTTTGGAATCCTAATGACAACTTATGAGCATGAAAATCTGAAATTTTGGGTTTTATAGAGTATTTATAGGCCCCAAAGTAGGATTTGGAAAAGCCCATACTTATCCTAACAAGTGGAAATTACCTTTAGGCCCTTGCCTCAAAATAAGTTAGGAAACCTTCGAAAATCCTATTTTTAGAAGCCTTTTAAAATATTTTTAAAACATAAAATATTATTTATGAACACAAATAATTATTTTTAATTAAAACTTTATTTATTTTATTATTCTTAATTTCTTTTCATTTAATATTCCTATTGAACATAACTTTTCAATAAAACTATTGAAATTATACGAATAAAATATAAAAGTACTTTCTTAAAATACATTAAGATGTGGGGTATTACAACATATGACTACACATCGACTAATTTTTTATGATAAATGAAACTGTAGGAACAATTAGGGGCTACAGGGGACAAGTTTGAGATTAGACGTCTTTCGTTTGAAAAGGTGCTGAAAAATAGATTGCCTCGTTTAGGTCGATTGTGTCGTATATTTATGACTCGAAACATGAACCAATGTAAGTATAAGATGCGATGCTTCTTTATTGTGGATTACAAAATTCGTCTACGTATTTATTTGTTTACAATGGAGTCTTTTTTTCAACAAAGGGAGATATTGATAGTTACAGAATGGATCGATGCAACAAGAAAAAACCTGCAGTCTTTGCTTCCTGGTGCTAACGGTGATGACATGGTATTATGGTTAACTTTGGTTTTTTGTAATTTTGTTAATATATTTTTGTGTGTCATATTTGAAATCATTAAATTCACCTACAATTTTTTAAATGTCAACGTCAACTAGGTGATCAACATGGCTGGAATACGAGTTTATTTGGCAAGACCGAAATAAAACCACCTTAATGGTAATGTTGTTAAGTTGTTGTTTGGTTATTAGTCGCATATTAATTGTATCCGCCATAAATGTGTAGTTACATGAATGATTATGAAATTTGGTTATTATGTTGTTTTTTAGTTCATGGACATCAACTGTAGGAGACCGGGCACAAAGTACTTGCCTGATTGCCCCTTAGTCAGAACAAAATACCTGTCAGATGATCCTGATGAATGTTAACAGGTACAATAATTCGATTGATACCAATTTTGCCCCTGATTTTGTAGAGGTTGAATATTAATTGAGTTATCCATTTTGGTAGATGTTTGTTTCATTTCTTTCCAAGTCACCGGATCATTGGTACCTTGTAGTGGTGCGTATGGATCGTAAAAAGGTTTTGCTGCTTGATTCCAACCGCTCCCCTCACAAGTTTAAATAAATGGGTGATTCATGCAAAAAGACAGGTATAAATTAAATGTTGTGTTATATACAAAAGGAGTTTACAATTTTAATGTTCATAAGTTTGTAGTGTTGGGATTTACAGCTGAGCAAGTTGTCCACACTACTAACCCAATCCAAACATCAAGATGTTAGGTTACATAGATTTTCTAAAATCTCAATGTGGAGTGTTGAGATAGTAGATACCCCGACACAAGCTAACGGGTAAAACTGTAACAATGAATTATGATTTATTTGCGATGTTTGTCATGCCATGTGCTTATGATAATATTTTTCATTACAGATTTGATTGTGGAATGCAAGTGATCAAAATAATGGAAGCTGTGGAGCAAAAAAACATGGACAATGAAAACCTACTTCAAAGTAATTACAATGATAAGTTTATTGTGTTGACATTTTAATGAAGTAACATGATTGATTGTTTTTCTTTGCAACTATATGGTTTGGTAGGACATGGAATCCCATCGACTTAAAACGCTCGTTTCACTCATCGAATGGGAAGCTAACACTTGGATGCCTAGAGATGCTAACGTTGATTGAAGGCAAGTAGGAGTAGTCTTTTCGTTTCCTAAAAGACATGATCATAGTTGTTTTTTGATATTTGGGTATTGTTGAAATCATTTGTGATTAGGCATTACAGTTGTAAATATTAACGTAACTTTGTAAACAACGGTGTTTTGGAAGTATGGCATTTGCTACAAATTATATGCCTTTACTAATTTAGCTAATCAAAATCCATTAATATTTTGCGATAATTCTTTTCTATTTGATCCGGATCTTGTCAACTATATTAGCAATTTTTTTTGCCAAAGTTCTTAATTTTGTATTATATATTTTTAAGGAATACATCGCATTAATTGAGGAATATAAAAATATTGGTCAATGTTGACGTATATTACAGGTTGCAAATTTGGCAATGACCATAAAAATTTATGGTCATTGGCAAAAAACATTGTTATCTCCAAAATCACTTTCCCTTGATAACAACGCATATAAAAATATTGGTCAGTGTTGACATTATATATTAAAGTTTGCAAATTTGGCAATGACCATAAACATTAATGGTCACCCACATAACATTGTTATCTCCAAATTCACTATCCCTTGATATTGAGGAATATAAAAATATTGGTCAATGTTGACGTTTTATATTGAAGCTCGCAAAGTTGGCAATGACCATAAACATTTATGGTCATACCCACATAACATTGTCATCTCCAAATTTACTTTCCGTTGATAGTGAGGAATATAAAAATATTGATCAATGCTGACATTGTATATTACAGTTTGATAATTTGGCAATGATCACAAACATTTATGGTCATATGCAAATACAAAACATTGTTATGTCCAAAATCACTTTCCCAACAGAGTTATGTCCATGTAAGTTCCTGGTCCAAATTCATCAACTATTAGACAAGAGACGTTGTCAGGTTTGTTGTGGCGGCTTTGAACAATTTTTTCCAAACATTTCAAACGTTCTACACCCATTTCCGTAGTCTACAAAATAAACCACAAGTTATAAAATCTAATGGTGATTAGGTAAACTAATTTTACTGGAAACATACATACCCTAAAGTAAAGGTCCTTAAATACTTGAATATCACCACTTTCTATGAATTTGATAACATACATTCCGCAGTCATGTCTAAAAGCCAAACAATGAAATTAGCAAAGTGTTGACATGGTAAACAAACAAATTATGATGTGTAAGAGGTTTACCCATTGAGTTGTTTAGCTACTTCTAGAGTGTGAATAAGACACTTGTTAAAATTTATGAACACTTTAGCCAAATTGTGCCGTCTGAGGCTTTTGCAAGCAGTTTCCATCTACAAAAGAAGTGGAATTAAGTATCCATATATGAAAAACTAAAATCAATGAGAATGCATATAACTAACCAAATTAATGGCAAGGTTAAACTGACCATTTGTAACTTCCATGGAATCCACAATCCAACACTCTGATGATGACACATTATAAATTACAAGGAACCAATTATTACTCTGACAGTCCAAAACCAGGATGAAAACCTACAGAAATGATTTCAAAATTACTATTTAATCCAAAAATAAGCACAAATAAGTAAAGTAAGTTAAGAATGTTAGTCTTCAAACCTCTGTAATGTTTTCAACCTCTGTCGGTACAAATTGGTCCAGCAAACGAAATTCATACTCCACTAGGTGGGGTCTGAAACTACGTGGAAACCGTAAATCATCTTTGAAAATAGCCCCCTAGAATGATGATGACAATATCATCTTTGTAGATCCAGCCTCAATTAGATCTTTTTGCATATCATAAGTATAGACAGTCATGAACTGTTGCGGAAAGCAAATTATACCATTATTGCATGCAATAACATATACATATACATATACATGACATTTTTGCATATCATAAGTATAGACAGTCATGAACTGTTGCGGAAAGCAAATTATACCATTATTGCATGCAATAACATATACATATACATATACATGACATTTTTGCATATCATAAGTATAGACAGTCATGAACTGTTGCGGAAAGCAAATTATACCATTATTGCATGCAATAACATATACATATACATATACATGACATTTTTGCATATCATAAGTATAGACAGTCATGAACTGTTGCGGAAAGCAAATTATACCATTATTGCATGCAATAACATATACATATACATATACATGACATTTTTGCATATCATAAGTATAGACAGTCATGAACTGTTGCGGAAAGCAAATTATACCATTATTGCATGCAATAACATATACATATACATATACATGACATTATTCAAAGAGCTAAAGTTGGCCTTCTTACTTTGTCACTAATCCAAGATTCCGGAAACACACACCAAGACTCACCAACAGTTAAAAATATCGTGCTGCCTACGGTTCCATACAACTCTACAAATTTATCATCATTCCTAACATTGACACATATTCTCTTTTCTACTGCGGACAACATAAATAGAAATTCTTTGAACATGTGTTTCGGTTTGCCCTTTGATTTATAAGTACTCCTCTTGGCAAGCCAACTCCTTGAACAGCTAGCTTTAGGAGCCTCAATGGTGTAACTTTCAACTTTGGGTTGGTCACGGATCTTTACTTCATTATTAACCTGACAAGTACAAGGAATTCGAACAAAAAAAAAAAACAAATTTGGTTATGGTTATGACAATATGAAGGAGTCGTAGCTGAATTAAATATAAGCAAATCAAAGTATATTACATGAGTAACTTCGTGATTTGAATGGGTCTGTTGACTACGCTTATGCTTTGATGGTAGGACCTTCGTGTAAACACATCGCAATCAAAAGTGGTTGTTTACAAAACATTGTACGGTTATTTTACAACTACAAACGAGTTTGTTTTACCAACGAAGATAAAGTAAAATCGTCATCGTTCTCATCTCCATGTCCAATGATTTCACCCTAATAGCAAAAGTAAAAGTAATGATAGTATAGCAACAATTACTAAAAATATCAATGTAACCTTTTCAAATGACAATCGATATATGTTTCACATGTTCCTTTTGTGTGTTATACTATTCCTTTTCCTTACGCTTTTGCGTTGCCTGAGGAATCTGCATAGAATTACCCCCCCTCCCCTTTAACCTGTATTTGTTGTTTTGACCTCCGTAAAGTCTTCTCCTGTGAACCTTTTTCTTCATATATTATACCGCAACAATCCTTGGTCGGCGTGTTCATTATACTGGCAGGACTCTTTGTATTACTTGGACTCTTGGCAGTGCTAGGATTTTTTGTGTTATTGTTTTTTTTCTTTGGTTCATCCGGGATGTCCGTAAAAGATTCCAATCCCGGAGGAAATTGGGGACCATCTAGCCTAACATTGCTAATACTAAAATAATCGATGTCATTGCCTTCTTCAAAATTAATATCTTCTTTCAAAGTAATATCTTCTTCATTTTCCATTTCTAGTTTTCGTTTCACAACTAGTTCCTTGCTCCACGAGAGCATTTCACCATCAGGATTAAGGGATGGAGAAAAGGAACGACTATTTGCCATAGTTTGAGCCTCATTTGCATTCGGGGTTTTGTTCACTACTTGTTGCTCAACATCGGTTGGTAATTTCCAACTATTTTCTAGGTCATTCCCCATTGCAAAACCCTTATCAAGCCTGGAGATAAGTTGCGTCAAAAAATTTCCACAGATTCTCTAATAAAAAAATAATAATACAGATTTTAATAGATATGAACTCTTCTTTTGAATATCGATCTTAGAATTTTCCCTTTATTCGAAAAAAAAAATTAACCAAAAAAAGAATAGACATACTTACATCGTTAAATTGAAAAACAAGTTGATTCTCTAGTGATTTTTTACGGTTTTTAACCATGATATACAACTATCCCACAAACAGATAAATTGTGATAGTTGATATTTGACACTGAACAAAAATTCAACTGCTCGTAATACATTACCAAAAAAACAAAAATTCCCTTTTATGTAAACTAGGTTAAATTAGGTAGAAAATATATGGGCCTGATTTTCGTCCGTAAAGTAGTCGAATATTTTTTAAATCTAAATTATTATTTATTATATAGTAAATCCATTTCCCTTTAACATAGTTACCCCAACATGCGATTTTAAATTATGCTCTAGTTTCTTTTTTTTCCATAAATTTATACCAAATATAACTATATATGTGAACTGGCAAAATTAACTTACTCTCCCTACATTTTAAACTTTAAATTTCAAAATCATTTGAATAAAAAAATACTACTAAGTTTTAGCATATTTAAAACATATAGAATAAATTTAAAAGTGACTTATTCTACCTGTATCAAAATTAATTGTATAAATTAAATTGAAAAAACAAAAATAATTGTTCTATCGCATTGCTATTTTTATTGCCATAACTAAAAATTTTTATACATCAATAAATATATGACAAGAACTGAAAAAACTAATAATTCAAAATTTTATTCGACTGGTTTGGAAGGCTCTTATATCGTATTATTATGGTCATTACCTTAACAGTTTCAAAATATCAATGAATTTGGAAAATTTGGGGTATATGACATCTGATGTTTGGTCATTCCCAACAAAAAACTCTCACCTATACTAAATAATAGAAGTGGAAATAACATTAAAATATTAAGGTCGTCACCTAATTGTGAAGCAAAAAAAACTGGTCAAGTAGAACACCATATTGTCGAAATTATCAAATTTCCTGTTCACCCAATTGAAAAGAATGGATGATTTATTGTTCACCCGATCAAAAACAATAGCATATCATAATCCAATAGTTGTGTGCAACAAAGTAAAAAACCAATCTACAGTTATACAAGCAGATAATTATGGATAAAAGTAATTAAAACTAGTTTAAGCGACAAATTAATTGGTAGAAAACAATTTGCATAAAATTAAAACTGCATTCTAAATTCTCAATCAAAAATTATAACTTTAATTAAGCAAATTAGAGACTAAAAAATGATTTGCATAAAATTTTGTATTTCAACTGTCCACCGTGGATAAACACCATTGATGAGTTTGGCGAAGGTCTCATTTGAACAGTATAATTTTAAAGTATTGTAAAATAGCGTTCAGTATAATATCCCGTATATTGATTCACAATGTATAATTTCCTTTTTTTTTAATATTTAGTTTTCCTTTTTAATTTTACATATACAAAATACTACATATTGTATTAAATAAAAGGAAAACTAAATATTTTTAATTAATAGGTGGCGCATTTTTATTGGTTTGACCATGTTTGACCTTGGTGGACATTTTTTTTAAATGTCCACCAAAGCAAGATCCTCATTTTTAGTTGCTTTGTGATAAAGATTTGATGATAATGTTCAATAACGTATTACATAAGAAAGACATTTTCATTTGGGTTAGTGAATTGAGTGAACCTTATCCACTAGTTTTATTAGCGTTATCTTTGAGAGCATCTGAGCAAGTTTACTCCAGCTCCAGTCTCCAGGCCAGATCAGCACATTCACCGCAACAACGAGCATATCTATGTCACATAAGAGTTTATGTGATAAAGAAGTAGTGTGATGAGAACTACAATTTCATGGGTGTAGATAACCTAGACTCTTATGATGAGCCTAAAAGGGATGATAATGATGATGAGGAGGACAATTATTTGCCATGATCAAGGGCGGATCCAGGATTTTTAGTTAGGTGTTGCACAAATCGTAAAATCGATGTAGATAAATCACTTTAACGTTATCATCTCTCTAATCACCTATGATACTAAGTTCATACACGGTGCCTTTGGTGGCATAAATTACGCAATCAACACTTTTAAGAAAAAATCGCAAATTCTTTTTATAAAATGTATACGATTGAACATTCATATATAATTGGGAAGGGAAAAAATTAAAATTGAATCATTTTAATTATGAATCTTAATACTTTGAACAATCAAGTGACCATAGCCAAAGAGCGTAATTCGTCACAAGAATATTATTAGTGATTTAGTATCAAGAGTAGCTTACTAGTTATAAGAATTATACTACAAAAATAGTACTTATTAGTAGTAATAAAGAATTTACTAGTAGTTTTAATATAACAAAAATGAAAAAGAAAGAAACCTAAAAGTCATAGTAATAAAGAATTTACTTGTAGTTTTAAAAGAAAAGAGTTGAAAAGGAAAGAAACCAAAAAGTATTTTGTAATTTCCCAAGTGTACAACACATTATGTGGGGCCTTTTTTTAAAAAAAGAAACCAAAAGTTATTTTGCTTATTATGATGTTGAACCCACAACCTTTATCTTTATATACAATATTCTTATCATTGAATCAAACCTATTTATATGATAATAGTACTTCAAAATAAATATATATTAAAATCTAGGTGTAGCATGTGAACCCTGTGCTACAACACTGGATCTGCCAATGGCCATGATGTACAATAATGGGCAAAGCTATGTCGATGAAGGATTTTGTAAGATAGACTCGAAGCTATGGAGACTGTTTAGTAAATTCATCACTTGATTGATAGGGAGGGTTATCAAACTGAATGCATTTTAGCTTAAGCTACTCAAACAATTAAGGATCATGTTTGGTTTTGTTGAATATGATTTGAACTAGCTAAACTAATATAACAACTAAAAACACTTAATTATAAAGGTTAATTCAATGAAACACTAGATTGTTGTGTGACGTGATCTATATTACTCCCTCCGCTTCACAATGTTTGTTAAGTTTGGATTAAAGGGTACGACGAGCGAGAAACTTTGACTTTGAAAGTTTTGAATGCTTCCCCTTAAAAATGTTGGGAAGTTTTACGATTTCAACAATACAGTTGAACTATTATAAATTCCTAATTTACAGCCACATTATCATTTCAATTATATAATTTTTTTTGTAAATTCAATTAACAAAACTACTGTTTAAAATAGCGATTTATGTAAAAAACCGCTACTTCAAATAGCGGTTTTATAAAAGGAAAGTCGCTATTGGAAATAGCGGTTTCCCCAACCACCTTTTCTCTCATACAGTAACAAACTTCCTCCATATTCAATGTGTAAAGAAATATAAATAAATAAATAAATAACCTTCAAATTTTCCGGTCAATCTTATTCTTCCGATTGTTCGTTGGGGGGATTGAGTTGTTGAATCAGTTTATGCATACATAACTAAAGTCTATGAATTTGATTTCTAGAATCAAGTGGTAAAAGTTTGAAGATGTGGGTTGGATAGCCACCGATCTACTGCCACCGTCGCTGATCTTCAATTCTTCATAACCTTTGTCGTCGCTTGGTTTTGATTTGTAATTATGTAATCTACCTTTGGTTTAACCAAATTCCGAGTTTATTTGATACCTTATGAATGACACTTTTGGTTCAATGTGAAGAATTAGGATTTGCTTTTGATTTTTTTTGTTTGGTTTGGAGTTATAGTTTTATTTTTTCTTACTTGAATACAACTAATGGAGTTTTTGGTTAGATCTTGATAAGCATGAGCACATCAATGGCGATAGTTTTTTTTTTTAACATATAGTGAAAAATTGTTAATTAAAGTGATGCTTTAGTGTTGAAACCCAAAAAATATATATATATAAATTATAAAAATGATGACATAGACAATAGATTAGGAATTGACAAAAGAGTAGCTATATTTGTGGAGTTGCAAGTATTCATAGCATTTTTTAGGGAAATAGCTCAAAATTCTTCATTATATATAAGAAAAAACATATTCATATTAGGATTTTCTTAAATTCGTCAAGATACGTAGCTTTTTAATATCAAAATTTTGTATTTTTTAATAAAGTGATGTCTCTAATATTTATATTATTTTTCTCCCTAATTCCCTAACGATTTATGGACTAACTGGGCTCATCCGAGCCAATTTTGAAGCTAATAGTGTTCTTTTAGTGTTTTGTGTGGTTTGGTAAAGTTTTGTAGGAAACGACTAATTTTCGGTTGATTCCACTTTACATGATTAACCTGTTTAACAAATATTATGACTCGCACACAAACACATAGAAGCATGCATAGAATCAAGCAAAACCATATAAATTATCTTGGATTTAAAGTGATTCTAAAAACAATCTTATGTGTCCTTTGATTTAACTAAACTTCCTTTAATTTACCACACATTAACGGTGAGTAGCTAACTATTTGCTCATTTTCTCCTTTTAAACATGTGAATAAAAATTCACTAACTACCTTTCTTATTGATTAAGGAACTAATCAACTTAACTGATTTACCTTTCTTCTTTATTGACTATTAGCTAAACTTTAAAGTAACTTTAACATTTCAATTACTCATGATATAAGTAACAATACTATCAATGTGGAATGTCAAATTAATATATGAATCATACTTTTCATACTTTCATGCTAGATTCCTAACAAAACTGCTCATGCAACTTTACTCAAAGTCAACCAAGCAACAACTTGTATTCACAAGCATAGCATACAAAATCAACAAATCAAGCATGAATTCTACTTTTATATTCGCCTTTGGTACTTACGTACCTAGTATAATAGTGGTGATCCGCCACAACTTCTAAAAGTCTCCTAACTCAAATTCTCCTACATAAAGAAAATTGAAACTAAATTAAAACCATGTTGACTAACTTTTACAACAACTCTAAACTAACTTTTTATATTGGAAACTTGTCCAAAACCCCTATATGGTTTCTATTCAATTTCATACTTTACTTTAATTTTTTTTTTTTTGCAAAACACTTGATTTTCGATAATTTTCCAAAAATGGTAGCTTTATAAAATTTCTTAAAAATACGTTAAAACCCTTCTAAATATCATAATTTGGTCCTAATACATTATATTCATGTCCTAAGATCATCATATAAAATGTTCATGTGTTAAAAACCATTTATATAACTTCTTATTTCACGTGTTACTATTTTTAATAGGCATAAACACGTGTTAATAAAAAAAATTTACAGTATTATATATTTATTCAAAACTCATTAAAATCACATTAAAATTTCATAAATCAAGCAACACTTCTATAATCTCATACCATCATCATACATATAATCTATGCTTGAAAATAATTTTTCATTTCAAAACATGTTCATAATATTTTTACTCTTGGTTTTCATAGCTTTAAAAATTTGACAGTGATATTAATCAACTTTAAAACCCTTAAAAACAAATCTAAACTTCATAAAATCTTCACAAATTAATACTACAACAATCTATGATCATAATATGAAAGTTTAGATCATTAGATATCATAAATCTATAAATTTCATAATTTCATAAACCTTAATTTAAAATTTGATAAACAACTTTATAAACTTAAACTTTTAAACATGATCATAACTTTATAAAACATGCTTAAACATAATTATAAATATGGAATTATGCATAATTGAATTATAAGGAAAAGAGGAAGAAAAGTTTTTCTTTTAAAATAGGGTTCGAAATTACCAAAAGAAGGGGAGGAAGAGTAGTGGTGGCCGACAGTGGTGGCGAGCGGCAGCAGGGACGGCGCCGGCGAGGAAGGGGTGAACGGAGATGAAAGCGACGCAATTTTGTTTTCGGAAACCGAACTCCCCCCTTTTTTTTTCTCTTTCATTTTTTTATTTGAAATCCTAATCTCAAATTTTCCTCTTTAAATCTGAAAATTCTGGTTTTAAGGGGTAATTATAGGCCCAAAGTAGGTTTTGGTGCGATTACATAAATATCTTTAATGCTTGAAATTACTTTTGTGCCCTTGTTTTAAAACAATTTAGGAAGCCTTGAAAATTCTAATTTTAGAAACTTGTTAAAATATTAAATAAAATTCAAAGTGACATAAAATATAATCTATAAACTTTAAAAAACATAAAAATAATTATTTTAAGTAACAATGAATTAAATTTTCTTTCTTTAATTTATTTATTTAACTTAATTCTTCAATAGAAATATTAAATTATTCACATAAAATATGAAATTAAATCCTTAAAATACGTAAAAATATGGGGTATTACACCACTTCTCGCCGGCCACTACACCTCCCTCTTGTTTTTTTCGGGTATTGTAAAAAAAAATTCTTACTCTTTCTTTTTAATTCAATTTTGTTTAAAATTCATGTTTATGATTATGTTTAAGCATGTTTTATAGTTTTAATCATGTTTTAGAAATTAAAATTCATGTTTGAAAAGGTTGTTCATGGAATTATAAATTAGGATTTATAAAGTTTATGGAAATTATTAGTTTTTGTGATTTTAATGTTCTAAACTTATGCATTAAGATCATAGATTGTTAGGGAATTAATTTATGGTGATTCTATGAAGTTTAGGATGGTTTTTAAAGGTTCTAAATCAAATTATTATTGCTGTCCAATTTTTAAAAGTATGAATAATAGTAGTAAAAATATTATGAACATGTTTTAACATGAAAAATAAGTTTTAATGCTTGAAATATAAGTATAATTGTATTATAAGGTTATTAAAGTGTTTCAGGCATGAATCATGAAGTTTCAAAGGGTTTTAGTGTGGTTTTGAATTAATAAATAATGATGTGAATTTTTATTATCACGTGTTTATGCATAATAAAAATAGTAACACATGAAATAATGATTTATTATTGTTTTTGAGGCACGAAAACATAACATGATAATCTTAGAACATAAGTATTTTGTTTTAAGGTCAAATTATGATGTTTAGGAAGGTTTAAAAGAGGCTTTAAGTAACTTTTCAAAGCTGTCATTTTTAGAAAATTATCGAAAATCAAGTGTTTTGAAAAGGAAACTATAAAATAAAGTATGGGATTGAATAGAGACCATATAGGGAAGGTTTTGGACGAGTTTCTAACATAAAAGGTCAATTTACAGTTGTTATAGAATTTAGTCAATAAGGTTTTTAATAAGTTTCGATTTTTCCTTTGTAGGATACTTCGAACTAAGCGATTTCTAGAAGTAGTGGCGGATCATCGTTATAATGCAAGGTACGTAAGTACTAAAGGCAAACATGTAATTAGAATTCATGGTAGAGTAGTTTAATTTCATGCTAGATTTTATATTAGTGATAGTTATTGATTCATTGACTTGAAATGACTTGCATGAGAAGTTATGTTGGCATGATTGTATGAAAAGTATACATTGACTATTAAGTTTGACATTCCATTTTATAGCATGTTATTACATCATTGATGTTGGAATGTTGATTATTCTGAAAGGTTTTAACTAGTGGTCAATAACGAAAGAAAAGTAGTTAAGTTGATAAGTTACTTGATCAACAATAAAGGAAGTTAGTGAACATTTATTTACATGTTTTAATAGAAGGTTAATTAAAAAATAGTTAGCCACTAACAGTTTATGTGTGGTAAAGGAAAGTTTAAATGAATAAAGGACCAATAATTAATATTAGAATCACATGATAAACAAGATAATTAATTTGGTGTATGATGCTTGTTTGTGTTGAATGCTCTTATGTGATTTTATGTGAGTCATGACAATTGTTAAACCTGATAATCACATAAAGTGAAAGAGAATTCACACCAAAACTCTTGGAACATATACGCCTTGAGTATGAACAATGGGGGGAGTTATGGGAATAGTAACAGTAACTTCTAATCGAAGTACAAGACATTGTACTCTTTTATATTTATAAATGCGTTGGAATTCCGCCATTTCAAGTGACATAGGTAATATCTTCTTGGAGTTGCTCCCAAGTTGGTGCCCAATAGGGCGAATATTGAGAAAGAAAGCTCGTTCAATGAGAAATCCACACTTTGAATATTACAATTAATTTATAATGTTGATGAGTTTATGTACAGGTACATGGTTATGATAATGGTAAGAAATATGTGATGCTTATTCTTTTGTTATGTTGTTCTTGTGGTTGTGCATAGTCTTTAGTGTTTATGTACTCAGCTTTGCTGATTGTGTGTGTTTTGTGTGCATGGCTTTGTCTTTGACTTGGCCCTACGATGACCCATTTCGATGGCGAGTAGTAGTCTAGAATAAAGAGAAAGCTTCAGGTATAGGTGGGCATAGTAAATCATGCTGGGATTGAGTGTTGAGCGCCTGCAAATGTTGCTTTTGTTACTTGTGTGGACATATTGTTTCTTTTTGATATTATCTTTTGACTCTAAAGTTTTAAAAGTTTATTTGGTTTTGATGGGTCGATGTTTCGGTTCCGAGTTGTAATAAAGTGTTATTTGAATTTGTTTTGAAAGTTTATTTGAGTTTTGACATCGTTTTAAAAAGTAAGAAGACTTCCGTTGTATTACTTTGATAATAGCCTTAGTCGTTATCACGGTGGCAGTAATACTTTGTTTTTCCTAGTTAAATAGGAAGTATTTTTATTGTTTTATTTGTTATATATATACTATGTTTTCCGGAAATAGCTAGGGGATAGTTAGGAAATTCCAGGGTGTTACATTTAAACCTTTTCTTATATGGAAAAGTAGGGAGATTGTTAACTATTGACTATAATTCGCTCGTACAGCCTAATTTTTATACGAAATCCAAGGTGATTTGTCATTATGACTCCACTAGTTCCCACCACTTAACCACACTACCAATGCCATCTCTCTACCTTCTGTCTCATCCACCATCACTACAACGCAACCACCACTACCCTTACTCCGTTGCCGCCATCACTCCCTCCCTTCAATTCCATTGCTGTCATGGCTACCACATCGTTTTTTTTAATAAAACTTTCAATCAAGAAGGGCATGTTTTTTTTTACGCCACCACCAAGGGGTTGACGTGTTAAATTTTCGCCAAGCCTTTGGTGGTGGCAAAAAAAGTACACGTCAAAACCTTCGGTTTGATGAAAATTCGACGTTCCAATTCAATGGTGATGACATGTTGAATTTTCATCAAACCCAAGGTTTTGGCATTCGACTTTTCCGCCACCAAAAAGGGTAAATTAAATACACTAACCCCTTGGTGGTGGTGTAAAAACAACACGCTAACCCCTTGGTGGTGGTGTAAAAACAACACGCTAACCTTGGTGGTGGCATAAAAACAGCATGCCCACTCATTTTGTTGAAATATAAAAAAAAGGAAAAAATTGCCAAAAAACTAACCTTTTATCACTTAATCGTAGCTGGTGGGGCCCTAGACAATTAGATCTATTACTTATGGGGTATGGGCGACGGATCGATGGTGTTGTGGGCAAGGAGTGGTGGTGGCTGGTGATTGAGTGGCTTCATGGGTAGTGGTGTGGTTTGGTGGCTTGCTGTTTGTGGTGATGCAAAATATATAGCTCATATATTTTGGAAGCCTTGGATATACTAGCTACAATAATATGCGTTGTGTAATTTGCGAGTACAGGTGTTCAAAGCAGTCCAGGCCAGTTAATGGACTAATGCAGACCAAAAAGACCTCGGATCAAACCAATGTAAATGGTCCAGTCTCCAATTCATTAAATTTAGATTTTCAATTTAAAATCCAGGCCAAAACCCTTTAAAAATCAATCCTGAACCAGACTAGTTTTTACTCACAAAAATGTGTAAAAACTAAAAAATATATATATGTTATAGAAAGAGAGGTTTAGGAGATAATAGATTCATGTTCATCTTAATAAATCATAAGGGAGTACATATATATATATAGGCATGGGAAACAATTAGGGTTTCCTTAGATAATAATAAACCTAGTATCTAGAATATCCTAGAATAATCATAGGAGTATAATGGGCATCCACTTTCGTAATATGCTTTAAGATGTTGCCTCATTAAAAACCTTACCCGGAAAACCCAATATGGGACAAAACCATGGTTAAGGGAAAAGAGTGCAACACGTATTTTCTCCCCCTGATAAATGCATAACTTGAGATCTTTCTGAATAATGAATCCAACGTCTTTGGTAGTAGCTTCACGCTTAAAGTAGAATAAGATTCAACTCATTGGTAGTTGATCCTTCTTAATTGGACTTCAATCTTCAACATGAGATATATTCATTTCTCTATACTCTTGAAAATAATACATATGTTGTATTTATCGTTACTTTACATTTGTCAAGTTGCCATATATATTAAATTATGCCTTCTTCTAGAAGTTATATAAATTAGTTATTGATAATTACATATTGATCATAATTTGTGGCAACTTGTTATATTATCAACATCATTGTCTAATTTTAGGTAAATTAGTAATTACATTTAAGTATTCTTTGTTTACGATTCTTCTGTACCATAAAAGGATTATCCTTATAATATCAAAGTTCTCCGATAAACATAAGATTCTGATTATCCATCACATGTTCAAACTTCAAGTTTAGTGTTGACAATCTAGTCATTAATACTTTATGGGAGTTTTGTATTCTAAATAAAGAATCTGAAGAACTTGATATTTGAATATGTCATATATAAATTCTTCTGCAACTTTTATATATGACTCATAACATGCTATTAAAACACCTTCATATGTAAAATTTTAACACAAATATATCCTCATTGGTGTCTACTTTTTTGTCATGTAAGTTTTCATGCTATTGTAAACACAACTTACTACATTAAGTACCAAATTTCAAGTGCATCACAATTATTGTATAGAATAAGTGCATGTAGATCATGAGATGTAAAATGTATACTAATAAGATATTGAACGTAAAACATGTATATGATGAGTAACGCATCTAACTACTATCTACACATGCAATGATTAATGCGTTTATCTATGACTCACACATGCACATAAATGTAAGACTAAAAAATGCAAGACACTGTACATTGTGGATTTCAAAAATCTATTGTTGGATTTCTGGTCCTTGATGATCATCATTATTCACCTTTAGTTGGACTTCAAGTCCATGATAAGCGTTGGTCATTGTCAATATGTCGACTTAAAAGTGGACTTTTATTTCAGATCCCAATTCTCAAATCCACTACTTTTGCATATGCATATGATCCGTCGGTTCCATCATATACCGGTATCACATTTTTCAAGATGTAATTTGTAACCTATTTTACAATGATATATGAATACATTTCCCATTGGTACCATTAGTCGATTATAACATCCAAGTTCTTATATCATAGGACATCTGTTATAATTCAGATATCTATACCACTTCCGAGGCATTCATTATGGCATTAATATATCGTTACACTTTCAATAGTGTCAACTGCACTTTCTTGTTATATATTACATATTTATTAAGGAACTGATCATACAACCTACACTTCAGGTGTAGTGTTTCAAGTATTATTGGCAAGACTTATCTCAATGTATATGCACAATATGGCCAATATGTATCTTCAACGCTATGTAACATGAGATATAACTGAATACAAATCAAACCATAGATTTGCAACATATTTTAATAATATATAGACAAAACNCAAAGTTCTCCGATAAACATAAGATTCTGATTATCCATCACATGTTCAAACTTCAAGTTTAGTGTTGACAATCTAGTCATTAATACTTTATGGGAGTTTTGTATTCTAAATAAAGAATCTGAAGAACTTGATATTTGAATATGTCATATATAAATTCTTCTGCAACTTTTATATATGACTCATAACATGCTATTAAAACACCTTCATATGTAAAATTTTAACACAAATATATCCTCATTGGTGTCTACTTTTTTGTCATGTAAGTTTTCATGCTATTGTAAACACAACTTACTACATTAAGTACCAAATTTCAAGTGCATCACAATTATTGTATAGAATAAGTGCATGTAGATCATGAGATGTAAAATGTATACTAATAAGATATTGAACGTAAAACATGTATATGATGAGTAACGCATCTAACTACTATCTACACATGCAATGATTAATGCGTTTATCTATGACTCACACATGCACATAAATGTAAGACTAAAAAATGCAAGACACTGTACATTGTGGATTTCAAAAATCTATTGTTGGATTTCTGGTCCTTGATGATCATCATTATTCACCTTTAGTTGGACTTCAAGTCCATGATAAGCGTTGGTCATTGTCAATATGTCGACTTAAAAGTGGACTTTTATTTCAGATCCCAATTCTCAAATCCACTACTTTTGCATATGCATATGATCCGTCGGTTCCATCATA
The DNA here is from genome assembly GCA_016808085.1 of Suaeda aralocaspica. NCBI lineage: Eukaryota > Viridiplantae > Streptophyta > Magnoliopsida > Caryophyllales > Amaranthaceae > Suaeda > Suaeda aralocaspica. Next base: position 668,847 of record PYUH01000373.1, on the reverse strand, counting down.
TACCGGTATCACATTTTTCAAGATGTAATTTGTAACCTATTTTACAATGATATATGAATACATTTCCCATTGGTACCATTAGTCGATTATAACATCCAAGTTCTTATATCATAGGACATCTGTTATAATTCAGATATCTATACCACTTCCGAGGCATTCATTATGGCATTAATATATCGTTACACTTTCAATAGTGTCAACTGCACTTTCTTGTTATATATTACATATTTATTAAGGAACTGATCATACAACCTACACTTCAGGTGTAGTGTTTCAAGTATTATTGGCAAGACTTATCTCAATGTATATGCACAATATGGCCAATATGTATCTTCAACGCTATGTAACATGAGATATAACTGAATACAAATCAAACCATAGATTTGCAACATATTTTAATAATATATAGACAAAACTTGGCAATAATATCTCAAATAGTCATTATAGGGATCATCACTTTATAATTTAGTAATTTTGCCAACTTATCCCAATTCTTCTCCCCCTAAGTTGGTAAAATTTTCAAATATAGGGGCATCTTATTCTTAACCAACTCAGTATATAATTTCATGTGCAAAAATGTTTCATCCAATTAAGATTTTTTTTTAATAACAAATTTCATCGCTTAGAAGAGATATATTCAACAAATTATTTGTCTCTTCTGGAGAACAATCAATGAAAACCATATCTTTTCTAACTTATGATGTACATCGCACATGTGTTTATAATTTCATCATAAATTGTTCTCTTCTAGAGATTGATAACAATGGGGAGACAGTTATTGTGTAGTTGTAAGTTTTTCTTGTGTGCTGACATTCAACAGCCCCAATCAAAAATGATTGTTAAATAATTATGACTTAGCTTATACGCATGTAACTCCACTCAATGGTGATCTTCTGGATTGCCAATGACTTTAATGATGAGTTTTTACTTACTCAAACTGTTAACATATAAGGTGATTTGGTCAGTCTTTAAACACATAATATAGAACAACATATAAGCTATTTTAGTGAACTTCTGGTCGCCCATTACACATCTATATCCAAAGTTGTTCAAAAAATTATTTTTCTTGAAATTTTCTTAAAAATCACAATTCAAATATAGCTCAATATCAATGTTTGTTAATTATGTCTTGTCATCGCAAATATTTCACATATCTAACATGAGAGAGCGTCAGCACTGTTTTCATATCAAATTGAAACTTTCGGTTTTCATTACGGGTGATTATACATTAAACCTGGATGGTCTAAATTAATTATCACATCTAAATATTTTTCTAAGTTATGGGCAGTTTCGAACACTAGTGATTACTTTTATTATACACACTTCATGCATAGCCATGAACATTAATATGATGTGATATAAAACACTAACATGTATTTCTTTCTATACTTAGCAAGATTAATACTTTATCCAATAATCACTCATACTCTAGAGCATTGATTATTACCATGATACATGCTATTTGTGTTGTACATTTTATACTCTTTTGGAGTATTCTTATAAACTTGGTACATATCAATTTTACACTAAACATAAATATATTCTTCAATTTTGAAATTGCACCAGAATGTATCACTTAGCTTTATTCCCTATACAACGATAACTATATTTAGAACTCATTAGTCTATCACGCTTCAGGCGTGCTCTATGTTCATTATCTTTAGGACTCAATCATAGTCTATCACGCTGCATGCGTGTTCTATGTTCATTAACAACTTACATTGTCCTTCTGGGACATTAGTTTAATTGTAGCATTCATAATTGGTATATTATCAACGACATTCATTCATATCCGTATTCGAGATGGTATCATTATGTATATATAATTACCATGTGGCCACCTCTACTACATAAATCATTGTATGTACCAAACTGACCATCAATATATTTTATTACTCATAGAATAAATACTATCTAGGTCTCTCCTTATCCCTGTATGGCTGTATATGAGGGTATGAAATTAATCCAACAACATTTATACCTTATATAGTCATGTATATCTATAAACCCATAAATTCTATTGGGAATGCATGTATCAAGAAAATTGAACTAATATTCTCATAAAACTCTTATGAATTATTCTTGCCCAATGACATTGATCTTTAAAATAAAGAAAATCTCATATAAGTATAGGAATAATAAATATATTGATCATCACAATGACATGTTCAATTTCATATATTTTATTTATAAACATCATTTCTTAATGTATGTTCAACCATGCTTGCATTTTTTTCATAATTAAGAGAACACTACGCAAAACATTTGCTATCTTTTTCAAACATTCAAATTCTCAATCGCTTCTGGAGAAGAGTAATAATAGTTATATATCAATACTCACCCAAACTTTGGGTCTAATATATCCATCCAAAGACAATATATCGACTATTCAACTTTTTTTTTTTGTATAATTCACATGACATTGCGTACATAGAATCACATGAGTATTGCATATAGCAAAGTATATGGATGGGCAACATATTTTACACACACAAACAAAAAAATAAAAAACAAATAAATAAATAAATAAATATCCAATTAAAGGTTATATCGTACTAACTTTAACACCGTATAAACATATACTTGATCATCATATTTATTCTTCCAAGGAATATAAAAGGCCAAAAATGTGGTTTTTTTTTTTTAAAGACCCATAATTGTTAAACAAAAGGCTATGATAAAATATCAAAAGGATCACACTACATATTCTGATCATTAAGTAATGCAAATGTTCTACCCATTCAGTAGTTAGGATTGATTGAAAGAGCATATGGACAACATACATTTCTAATCTTCTACGCATTCTTTCTAGCTAGTGATGTATAAGCATACATGTAAAATAGGAATTATTTATATAAACATATTATGTTTTATAAAGAAGATACAAACATCTCATTAGTTTGAGTCCATGAATTCCATGCTCATAAAAGATGAAGTGTGAATGACTAATCGACTATCATGTAAGTAGAATTATGAAATTTATTAGTGGAAGTTGGGTACTATCAATTTCAATGTATCAAATTATTTGCTAGCTATATTTTTACTACCCAATCATAGTTACCTTAGTCTTTGCCACAACCCACAAGTATTAGAGCAAGCTGTTATATTGATCAAATGTAGGAAGCAGAACATATGACGAAACATATGACAGTACAATAATGAACTATCATAACGCAAAATAATGAATTTATAATTAAAGGTAAAAGGTTCAAGTTAAAATAGCACAAAAATATAATACTACTCTACAATATATCACTAAATAACTTATATGGTTGAACATGTATGTGTTAGATACATAGATCTGAACTCTTTAACTGATATGATAGTATGATTATAAAAAGAATTGATTAATGCATAGCAAATTAAACATAAGTTTACCCTTTCTTATAACTATATCTATATATAGAGTAATTATACAAGAGAGTTTCAAAGAGCATATAATAACTTAATAATAAAAGTTGTTGCAAGATATATGAATAAATTGACACCAAGTCATACATGCATATCAATTTATCATAAAAGAGAAAACAATTTCTAAAATTCCAAAATTTTATAGCCTAATTAAAAGGTCAGCAAAAACTTGATTTTACCCAACGAATAAAGAGAAAGTCATTGAAGAGTGAAACAATTATCTACGCATAAAAGTTGGCAAACAAAACACAATTATGAGTACTTTGTATATACAATTACTTATTTGTACAAAAATTTATATAGAAGCCAAATATGAATTGTAGTATATATAATTTGGGTAAGACTTAGAAGGTCAGACTACAATGACAATTATATATATATATAACACTTAATGGCGGCAATATAATAGATTACTAAGGTTCCTAATAACGGCAAGGGACTTCTTAGTGTAATTATATCAAAATACTATATATCAATACAACAAACTTATTGACGGTTAACTATTAATATATATATATATATATATTTTTCATATCAGTCTAAATATTAATGAGTGACGAATCACTCAACGAGTAGGATATCATAGTCAATAAAATTATTAAATCAACTAGCATCTTGAAAGCTTTCAACAATCCATAAAATTTAGTACATAAAATTGTTGATTGCAATTACGAAACTCAACAATAATCAAACCAAAAAATTAACAGAATTAGTTATTCAGGTGAATGGATATGGTATGATTCACATACCTTAACAATGACGTGCCAATCCATTGACCTTTGTAGAGATTCATTCTGATTACGTGTTATAGAAATAGAGTTTTAGGGAGAGAATATTAAGAGATAATAGATTCATATTCATCTTAATAAATTATAAGGAAGTACATATATATAATATATATAGACATGGTAACCAATTAGTGTTTCCTGAGAATAATAAACCTACTATTTCAGATATCTTAATATAATCATAAGGGTATAATGAGCACCCACTAAATACATATATTATATAACAATATATAAATATTATTCATCATACGAAAAAAAATGTTTTTACTATCTAATCCTAGTTAGCTTCCAAAATTCATGTAATTAATGGTTTTCTGTAACTATTTTTTTACACAAAAAGTACATTTACGATGAAAAATTATTATATTGGTCCAAAATGGTCTGGTTCGTAATTTGAATTGATTTTCTCACACCAATCTGGTCCGGGTTATCACACAATTACTCCAGTCTCAAGTTCTTAGTTTTTTAAATATCGATAGATTTTCCCGATCCGATGGTATTTTTGACCCGTGGACACCACTATTTGCAAGTCCCGCATAGATCACCTGTTCACTTCCACACCTGTGTATCACAATCCCCTTACCTAGATAGGTCCTCATAAACCAATACCCATCCTCCACCCAAACTGAACACCAAGAAAAAATTCCAACACCCAAACATTTTCTCACCGCCTCACGTCGACTTCCGCCTGTTCAAGTATCCAACCACCCAATCCACCTTTATGAGAAAACAAAAGACACATTTGATAATAGAGGTTTGCATCATTGTTGGACACTTGTCTAGGATTTATGAAAAACTACATGCAAATGCATTCCCATTATCATATAACTTCAGCACACAACAAATCAAGAGTTCAACACACTACATGAGCCCTGAGTTTCGGAATTTCACCATTGAAGGATTTTCATTTTTAAAAAAACTCAAGCGATTTTCTAAACACAGAGATGCAAAACTGGTATATTAATGCAATTCTGGCTTAAAAATTAAAATACACAAGAATTTCACATCTTACAAAAAGGCTCCAAGGGCATCGGTCATCAATTACGAAGGGAGCAGCATCTACAATCGATTTCATTACTTTAATAATCCATACTCCCATTTTGATATAATTTACAAAGAATAGTTTACCATTGACATCTAAAGATATTAGTTAGGATACACGCAGTCCTACCATTACAATATACCTACTTAATTGGACCAATAGACAATAACAAAAAACGAAGGGGCACCCTATAGATAAAAAAAGGTAAAAAGAAAACTTTGGCACCTTCACCCAATTCTAACCTTGTCTACAACCCAGAGAAAATTCTAACCCAATTAGTCAGATTGGAAAGAGTGCTCAAATTTCAACCTCTACAAAGAAGAAATGTTATCATAATGGACAAGAGTTGGGAAATTCCAATGCGCCATATAAACTGAAAACAAGATGATCAAGAATTTATAGACGTTACTAGCAAATTTTCAACAAGGGGCATTTTGACAGTACAGAATTTCATCACCACCAGATTGTACCTTCCATTCATACATTCTTGCACGAGTTCACCTTCCACACAATAAATAAATTACCAAGTACTCTGCAATCAAACAATAACATGAGGCGTCATATAATATAGCCAAAATGGGCAGAGCTATAGCACAGAATTTATATGTATCAAAAGATCATGAATAAATTATTCTAAAAAATCAAAGTCCCTACTTAGGTTGAACGAAACGGGTCGGAAACAAATACGGATACAAGGACTAAAAATGGCAAATCTACAAAATAATGTTAATGGGTACGACTAATTATAACATGAAGAATCACAATCGTCCCCAAATCGGGTTAAGGGATGACTACCATATGAACTACTCACACATACCCCAATAACAGCAAAAATGGGCAGAGGTGTAGTACAAAATTAGAATTTATCAAACAATCATGAATATGTTATTTTAAGTGAACAAAGTGGGTGGAAATGTGCAATAGCCAACTAAAAGGTATTAAAACAATCAAAAATAAAAACATTAAAAGGGCAAAAGGCAATAAGCAAAGGATAGACTTCAAAGAGCAAGCTCAATATGTCACTCCTTTTACCAACAATCAAATTATCTACTTGTTGACAAGATAACTTACAAACAAACCTCACAATATAACTAGCACAAAAGAATCACTAGGATCCCTACAGAGTTGCTAACTTGAAGTACGGACCTAGAGTTTCGACATTCCACAAACATGGGCACTCAAAAACACCTAGGAAACCTCTCCAATTTCAAATCAAAAGCAATTCCTCCAAGAGACATTTAAGTAGTAAGAAAATCCATGACTTAGGGGCAAGTTTCGAGATCAGAATATATATATAATAGATAATGAAACATTTGTAAATGTCGAGCCCCAACCCAAAAGCATTTTAAAAATACTACCTCCGGTACATATTAGTTGCAACAATTTGTCATTTGACATAAAACAGAGAGGAAATGTCTAATCGTTGCAACTAATGTGTACCGGAGGTAGTAATAATAATAAAACACACTCTCTCTTCATTGTTGACAGTTTGCTTATATTTGAGTGGCTTTATCCATTCTCAACCGTTAGTATTTCTCACTTCTCCATTGCCCTTTGTTCCAATATTACAAGGATAGTATCAGTGATGAAGAATCAAGAATTTATCGTTGATGCATAATTGCTGTTTACATGAATGGAGCATAGTTGTGTAGGACAAATCAAGTTTCTATCTTATTTGTATAGCAATAAATATATGAATGCGTACAAGACATTTTACGTTTTTGATACTGGTTACTTGCCAATTATTAACAAATAACAAATTTAAAAGGATTTTTTTTTTTTTTGAGAAAAATACCTTTTAAAAACAATTATTCATGGCAAACTACTTTTTAAATAACAAGAGTTGAATAACTACCTTATATGAAAAAGCTGTTGCAAAACACTATCTTCAGTGATAACATTGACTTTATTATGACCTTTTTAAATGTTGAATTTTACATTCAAAGTGGTAAATAACTAATTTGGTTAACACTTTGAACTAATTGAATTGACGTCAATCACTTGAGAAGTCGATTTTTCAACCAAAGGTACCATTTTGAAAATAAACAAAACAAAAAATTTCAAAAAAATCATAAGGTACTTAACTGCCACTATTATTTATTTAAGTAAATACAAGAGTCCAGAACATGTTTTAAGAGATATTTCTAACAAAAATATTTTTTTCCTTTTTATTTTTATTTTTATTTTTTTCGGAATGGGCAATTCACCATTTCTGAAATGTTTCCAGTTTGGAAGCCTGTTTCCATGTACATAGGTTATATTCATAATCTCTTTAATGATGGTAAGTCCCAATTCTTTCTTTATTTCAAATTTTTAGCTCTTAATAATCACCCTTGCTCTCATTAGGAGAGATTTATTTCCATCTTTTGGTTTTGCTCTTTCCTTTTGTGGGAGTTTAGAGTTTGTCTTTCTCCTCTTAACTTATGTAAGATTGGAATATATATTTTAGGGTCTTATTTACAAGATTGGATTCATGGGGTTGTTAGCCATACAATTTTGCAATTGGCGTTGGGAATGATCAGGATGCGATCTACATGGTTAAGCAATGAATTTTCTTCACTAAACTAAGTCAAGCTCATAGAAGGCTGCATGATTCGCTTCACCTTCATGTCTCATCACCATAGTTTCTTTAAAGGAGAACTTACATAGTTGTTTTAGATTGTATTTTACTTTCCTATAATGATTATTAATGATGTCGTCTGAACTAGGGTGTTTTGATAATAAGTATCCAATGTTTTCGAAAATTTTGAATTAACTACCTAATCAAAATTTTTTTAGTAAAGTACCTAATACTTATGCTTTTCGTTAAAATAGGTACCAGATAACGGAAATAATGAAATTCTATCAAAAAATTTGTTTGTGGGGCCCACATCTAGCTTTTTTCAATTAATTTTTTTTTCTTTGTTTCTCCTTCTTCCTCCTTGAAGCTCCACTAAACCTTCTTTCCTTATTTTCTTTCTCATTCTTCCTCCATTATTTTTTTTTTCCTTTTTTCCTCTTTCCTCCTCCATTAAACCTCATTTTTTTTTCTCTTTTTTTGATTTATTTTCTTGATTGACAACACCTCCATTAAAATTTCCATTTTTTCCACCATACATGAGGTCATCATTTAATTCTCTTTGTCCTTTCTAAAACCTCCATTAAAACCTCTAACTAAACCTCAAAATGATAATAGAAAAAAAATATATATAAAAGAAGAAATTCCGCTTTAGTGTGAACTATGCAAAATTCAAAAAATTAAAGGAAGATCAAAATGATATGCAATTTGTTCAAGAGCTCAATATATTTGACATAAAATAAATAGGCTTTTCCAATATTTCCATTTTTCTTTTAAAATATTGTTTTCTTAAAAGGAAGAAAATAGGTTTAAAGAAGATGAAAATGGGTACCAATGAAAAGACAATTTAATGTGGTAGAGAGAGAAAATCAATCAAAGAGGGTTCAAGGAGTAGAGAGAGAAAAAAAAGGGTTTAATGAAGGTTTGATGGAGGAAAAAAGAGAGAAAAAAAAAGAAGAAAAAGAAAAGAGGAATAAAAAAAACATTAAATGTAGGCCTCACAAACGGATTATATAACAGAAGTTTAACAATTATGTTATCTAGTACCTAAATTTAAGAAAAATGCAAGTATTAGGTATTTAAATAAAAAAAATTTGATTAGGTACTTATTTCAAAAATTCCGAAAACATTAGGTACTTATTATCAAAAAATCCTATGAACTAATCAAAAATTATCTTTTCCTTCAAAAAAAAAAGAAAAAAAAAAAGGTTACTAAGCACAAAAACCTTCCAAAAGCACTCATGTCATTACTCCTTGACGTGCAAACATTTTATACCATATTTTGCTGCATCTCATGCAAGAGAAGTGGAAAACTCTTGAGAAGAACTTGCACCAAGGCCCTAACAGCAAATAACCACGTACTTTTATCTACAAACAGGCTGGCTATGACCCAGTAGTCCCAGTTTAGTTGGACATGGTTTGGCTGTCTGGACCAAAAATATTAAGTTTAAGCAAAAATGAAACAGACTATAAAATATTGCACTTAAATGCCAAATTACGAATTTTTATATTTTTGGTGCCAAAGAGCCACAAGGACAAGGATGAGAATCGATCCTAGTATCTTCCGGAACCGGGAGACAAACTCTAACCAATTGAGCTATCCTTCACCCTAAGGTTTTTTTCAATACTTATCCACTTCTTTCAACACCAACTTACTATCTCCAGATTTGTTTCAATCCCTTTCATTCAAGAAAAAATCACCGTTGCAAACAATTGCACTCATATTCTTCAGCTAGGAGTCTAGGACACTGAGTTCAATTCTTCGTCTCTTCAGTCGACCATTGACCATTGTTCATTTCTTCAAGCTGTATCAATAATTATTTTATCTTCAATTCAAATACTTCTACCAAGCAGTGGAACATTGTTCAAGTCTTCAGGTTATATTTTATAAAATGTTGCTAGGAAGAAGAAAAGGTCACAATATATGAAGCCAATTAAGGGGCAGCCATTGGAAGAGAGAAATAGAGTAAAGAAAACAAAAGGAAATGGAAAGAGGAGGAAGAAAAATGATATTGGAGTAGTTTCCGAATCTGGAGGAAAAAAGAAGATACAGGTAGAATGGGTTAGGGATGTGAAAAAGAAGAATGGCTGAGATTGAAGCAAATCCAATGGATAAGTTTACAATGACATGGTTCATTATTTCATGTGAACAGTTTACAACCTTGGTTGCTTTTAGATTGTAAAAATAAGCTTGATTTAATGCTGTCTATTTCTCAAAAATATAAAAGTAATTGCCATTGTATAGTGGCTTTCAATTTATGCCTGCTCAAAACACAAAATAAGTGTAATTATTAAAGGTGGTAAAAAAAGGGTAAATTAAGGGCTTCAACAAACATCAGTTTTATAAAAGGGTGGTGTTTCGTTGAGATATTATTAAGAAATGGGAAATTGGTAACCATTAATATTTTATCCCTATATTTTGCATAAAATGACCATAATGTAATAGTAATGCTTTTACAATTATAGACTAGGAATTGTTATTTGGCGTCCACGACTACTAGGTCGACGTCCAACTTTCAACACCCTTTTCTACATTTGCCCTTTCATTTAAAAAAAAAAAAAAAAAAAAAAAAAAAAAAAAAA
>PYUH01000373.1:619037-650429 GCA_016808085.1 Suaeda aralocaspica | reverse complement strand
TATTTGTTTTAGAGAGATTTTATATATATATATATATATATATATATATATATATATATTTTTGGCTTTTCTGATGTAACATTTTAAAAGAGCCATAATTTTTATTTACTATGACATACAAAAGCGACTTAAGGCCTGTGCCTTACTGCACCTGTTGCTGGTCTTCCTGAGGCAATCTTCCCAGCGCCTCACTACGCCTAACGCTTAAATGAGCTTTTTGAAACTAATAATACTAGTAAGATAATGGTCCAGGGTCGGCCTATAGTAAATGAAGTGAGTTTAGGGGATAGAGGGAGTAACTTTAGGGTAAATATTTAATTTATTTACATCTAGTCTGCTATTGTCAACATAGAACCCAGTTATGAAAAGAGAATTTTGTAAAAATCCGAACTCAGTGCAGAAAAAATGAGAATAAACCTCATCACAAGTGCAATTACTGGTATATACAAGATACTGAACGAGATATCAACATTAGGCAGTGATGAGACAATCCATTTCAGACAGATCACATTGTTTTTCAAGAACCAAATCAGAAGAGATAAACATTTGCCAACCTTCTCATGATGTTTCTTTGAATGTTCACCCACAGAATCATGAAGCCCACTTTTATCCTTCTTTTTGTCCTTGTCCTTGTCCTTGTCTTTACTTCGGTCTTTATGGCGGTGTTTGTGCTTTTTATGCTCTTTCTCCTTCTCTTTGTCCCTGTCCTTGTGCTTTTTGTGCTTTCTATCCTTGTCTTTTGACTCACTTTTTGATTTTCCTGCTACTGTAGGGATACCTTTTTCTTCCTAAAGGGTAAAGAATTGCAATAATCAGAAGAATGCACAAAATCTCACCGTCCATGTAGATCAAGAATAAAAACACTCATCAGAAGCAGAGAATGAAAGGGAATCTATGGTCATCAATGCTCAAATGAGATAGGGAATCTATGGGCATCTGCACTTATTTAGTGATGTAATTCAAGTTTGACTAACAGCACAGGTCTGTGTTTTTGGTACTTTCCACGAACATAAATATATTTCACAGATAGCAATAATAACTTGAGATCGTAAGTTTGAGATTTTTTTCTAGCCAAAATAAGTGGGGCATTGGGAAGAAAATGTTACTCACAGAAGGTAACTCGACATGAGTTGTTTCCCTTAAATGAAAGGCTTCTTTAAGAACATCTACATCAAAAGTTCGCAATCGAGTATTCCCATCAAGTAAATATGATGGTTGTATTAGCTGATCCAACTGCATTCCTTCTCCCTTCCTAATTTCAGTATCCCCAACCACATTGTGCAGGTAGTGCGTATCTGCAATTGATACAGGAAGAGACTTTTTGCAGAAGAACTCGTGATGTGGTAACAATTTGTAATGAGCTATCAGATCAACAGCACCAGTAAGCTCTCTCGGACCTGAATACAAAATTCAGACATAAGCAAGAAAAATGGACAAGAAAAACAAACAAAAGGCAGCTCACTTGCATAAGGATGCACCAGAAAGTCAAACAGTATGAGGTTAACAGCAAAAAGAACGACAGGATTAACAAGACAAATGTCACATTCATCCACTAAAAATCCCGGATTCTATATGATTTATCAACCAAGACTTAAGGTGAATGTTGGTTCTAGGTCAGCAATCAATATTGAACAACTTACCCAATTATATGCACACAAACACTAGCAAAATACCAAAAACATTTCAACAATGTATAGCTGATCACAGTTTGCTAGACATTATAAGCCGGTAAGAGAAGAAAGATTGTAATTTGTCGACAACATCAAGTATCACTGATTCAATATACTCAGTAGGTTTTTTAAATAAATACTAATTGTTTAGAGTAACACAGAGTGTTTCATCAAATTTTGGGAAGGAAATTGCATTAAAAAGCCTCATACAGAATCTTAGTCCTTGATAAGTTACATATCTAAGGTGGTGATATTTTTTTCTTAAACGAAAAAGAAAAAAAGAAAAAAAAGAACAAACAGAGAAGCAGAGGAAAAAGGTAAAAATCAGTATTCCTAACAAAAAATGAATTAATAGAAAATAATAGAACAAAGAACCATCAAGGAGCATCTTACGAATACAAATCAGATTCTTTTACCGTTAAATATAATCACAGTAGAAAAAGCATCTCGATTGCTAACGATGGATACCAATTGTGGGTCATAACATCAACCAGCAAAAATGAGATCATATCTAGAGCAAAATTCCAATTGTGGAGGAAGGCTACAATTTTGCTTCTCCAAATAGCTAAACATGGATGTAAACAGAAATTCATAACTAATATAAAAATATACCTCTTCCAAACTTCTTGCCTTCAGAATCCATCAATCAACATGTCATAGTGCAGTAGACCATCCTCTCCAAACTGCATACAAAACTTTGATCCAATATCAAAGGTTTTTGAATCAACACTGTAACAAAAGGCTGATGACAAAGGGGGGAAAAAGACACATTACAACATTAAGCAACTGCGTCTTTATATCAACATTTAATAAAATGACACGTTCTCACCATCAAGGCAAAAGACATTATCATGAACAGCACAAAAACAGAGTAGCAGTAATTTATTTAATTTCTTAACAATGGCACTCATTCTTAAAGAGGATGAGGCAAGAATTAGATGAAAAACTCCTTAATGTAAATGCAATTTATCTACTACACACCATAAATTTAACTAGTTTTGTAAATCGCATCATCTACTTATTTTCCAAAAAAGAACAGCCGTAGGAATCTAATTTAAGAAACAAAAGTCATATTTTGGAATTATCTTTATAAATTTGTTACCAGCTGAAATTTTATGATATTTTTGACATCATCCATTAGAAATATTACAAGCAGACCTACACAAGATCTTGCATCAATCACCTTTCCAAAAGCAAATGAATGTGTTTGCAATGGGGAGTATGGCTTCAGGCTTCACTTCTTAAAGGGCCACCACACCAATATGTACCGACTACAAGAATAGCGTATAATTTATCTCTAAAAAAAAGAAGAATAGCGTATAGTTAATTTACAAATACTCATGAGCAACAAAATCATGCATGCAAATGTATAAAGGTGTTTCACTAGAGTAGAGGAATGGGAAGACAAACAAGAAGTTGAAAGAAAATGAAGTGAAAGAAAACTTTATTAAATATGTTTGATTTGAGCAACCAAGTGAATACAATTTCCCTTGTAATTGTTTGGATTAACAAAACAACTATAACGTTAACACCACCTCAACTTTCAACTAAGAGGATTAAAACCAAACAAGATTATCATATCAAACAACAAGAAATGAGGAGAAAATTAAGCAAAACTTAGTAAAGGATAATATGATTGGGAATTCAAAGACAAAAGACAGCAAAGCCAAGAGACACTAAGAGCAATAATTCACATTTATCCCCACTAACGTTACTTTGCTATAAAAAAGTCTTGAATTGAGTCTCTTATGTCTGAGAAACTTGGGGCCCACTTGGCATGAGGTTGGAATTTGTAAACTTGTTTATGTAATTTGAGAAAACTAGAATATGATATAGCAGTATCCTTTAAGAATTCTTAAATGATATTGGAGGGCTAAAGAGCTAAAATTATAAAGTGTGATATATGAAAAGAGTCTTAAGAAAAGACACAAGTAACCCCTTCCCCCTTCTCTCTCTCTCTCTCTCTCTCTCTCTCCCTCCTATAGAGGAATATAAGCAAAACTCACAGCATTATGAGTAAATCCAATATTACCGATTATACCAACAACTATAAAGAAACATAAATCACCAATTAAAATTTCTTATATTAGAACTCAAGATCCACATTGAATCATAAATGAACATATGATCATTGAACTATGTTCATCTTCGCTATAAGAGTTACACTAGAATCATGGGTTTGCCACATTTGAGCTATGTGTTCATTAATTAGAATAAGACAAACTATACACTCCTATTTTTGAACTACTACCTCCTTATTACATTAGCTGCAACTTTTACCATTTTGGGTAGTAACACAATAGTTGCAACAAATACTTCTTTGCCATATTAAGTCAACTTTCTGTGTGCAATGAATTTTATACCCATAATTTATTATATCATGACCCACTGTCTTTCCCCTCGAAAAAAATAAAAATTCATATCCTTACACTTGCTAATCAACCTTTTGTTACTTTTTGCCTAGGAGTATGTGTAGCATTTTTGTTGCAACTAATGCAATACTGAGGTAATATAAGTTTATTATTGTGAACCTATATGTTCAACTATGAATACGATATGTTCTCAAAAGAGCATGATTTCCAAAAGAAAAAGTAATGTGACCATGCTTCATATCAACAAGAAGAAACTATTACCAACAATCAACAACAGAAGGCTCTAAAGTCTATTCATACGACATTTCTACGGCTAAATAACTTCTCCAAAACAAAGTTTGGCATATCTTTGATGGAGTATAGTCGTTATAAATGAACTTATGTTTCCGTAAGAATTAGTGCAAAGTGATTAGGATTTTATGTTGAACTCATTATTTGAAAGTACGGCGGTGATGTTAATGACTCGGAATTTTTTTTAACTCTTAATTGTGATTGTGAACGAAACAAAAGGTAATATGCCTAGCTAACGTATGCGTGAATGTAGTCCTATTTTGAACAAGAAATCAGTGTCACACAATGACAGCCATAAGCCCATAAAAAGGACATAATCCATATGTCAGTGTGCATGTAATCATATTTGGTTATAGAGGAAATTCACATTTTCTATTGTAATCTATTATTATTGAAGTTATTTTCGGTAAAGCGGGTGAATTTCTAATGTTTTCGGCATGTTGGAAATTGGTCGCTATTTTTGAGAGCAATATTTTGGCCAGCATTGTTTGGAGTTCAATAGAACTTAACTTTATCATCATGCTATGAGCTGATGAATGGAGACTAGTTGAATCTTCATTCTTATTGGGTTATGGAGCTGGAAATGTTGTCTGCCAATCTGTCTGTTCTCACGTTTCTTATTATGTGCACTAATTGTTTATATTGATGCTGGACATAGCCTTATGTGATATTACAGGGATTCACCTGTGTTCTTGATGAGCACTGCTTAATTATGATAATTCCACATATTTTGATGGTAATGTAGCCTCTTGGAATTCATGTGAATCATGTCTTAACTCTGAAGTTATCCTTTAAAAACTATTGAATACTTGGAGTGTTTATTGAATACTTTATGATCGTTGTAGCTGTAATACTTGAGATTTTTTTTTGTTGTTGTAATGTGTAGAAGATTCAACAAATACAATCATGCCGATTATTTATAGTAAAAATCTGAGAACAACATTGTATCAGACAAATTAATATTGCCATTGTATTGATATATACTCCGGGGTATTATATTGTATTAACTCAAATTAGACTCTTGAAGTATTTTTGTTTTGATATTCCAAATTTGAAATTTTTAGTATTCTCAAACAATGATTCGGAATTTTAATTCCAAATATGCAATTCTGAATTCTCAAGTTTCCCCGCATACTACTTTTCGAATTAAATTCTAGAAATTGAAGTTTTAGAATTTAATTCAACTATTTAAAATGAATTATTGATGTCCAAACGCAACCTTAGGAAAATACATAAAAGAAACTTATTGATCGGCTTCCTAAATTAGACATATCAGTAGTTCGCTAATCGCAATGCTAGATGCAAATGATGCTCACTTTGGCTAATCATGTACATACGCAATAACCCTCTCAAATGAACTTAATCAACCAAAAGCTTAAGCCGATAATTAAAATGTTTAAGTCCAAACATAGGCGCAATACTCTATCAAATTTCAATATGAATATCACATCCTTCTATAATTCCATAGCAGACATATTTTATACATATGAAAAATAATGACAGTTAAGCATGAAAAACATTTAGTTTAACTCAATCAAAAACAAATCATTCACTAAACTCAATCAAATAGACCTAAAATTAACCTTTTTTATTAGCATTCAACATTGTCCCAATTATCAAATTAGACTGAAAAAATCAAATTTCTCAAGAGTAATACCAAAAACAATAAAATCGATCGTTGTAATCCTCAATCAATAAAGTTCGTTCATTTTAACCAATAGTTCAATAGAGGAGTCCCAAATTCACTTAATTGACGATTAAAAACCCTAGATTTTAAAGCTGATTGAATATTGATAAGCAAACATAAATAAATTAAAATTAAATTAAATTAAAAATTAAAAACATCTTACCTTAGAAGGTGGGAAGAGAAGAAGCGCAGCAATCGCAATTCAGTGAAACAGAGCCCACAGAGGGAGAGCTCAGAAGGCGCTTCAATGGAGGAGAGAGAAGACGCTGCGTAAAAAGCTTTGGAAGATTTTTTTTATTTATTTTTTCAAGGAAACATTGATGAAAGAGCTATTAAATCAGGTGTTTGGTTAAAAAATAAATAAATAAAATTTCGGTCACAATGAGGGAGGCCCTCGATTTTTTTTAACGAGCTATAGTAGAGTATTTGATACTGTTTACATTATAATTCTGATTAATTTTAATAAATAATGGAAAAATATAGTTATATGGGATCTTGTTTGATTCGTTTTGATGTGCATTTTTCGAAAATATAATTTTTATAATTTTTTATTATACCAAAATTGAGATATTAATTTTATAAATTGCATTTTGGAAGATGCGAAAGAATAGATGTAGCAGTTTAAAAAAGACCGAGGGAGTAACAAATTTTGTGGAGAACGTTTAAAAAAAAAATCTATAACATTAATTTAGATAAAATTATTTTCAAAAATTTATCACGTTACAATCATTCAGTTTTAAATTACAATATATTTTGTAAGTCATCTTTTTTATCAAGTCACAATTTTTTTCTTTAAATTAAGTCACGGGTATATACTTCCAAATCAAAATGAATGAGTTTTAAACCACTAAGAAATACCATAATGATATTTTTTGTAAATTTATCTCAGAAATTTTTAATAATTTCCCCATTTTGTGTGTAACCGATCATATGGAGTTAACCTTCTTGTAAATAAAAGAATCTGTTATTTCACTCGTTTTACGCATGAGTAAAATTTTGGCCCGGATAATGTTCCGATCAATTATAATTAACAAATACGGTATTATTACGAACTACAATATTTCATACGAAGTAATATATTTTTTTTATAGAAAATAGTTTTGTAGAGGGTTTGGGAGAGAATAATTATGTCTCTCATTCAATTACAATGGAATATATAAATACAATGTTGAGAAGGGTTCATTGAATAGTGAACTCTAGTCTCCGAAATATTTAATATTATACATAAGGGTATTATGTGCATCCACTATATATATACTCCATCATTTTTTAGTTGCAACATTTCAAAAGTTACACTACTCATATTCTAAGCTTTGATTTAATTTTATGATCAATGTGTAAGGAGGAATATAATCAATATCCTGTTGATTCGTCTTGGTGTGCACTTAATTAATATACTTCCTCTGCTCCGAAATACTTGTAACATTAGGTTTCAATTCTACTGTTCACCATTTATTTGTTTTATTGACTTTTGTGTTAACATTACTAAAATGCCCTCATATTAGAGGGAAGAAAAGAATAAATAAATAAGTGGGCCTGTAGTAGGGGTGTTAATGAGACGAGACAGCTCGTGAGTTACTTGCGAGCTACTCGGTCAAAGCTCGGTCAACACTCGACTCGAATAAGCTCGGCTCGACTCGGGGTTCTAACGAGTCGAGTCGAGCAAGCCCTTACTCGACTCGAAAAGCTCGTGAGTAGCTCGATATATAATTATTATAAGTAATGTTTTACAAATTTTAAAAATTATACCCTTAATGGCTTAAGTTCTTATGTGTTGATATAGCCGTTCATTTATTTGCATCTCAACCGTCAAAATTCAAGCTAATAAATAAAACTTAAAAAATAAAAATTGTTTATTTATTTAAACAATAAAAAATTATTCTAAATTTCTTAAAATTGTAAAATAGTTATTTAGCACATAACTACATAAATTTGGAAGTTTTTATGATAATTATGTAATCTTTTATTTCTATTAGTTACTTCTAAAGACAATTATGATAGATTTATTTTCAGGTTACTCATTATTATGAATTTGAGCTTCATTCGATTCGAGCTCGAGCTAGAGTTTTAAGTTTCGAGTTCAAGTCGAGCTCAATGATACTCGAGCTCGACTCGCATTATTAACACCCCTAGCCTGTAGTAATAGTAAAAAGAGGGAAATAAAAGATTCCTTCACATGCAACTCCAAAATAAAAACATACACTACTTTACAAAATTCCCTACAATATCATTTTCACCAAAATTAAAACTCCCTCCAAATTTTACAGCTCCCTATTTATATTCACACAAAACCCAATCTTTTAAACTCCATTTTTTACCGCAACAGAAAAATTCATTGAAACACCATCACTTCATTCACTGCACACACATGCACCTTAGGCTTCAATAGTAACAAAATGGATGAATTCTTAAGAGAGGGGGAGCTTCTTCAATTACAAGATTGGAATGAGGAGGCTGAAATTTCTGAATTAGACTCAGATATGGAGGTATGGCTCTCTAATGACTACTATTTTGAACATGATGTTGAGCATGAAAGTTCACCTGTTAAAATTATGGCAATTGACTTTGTTAGTGGTAATGGAATAATCAAAAATTGAGAATTAAATAATGTAGAAAGGAAAGACAAAGCGGGCAAGTTATTAATGCTTTATAATGGCAAGGATATTCCAAAGGATAGCCAAAAGAACATTGCTTCTGAATTTGGAGTTGACAGAATCTCTATATGGAAGATTTGGTCAAGAGCATTGTTACAAATTAAAAAGAAAGAGCTGATTAATGTAGATAGTAGGAAAAAGGGGAGGGTGGGAAGAAAAGTTAAAGAGTGGGACATGGAGGTATTTAGAGCAGTCCCTGTTGAAAAGAGAACTACTTTAAGAGCTTTAGCAAATGCACTTAACATAGGCATGTCAACAACATTCAGAATAATTAAGGCTCGTCATCTTAGAGCACATAATAATAGCTTATAACCAAGTGTAAACATAGTAATAGCTTAAAACCAAGTGTAAGTGCAAAAAAAAAACAAGATAGAAAGACTATGGTTCATATTGACTCAAATTCCACCAACAATTACATCCATTCCTAGATTTTCATTTATGTACAATGTGATTCATATAGATAAAAAATGGTTTTATATGAGTCAAGTAACACAAAGATTCTACCTATTCCCTTGGGAGGCAGACCCTTACCGAGCTTGTAAAAGTAAAAAAATTATCCCAAATGTGATGTTCATGGCAGCTGTGGCTAGACCAATTTTGGCAAACATGGTGATAATTTGTGGGATGGTAAGATTGGAATCTTTCCATTCACAAAAGTGGTACTTGCAAAGAATTGTTCAAAAAACAGAGACAGGGGGACTCCAGAAATTAAATGTATATAATCAATCACAAAACAAGTTATCAGATCCATTATCATTGAAAAGGTTCTTTCGGCTATAAGAAGTAGATGGCCACAAAATGCATGCCAAGATATATTGATTCAGCAGGACAATGCTAGGCCCCATATTGCAATTGATGATCCTGAATTTTGATTGAAGCTAAAAAGGATGTGTTTAACATGATGCAACTTGTCAACCACCTCAAAGCCCCAACTTAAATGTGTTGGATTTGGGTTTTTTCAAAGCCATACAGTCATTACAATACAAATCCTTTCCCAAAAATGTGAATGAATTAGTGGCATCGGTGAAGAATGCATTTGAGGCTTTTGATGCTAGGCTATTAAATTGCACTTGGTTGCAATATCAATATTGTATGCTCGAAATTATGAGGGTTCATGGGAGCAACAACAACAAGAGGCCACATAATGGAAAGATGCAAATGGATAGGGAAAGAACTCTACCAAGTCAAATTGAGGTTCCACTCAATGAATTTATTAATTGTAGATCATATTTGGAGGATGGGAAAATTCAGTCCAATGAGATCATATCATGATGTCTTATTGGTGTGGGTATACCCTTTTTGGTCCATTTTGAAGTAGGAAAGGAAGAACCGAGAAAGGGAGAGATGAAACTACACATGTAGCAGGAAGACAACTTTTTGGTCATGATGTGAATTTTCATATGAATACAAAAACTCACAATGGATAGGACTAAACTCACGAATCTCTAAAAGCTAAGCCACCAAAACTCACGAATTTAGGTTGATAGACTAGTCTTTGATTAAAGCTCTAGGCACCCTTAAAGCCACTGATCAATCTCACAAGAGGCTAAAGGAATTAACCACCAACTCAAAATTTCAGATTTTTGTTTTTCAAGTAAACAAAACAAATTTTTTTATTCAATTCTCAAATTAAATCTGATTTCTACAACCTAATGTTGAGACTATTTATAAGAATAATCATCAACCAAAATCCTAACAAAAGAAACTAAGACTCACGTGAAAACAAGAAGAAAAAACGCCACTTGTGTCACTTGCACAAGTTGCACAACAAACTCAAGATAAGTTTTGCCACATCACCATGCAACTTGTTCTTATCTTTACAACCAATCTAACTAACTTTATCTAACAAGATTCTTTCCTAACAAACTTCCTAACAAACTAATAAACAAGATAATCAGCAAATTACAACCTAAAATACACGAAAAATCCAAGAACCCAAAGATCGATTCAAGAAATCGCAAAAATACTCGCCACATTCTTGCTCCATTTTTGCGGCATTTTCAAGAAATGCTTCAAATCTTCAAGAAACCTTTCAAGATCTAATCTTTTAATCAAGAAACCTTCAAGAATTCATTTCCCATGTCCTTAAGGTTGTAAATAATGATCAAGACTCCACAAGAAATAAAAGATTCAATGCCTAAATAAGAAAAACCCTATTAAGTGAAGTGGGAGAAAACTCACAGGGAACCAACTTATTCCCCTTATCAACCTTTTCTTTCCCTTGATTTGCGTGCCAACTTAGGTATGTGTGACCATGCACACGCAAATCCCAACCTTAGATGCACCCATTAGACTTGAGTCTCCATAAGCAATCAATTCCCCCATGGTTGCACCCTTCTTTGCAGCTTCAATCAAACCTTCGAAGTTGTGGTCAATATTTGCATCAGGTCATTTGTAGGTAACAAGTGAAGTGTAGCAAGACAACTTTTTGGTATGTAAGTAAAAAGTATAAGTGCTGAAAGACAACTTTTGGGTTTTATGTAATTAGAAAGTGTATAACTACAACCTTTTGGTTTAACTAATTAACAAGTACAAGTGTAAAAACACAAGCATTTGGCAGTACTATGATAAATGTAACTATATGTAGTAGTTTATTAACTTAATTATGTAAAAGGTTAGTATTTTGATGTAATTTGACTGAATCTGAAACTCATTGCATTGTCATTTGCTCTTGAAAACATCGATGTAAACTTTTTATAAATTGGATCATCATATAACTTTTTGACAACCTCTCCAGAGTCTCCTATCATTTGTTGATGTTTTATTTAGAAGGAGCAACAACTACTTTAGTGTTAGGGGTGGCTAAATTCTCACATCCAACATAAAGAAGGCTACTTCAACCTCAAAACAAAATGATACACCCAAATGAATCATTGGAGGTCATCATGGAGGACTATGCTGACACATTTTAAAAACAAATGTTGGGGGGCTTACTAGTCTCCGAAACCAACATAGTGCTGTTGTTGAGGTGGCTTACTAGCCTCCGAAACCAAAAATAAGTACAGTTGTTGGGGTGGCTTACTAGCATCCTAAACCAACTGAGTAAAGTTCTTGGGGTGGCTTAATAGCCTCCAAAACCAATAGAGTACTATTCTTGGGGTGACTTAGTAGCCTCCAAAACCAACAAGTTTGACAAAAAAATACTTCCTCTGCTTCAAAAACAAGTTGTAAGTATTTCAGAACATAAGAAGTATGAGAGCCTGGAAGACAGTATAAATGTCACCAAAATTAGCAACAACAAATCTGCAATCAACAATCATTAATCAAAGGACATTTTGATAATAAGTACCTAATGTTTTCAGATTTTTTGAAATAAGTACCTAATCAAATTTTTTTTTATTTAAGTACCTACTACTTACATTTTTCTTAAATTTAAGTACCTAATAACGGAATTGTTAAAATTTTGTTATATAATCCGTTGTGAGGCCCACGTTTAATTTTTCATTCCTTTTTTCTTTTTCTTCCTCCATCAAACCTCCATTAAACACATTTCGTTTTCCTAATCTTTTACTCCATTAAACCCTTTCTCTCTCTCTCTCTCTATACTCCTTGAACTCCCCTATGATTGATTTTCTCTCTCTACCACATTCAATTGTCTTTTTTGGTACCCATTTTCATCTTTATTAAAACAATTTTGTTCCTTTCAATAAACCAACTACCAAAAACATTTTAAAATAAAAATGAAAATATTGGAAAAGCTATTTATTTATGTCAAATATTTGGAGTTCTTGAATAAAAGCATGTCCTTTTGATCTTCCTTTAATTTTTTGAATTTTACATAACTCACACTCAATTGAAAATCTTTCTTCTATATAATGGTTTTCTTTTTCTATTTTCATTTTGTGGTTTAGTTAGGGGCGTTAATATAGGTTTTAGAAAGAACAAAGAGAAAGAACTGAACATCATGTTTGGTGGAAAGAATGAAAATTTTAATAATGGAGGTGTTGTCAATCAAGAAAATAAATCATAAAAGTGAAATAAATGAGGTTTAATGGAAGTTTTATGGAAAACAAAGATGTTTATTAAATGGAGGTTTAATGGGAGGGGGAAAGAGAAAGAAAGGAAAAAAAGAGGTTTAATGGAAGGTTAATGGAGGAAGAAAGAGAGCAAAAAAAAAAAGTTTAATAATGGTGGAAGAAAGAGAATGAAAGTAAGAAAAAAAAGGTTTAATAGAGGAAGAAGGAGAAAGGAAACAAAATAGAATTTTAGGAAGGAATTAATTAAAAAAAATCTAGGTGTAGACTCCACAAACGGATTTTTTGACAGAATTTCATTACTTCCGTTATCTGGTATCTATGTTAAAGAAAAACATAAGTATTAGGTACTTAAATAAAAAAAAATTGATTAGGTACTTATTTATCAAAATTTTCGGAAACATTAGGTACTTATTATCAAATAATCCTTAATCAAATGATACGAAAAATGAGCAATACTTCTGTAGACACCTAATTTAGTCCCCCTGTCCCGCGGCAGGACTCTATGATGATTTAAAAACTCATTTCTCTAGAAAATTGGATATCAAGTATATTTGGGCATAAAATTAAATCTCGGATATTATAAAATTTCCATTCTTATTTAACAGACTTTAAATGCATAAAATAAAATGATAATAATAATAATAATAATAAATAAAAATAAAAAATAAAAATAAAAATCTTTCAAAAAAAAAATGTAGCGCGCTTAACTTAGTCACGCTGACAGCTCAGCGTGACTAAGTTAACAGCGCTACCCTAGTAGCGTTGTAGAGTTTCCTTTGCTACTGGGCCAGCGCGATTAGGGTTCCCACGCTGTTATAAAAACCTTCATTTCCTTCATTTCTCAAAAAACCTTTTTTTTACTCACTCTCTTCCTCATACTTAATTAATCCGATTATTGCTTTTAACAACCTTATTTTTTTAATACTTATTTATTATTTATTTACTATTTATTTTACTAAAAAGTGGCTACAAATTTTAATAATATCGAAACAATAATACGAAACTACGCCCAAATTAATACTCGACGAAGACAATCTTCAAAGGAGAAGTGACATGTTTCCTGAAAGCCCAAAAAATCATGTTAGGACTTTTAAGTTGTCGTTTCACTATTTATTTACTGCTTTATCACCTTATTATTGTTAAAGGACTTAAATTGATTGTTTGCAACGCTTAACCAAGATAATTCTTTCGGACAAATCTAATCATGTTAGGCTCCCTAAATCAATTTTAATAATGGTTTGAGTTAAATTAATTAGTTTTTTGTGTTATCACTAACAATTTAATGCTTTTTTTGTTAATCTTGTAAATTGGTAATTTTGTGTGATTCTAAATATAATTTCTGTATGGTTAAGAGGAAACTAGTAATGGCCGCCTATGGGCTAACCCGACGCACACCGTCATGTTAGTACCTTCGCCAACGAATCCAATCTTTGGTTCGCTCGACCACAACTTGGAGTCATCCCCGTGGGATCGGAGAGGATTTCCGTGCAATTTAGACAAACGTCCCTTATTCGAGTCCCATTCGTATCTAGTCTAAATACACGATTTATGAGTTTAGTTCCTAAAAGTCATTGGCGACTTCTTATTAGCATGTTTGGTATCGGTATTGAAGTTTCTCCCAAGTAAAACGATTTAAAATTGGGTTTAAAAGAAAAAAAAGAGCAGCACTGGAAAGCTAACAACGCTACCTTTGTAGCGTTACAGACCTTCCCGCGCTGACACTGTAGCGTCACTGAACTTGTGACACTGCAGGGTCAGCGTGGGAAATCTTGTAGCGCTACACCTGTAGCATGGTACAAATTCCAGCGCTCCATTTCTGTTGAAAAGAAGGAAAAAAGGGAAAAAAAAGTAAAAAGGAGCAGCACTGGGAAGTTAACTACGCTACCTTCGTAGCGTTACAAACCTTCCTACGCTGACACTGTAGCGTCACATAACTTGTAACGCTGCAAGGTTAGCGTGAGAAACCTTGTAGCGCTACGCCTATAGCGTGGTATATGTTCCAGCGCTCTATTTCAGTTGAAAAAAAGGTCTAATTAATTCGTTTCACCTTTCCTTAAGCCAATTTTTTAGGTCTAACTCGACCTACGAACAGTTTGGGAAAGGTGACCAAAAAAATTGGGGACCCAAAAATCCAGGGCCCCTACAGTGGCGACATCACTGGGGACTAAAAGAGGGCGAGACTTGAAAGTTTTCTCTTAATCATACACTTATTATATTTAGAACAAATTGCATTTTTTTTAGACATATTGCATACATGTGACAAACACTTGGCTTCCATGTGACAAACACTTGACTTCCATGTGTTTGAAACATGTCTTAGGATCACCATAATAACATTACATTTCGAGAAGGAACCGTTGACTTGGTGGGGCCCATGGTCTCTAAGCAACCGAGCAAAACGCAACCTTATCCCAACTATATCAATTCCAAGTTGCCCATGGTACTTGGAGGGGAGACACTTCATATCTAACGGTTATTATACCGCAAAGTGTTGGAGCACACTCCTTAGATGTAGGACTTTTTTGACTGACCATGACTGACCGTAGTTTGACTGCATTATTTAGTAATTATTTGCTTCCATATAGTTGCTTGTTTTGCTTTTTATATTTTGTGCATATGTAGATTTTCTGAGGTTTTCAATTCATTTTTAATCACAATATATTATTAGCTACCTAAATTAATTGGTTACGTAAAATATTTTCCATAAATTTAAATTATATTCTTTGATATCATTTGATTGCTTGGAAGATTTTTTTGCACCAATATATTTGATTTAGTTAATAAAATATTGCAAAAGATATTATTAATCAAATCCTTGATCTTCTTAGGATTTCATTAATAAAATCTTTGATTAAATGGAAAATAACTTAGACACTTAACATTAATTAGAAAATTCAAATAATATTAACGATTTCAAAAATACTTTAACTTTTTGAGATTTTTAATATAATTCGAATTTTTTGGAAATTTACTAATTAATTCCTTTCATTTAGAATTTTATTAGTTTAATTCCAATTTTCTAATAAATCTAACTATCTCACTTTCCCTTGTATTATTTTCAAAAAATCAAACACTTAGAATAATTTTTTTTTTAAAAAAAAAAAACTCAAAAAAAAAATCCATCAAGGTTAATTATGATATTTATAATTTTTATTAATTTTTTATTTTTCCTATGAGTTTCCCATCAATTAACCTTAATTGTTATAACTCTAATTGTTGAGTCTCGTTTCTTTTTTCTTCTATCTTTTTTTGTCTTCCCTCATCATCTCTTTGTACGGATCCAATAACGATAATCTGAAAATTACTAATTGCTTGACAATGCACGATTTTGATCAATGTTTTTAATGACTCACATACAAATAACATCATCACCAAACTTTNATACAAATAACATCATCACCAATCTTTCAAAAGTTCAGTCTAATAATAGGCCCATTTAGGCCTAAATAACGTATATATGGGCAACATGGACATGAATCCAAACCCATTAAATACAAATTTAATGATAACTTAGCAAGAATCAATAGAAACTTACAACGTAACTAACTCTACAACGCTACACAAACAACGCAACTCTTCTAATTGGGCTACACTGTTAGCGTCACAAGTTTAATAACGCTACCTTGCTAGCGCTACTTCTTTTGTCACGCTACAAAGCTAGCGCTAGAACTTTTTTTGCGCTAAAAAGTCATGTATTTGAATAGTTTTGATGAATATGTAGTATTTATTTGAAATTACTCATACACAATTAAATCATAATTAACCCCAACTAAAAGGGTTTAAGTTATTTTAGAGCCCATTATGGTTCAATAAGAACCCACTTTGGTTTTTTTTCAACATTTTATCTATTAACACATACTGAATGGACACATTCTTGTAAGTGCAATCATTATAATATGAAATTGCAAGGGTTGCTACATATTATTGGCATACAAAATGATGAAAAAATGCCTAATGTAAACAAAAGAAAATTTGTTTGCTTTAGAAAGTGATAATATGTGCTATATTACTACTTTTTTCTAAACACTCCATCCCACCTTTGCATCAAACGCATCATTCTAAGTGTTTCAATTATGAGCCCATGGTTCAACCTACTCCTAAATGTTTGATTTAGAATCTATTGATCAATAGACCCAAGGTCTATAGTTTGGACTGAAATATAATGAAGTTTCAATCAATTATGGTCATTATTTAAAATTCTTCAAATGCAAGCTCAAGAAAATCCGAAGAACATTATTCAAGACGATGTAGACGCGTACATACAAGAAACATGATTTGGACCAAAACTAGAACTCCATTCACTTTCCTAGTTTAATTTCTCTCTTTTCTTTTCTCCTTCTTTCATGGTAGAGTTTGAGACTTTTGCTGCCAAGTATCATTTATGTACTAATTTCAACTATCAATAAAATAAAATTTATTTCATCTTCAAATTGTACATTCTCTCTCTACTCATCATCTTGCTTAAACAATTACAAGTGAATGAACTCATCAAGTTGAGTTAATCAACATGGCAATCAAGAACAAGTTAAAGCATAATTGGCATAATATAGACTACGTTGTTCATATCAAATGCACCCTCAATTTGACGCATCCACACCTTGAACAACTTACTCTATATTTTACATCCTTTAAATTAAATGTGTCAATTACTTAATTAAGTTATTAAAGCAAAGTGGTTCAAATAAGTTCTCTTTTGGGAAACAAACTTTACTTTATTAACCATAGACTCAGTCGTCACGAGCCTAAAAGTTTAATTGAGGCTCAATTTAAGTCTCAAAAATTGGGGGCTCACTCCAAGTCCACTTAGTGTTTATTTAAAGATGCAATACACCAACATAAGAGGCACCTTTGAAACCCTAAAAATGTCTCCCTTATCTTGAATAACCTAAATTATGATTCACTTTCTTGGTAGCCGTTTGCGCCTAAACACATAGCTTGTTTCTTTCAACCTACATCAAACTTAGCTTGGGATGGGAATGCTACGAGGATATAAATTAAAAAGCAACTCCATAAAGCAAATATATAATGTTAAAGCAGCTCTGATTTTCAATTCAAACAAATGGAAATGCATGAAAAGTTGTCAACAAGTAAAATTTTAAATAATAGAGTTGCTCAAGTTTAAGAACAAGTTTGTAGCATAGTTTGGGTTAATTATGGGTATTTGAGCCTTCTTTTCCATTTCTTTCTTACACCCTAAGCTTAGCCACGATACAACCCTGAAAAAGCCCTCCTTGAGGTGTAAAAAAATTGCAAAAAACTTGTGTCTTTACTTTTAACACATCAATAACTCAGAAGCAAGAGCTATGTAAGACCTGATTCCAACTCGAATTGGATCCGTATGCAACCTTTCATAAGGTGCGGTCTTAATAGTCCTACATCTTAAAGACATGTAACATGAGTAAAATTTTAAGGGCCCATGAAAAACAAAGGTCTTTTGAACACAAGACTCACCTAAGGTCTTGGATACTGTTTTATTTTAGGACGCACAACCGTCCTTAAAAGAAAATTGCCTTAATGTCACATAAAGCAACTCATGTTCTTGTACACATATCATCCTTCTTTCCTTTTTTCACACATACTCTTCTTCATGAAGCTTCTTTCCTTTCTCATGCTCATCATCATCAACTCTTGTAGTGTCATCTTTTAACTCAAACACTCACATACTTCCTCTACTCATTCCTTTTTATTCCGCAAAATCATCCAACTTCTTCATTTTCTCTTAAAGAATGAATTTTCATAGCTATCTTATGCATATCCATGGCAGCATGAAGCATCACTTTGACTCCATATCATCCTCTCATCACCAAAATCTTTCCTATCTCTTCAAGGTTTGGTCTTCATAAACTTGGCAACTCGTCTACTTTAAGCATTATCATATTCAACACTCAAAACTTGAGCAAGCATTTATAATATTGATTTCTTATTTCTCTAAATAGATTCACATTATTAATAGCCAATAGTTGAATTTGAAAGAAACTCAAACAAGACAATCACGAAAGTATAAGATGATGGCTCATAATTTAAGAAAAAATGAGCAAGCTAAAATCATTCCCCTTTGAATCATAATCGTTGTCAAGCACATTATACAACAACTGTAATCAATTTTGGATCCTTAAATTCTACTATTCTTTCTTCCTCATTCTGCTCATACAAAAAAATAATCATGTTGTTTTAAAAAAAAAAAAATCGATTTAGGGAAAGTTGAGACACCCCTATCCCTTGCTTCCTACTAACTCATGCTATGGCACCTCCGTGTTCATTTGTGCATATTTTTGGTTGTTTTCCCCGTGCTTATTTGTAGCTAATTTGAGCATATAACTAACTTGTACATACTCTTCTAGCTAGCTTTGCATACATATTTATGACCTTTCTTGTTGCTACAAGTCTCTGTACTTACATCACCTTATACACCCTGGGGGCTTATGAAATTTGCTTCAAAGTCTTATTAAGCTTATGACATTTGCCTGTTGCCCCTTATGAAAAAAACAAAAAAACAAAAAAAAACATGGAAGTTGTCTCACTTGAAACTTCATTTTGGCGATTATTTTTTGGGTGTAAGTCGGATAACCCTCCACAAAATATTGCCATTTTTCCCCTACTTGGACCTTCAGTCTCAAAATATAGCTCATTACTTATATGTCAAAAATAAAAGGCCAGAAAATTAAAAAAGCGTAGCATCATAGACTTTGTAGCGCTAAATGAGGAGCGTCACAACGTTTTTCAGCGCTACTTAACAAGCGCAACAAATTATGCAGCGCAACGCAACAAAGTTTGTCACGCTACAGCAGCAGCGCTACTAATTTTCTTGCGCTATGTCATTTGAGGTAAAATTAAGAGCATTTTTACTTTTATCATACTAAATAACGGGATAATTGATTTCTTATCCTAGGAGCAAGTTGCTTCATAAATATTAAGAGCATTTCCATTTTTGATTATTAATTAAAAGCTCATTGATCTTCTTTATTAGATTAAGCGCACGCTACTCTTATAAATAAAGTAAAATTTTCAAGACCATTTTCACTTTTGATTATTAATTAAATTAAGAGCACGTTACTCTTATAAAAAAATTAATCAAGAGCATTTTTTTCACTTTTGATTATTAATTAAAATCCCATTGTTCTTCTTTATTAATTAAAGAGCATGTTACTCTTATACATAAAATAAATTAATCAAGAGCATTTTCACTTTTAATTATTAATTAAGAGTCCATTACTCTTCTTTATTAAATTAAGAACATTTTTTTTTTCTAGAGCCCATTACTCTTATAAATAAAATAATCGATCAAGAGCATTTTTTTCACTTTTGATCATTAATTGAGAGCTCATTGCCCTTATAATTAAAACTATTCAAGAAGTTTTTTTCTAGTTTTGATTAAGACTAATCAACTACACTCTCTAATTAAGAGCCTACTACTCTTTAAAATGTCAAAATACATGGGTCATGACATGAGTAATGAAAGTCTAAGAACAATTCTCAAATGATTCATGGAGCATTATACTTCATTTTAACATCATTAGGACAATCATTTGCCAAAAACACACATGTTTGGTAAAAATAAGAGCAAATATAAATTCTCACAAGCTTAACATTCTTATGGCTACAAATTGAATAGATTATAGCAATCAAACCTCTAATGTAAGCATAAATTTATCCCATAGTTCTCAAAAGTAAGCTTGAAAAAATAAAAAAAATCGCAGCGCATTTGAAGTTCTAGCGCTGCAGCTTCAGCGCCGCTCCGCTGAACACGCTACCAGTGCAGCGTGACCACTCCAACCGCGCTACGCCCCAAGCGCTAATAAACCAACCTCGCTACCTGCACAGCATAATTTGAACATCAACATTTGCAAATCAAGCAACAACCACAGCACACCAAATGGTAACACGCTAACCTGGGAGCGTGACTGAAGAAAACGCGCTGACGGTATGAGCGTCGTTGCTCTTGGTGCACTACTTCCTCAGCGCGACTGAAGAAAGAACGCTGCGAAGGCACAAAAAGAACGCTGCGAAGCTAGCGTGCCTTGTTGCGTTTTGCTGTATTGTTTTGGCTTTGAGTTTGATTTTGATGATAATCCATTTTATCATCTTTTGTTCCAAATGTTCCAAAAGTAGATTACGTTAGGATAAGGCTTGTTATCTCATGACAACCTTGTAAACTTTTGTCAATATTTCCGGTAAATAAGCAAATTTACCCGGATTAGTAATAAATACATGAATTTATTACATTTTTTTCAAAAATTTCAGTAAATAAGTGAATTTACTCAAAATAGTAATAAATAAACGAATTTATTACATTTTTTCAATAATTTCAGTAAATAAGCGAATTTACTCAAAATAGTAATAAATAAGAGAATTTATTACAATAATATCCCAGTAAATAAGCGAATTTACTCTAAATAGTAATAAGTAAATGAATTTATTATATTTTTTCAATAATTTCAGTAAATAAGCGAATTTACTCAAAATAGTAATAAATAAACGAATTTATTACATTTTTTCAATAATTTCAGTAAAAAGCGAATTTACTCAAAATAGTAAATAATAAACGAATTTCTTACGTTATTTCAATAATTTCAGTAAATAAGCGAATTTACTCAAAATAGTAATAAATAAACGAATTTATTATATTTTTTCAATAATTTCAGTAAATAAGCGAATTTACTCAAAATAGTAATAAATAAGCGAATTTATTACATTTTTTTTCAATAATTTCAGTAAATAAGCGAATTTACTCAAAATAGTAATAAATAAACGAATTTATTACATTTTTTTGAATAATTTCAGTAAATAAGCTAATTTACTAAAAAAAGTTCTAAATAAACGAATTAAATTTTTCAATAATTTCAGTAAATAAGTGAATTTACTCGAAATAGTAATAAATAAACGAATTTATTAGATTTTTTCAATAATTTTGATAGAAAAAGCGAATTCACTCAAAATAGTAATAAATAAGCGAATTTATCGCATTTTTTAAGCGAGTTTACTCGAAGTAGTAATAAATGAGCAAAGTTATTACCTTATTTCCAGTCAAAAGAAAACTTATTCAAAAAACTAATTTATTTGCTATGTGTTTTGACAAATAAGCGAATTTATTAAAATCTATTTTCGATCTCAGTTTCGAGAGCCATTGCTTTCTAAAATTTGCTACGTCCATTGGTTAATGAGGAGCTCATGGCTCTGGATATGAAAGTCTCGAAAAACGATTCAAGCATACTTTGATTGTCGTCTTACTCAGACTCAATCAAAGTGGGGGCTAACTGTAGACACCTAATTTAGTCCCCCTGTCCCGCGACAGGACTCTATGATGATTTAAAAGCTCATTTCTCTAGAAAATTGGATAATCAAGTATACTTGGGCATAAAATTAAATCTCGGATATTATAAAATTTCCATTCTTATTTAACGGACTTTTTTATCCCAATGCCTCTTTTATTTTAAATAAATGAATAAAATAAAATGATAATAATAATAATAAAAAATAAAAATAAAAAATAAAAATCTTTCAAAAAAAAAATGTAGCGCGCTTAACATAGTCACGCTGACAGCTCAGCGTGACTAAGTTAACAGCGCTACCCTAGTAGCGTTGTAGGGTTTCCTGCGCTACTAGGCCAGCGCGATTCGGCGTATCGCGGTAGCAGCCCAGCGCGATTAGGGTTCCCACGCTGTTATAAAAACCTTCAATTCCTTCATTTCTCAAAAAACCTTTTTTTTACTCACTCTCTTCCTCATACTTAATTAATCCGATTATTGCTTTTAACAAGCTTATTTTTTTAATAATTATTTATTTACTATTTACTATTTACTATTTATTTTACTAAAAAGTGGCTACAAATTTTATCGAAAAAATAATTTGAAACTCCGCCCAAATTAATACTCGATGAAGACAATCTTCAAAGGATAAGTGGTACGTTTCCTGAAAGCCCTAAAAATCATGTTATGGACTTTTAAGTTGTCGTTTCACTATTTATTTACTGCTTTATCACCTTATTATTGTTAAAGGACTTAAATTGATTGTTTGCAACGCTTAACCAAGATAATTCTTTCGGACAAATCTAATCATGTTAGGCTCCCTAAATCAATTTTAATAATGGTTTGAGTTAAATTAATTAGTTTTTTGTGTTATCACTAATAATTTAATGCTTTTTTTGTTAATCTTGTAAATTGATAATTTTGTGTGATTCTAAATATAATTTCTGTATGGTTAAGAGGAAACTAGTAATGGCCGCCTATGGGCTAACCCGACGCACTTCGTCATGTTAGTACCTTCGCCCCCGAATCCAATCTTTGGTTCGCTCGACCACAACTTGGAGTCATCCCCATGGGATCGGAGAGGATTTCCGTGCAATTTAGACAAACGTCCCTTATTCGAGTCCCATTCGTATCTAGTCTAAATACACGATTTATGAGTTTAGTTCCTAAAAGTCATTGGCGACTTCTTATTAGCATGTTTGGTATCGGTATTGAAGTTTCTCCCAAGTAAAACGATTTAAAATTGGGTTTAAAAGAAAAAAAAGAGCAGCGCTGGAAAGCTAACTACGCTACCTTTGTAGCGTTACAGACCTTCCCGCGCTGACACTGTAGCGTCACTGAACTTGTGACGCTGCAGGGTTAGCGTGGGAAATCTTGTAGCGCTACACCTGTAGCATGGTACAAATTCCAGAGCTCCATTTCTGTTGAAAAGAAGGAAAAAAGGGAAAAAAAAGTAAAAAGGAGCAGCGCTGGGAAGTTAACTACGCTACCTTCGTAGCGTTACAAACCTTCCTACGCTGACACTGTAGCGTCACAGAACTTGTAACGCTGCAGGGTCAGCGTAAGAAACCTTGTAGCGCTACGCCTATAGCGTGGTATATGTTCCAGCGCTCTATTTCAGTTGAAAAAAAGGTCTAATTATTTCGTTTCACCTTTCCTTAAGCCAATTTTTTAGGTCTAACTCAACCTACGGACGGTTTGGGAAAGGTGACCAAAAAAATTGGGGATCCAAAAATCCAGGGCCCCTACAACTTCGTAACAGTTTCAAAGTCCACATATGAACAATACTGCAAAATTTATCGCAAATTAAACAATACTTGTCAATCACAACATGCAGTCCACTTATCAATCACAAAATCAGTTTATGGGCTATAATAGAGAAAGTAAAAAGTCCACTAAAAATGAGCTGCAGTCCACCACTACATCAAACGAAATTCGACCAGGAAGTATTTACTTTACTTTACCCAAAATCAAACAAAATTTACCCAAAATCAAACAAAAAATCAATTAAACATTACTTTAATCAATTCGAAATTTACCCAATTTATCCATAAATTTACCCATTTTATGCACAAATTTACCCAACTGATTAGTTTTAAAAATCAGGAAAAGAAAANATCCAATATCCTAATTAGGATTTGTGTTATCAATTGACTCATACTTTGCTAGACTAGAAGTGACAATTTGTCACAACTTGTTCGAAATTTCAATTTGCATGCAACAAATACGCAATCGAAAGGTAGCACATACAAAAAGTAAAAATACTTAGCTTTTTTCGTGGATGAAAACATGCTTGGAAATCAAAGTAATACGATATTTGATTTCCAAGCATGTTTTCATCCACGAAAAAAGCTAAGTATTTTTACTTTTTGTATGTGCTACCTTTCGATTGCGTATTTGTTGCATGCAAATTGAAATTTCGAACAAGTTGTGACAAATTGTCACTTCTAGTCTAGCAAAGTATGAGTCAATTGATAACACAAATCCTAATTAGGATATTGGATCAACAATTGGTGTTAATATGGGTACTTCTAGTCAAATTCCCAATGAACAACCTTTACTAAATCCTAGAGTTGAATCTACAATTAGGGTTGGTAGCACTACTTTAATGCGTTATCCTGCTTCACGAAAGCCAATTAGTAGTTATCCTCCAAAAAAACAAGAAGAAATTGTGAGGGCATACATCAATTACGGGCCATAGCAAATTTCTCTAACTAATTTTCCTTCTTCTGGTAAGACTGATCATCGACGTCGATTCTAAGCTAGTTGGTTTAAGAAATATCCTTGGCTTGAGTATTCACCTTTTACCAACTCTGCTTATTGTTTCCCATGTTTTCTTTTTGGAAAGGACCCATTAGGAAAAAGTGGGGAAGGTGCTTTCACTGTAAAAGGATTTCAAAATTGGAAAAAGATTGGTGGAAAAGATTGTTCTTTTCGAACTCATGTTGGAAAAGACACAAACACAGCCCATGGATATTCAGTTTTATGTTGGAATAATTTGCAGAATATTGAAGGACAAATTGATTATGCAT
The DNA here is from genome assembly GCA_016808085.1 of Suaeda aralocaspica. Taxonomy (NCBI): domain Eukaryota; kingdom Viridiplantae; phylum Streptophyta; class Magnoliopsida; order Caryophyllales; family Amaranthaceae; genus Suaeda; species Suaeda aralocaspica. Next base: position 625,501 of record PYUH01000373.1, on the reverse strand, counting down.
ATGAAAAGGCAACTCCAAAACAAATTGAAGATAATCATAAAAGGATTAAAGCTTCCATAGATGTAGTACGGTGGCTAACATTTCAAAATTGTGCATTTAAAGGTCATGATGAAAGTATAAACTCAAAAAATCAAGGGAACTTTTTAGAGATGTTAAAACTTTTAGCATCATATAGCAAAGATGTGAATGATGTTGTGCTTGAAAATGCCCCGCAAAATGCTAAATATACATCTCCTGACATTCAAAAAGAGATTTTACATGTCTTTGCTAAAAAAGTTCAAAAAGAAATTCGCAGGGAAATTGGTGAATCAAAATTTTGCATAATTGTTGATGAATCTCGAGACATATCTAAAAGAGAACAAATGGCTATTGTGATAAGATTTGTTGATGAATATGGATTTTTACGTGAGAGATTTTTGGAGCTAGTCCATGTTAAGGATACAACATCCCAAACCCTTAAGGAGGAAATTTCTATTTTATCTAATAATGAGTTGAGCATTCAAAACATGAGAGGACAAGGTTATGATGGAGCTAGTAATATGAGGGGTGAATGGAATGGTTTACAAGCATTATTTTTGAAAGATTGTCGTTATGCGTATTATGTGCATTGTCTAGCACACCAACTACAACTAGCTCTTATTGTTGCCGCAAGAGAAGTAGTCAAGGTTCATGATTTTTTCAAAGATTTTAATTTAATTGTGAACACTATTAGCTCTTCGTACAAGCATCATGATGAATTACAGGAAAGACAAGTCGCAGAATTAGAGAATCTAATTGAAATTGAAGAGGTTGAGATTGTAAAGGGATTGAACCAAATTGGCACTTTACAGCGTCTTGGGGAAACTAGATGGAGTTCTCATCATAATTCTAATTGCAGTGTTATAAGAATGTCAATGCAACTCGTACAGTCCTTGAAAAAACAGCCATTGATCGTCGAGCAACATATTCTCAACGCGGGGATGCTAAATCTGTTCTCAAAAAGTTATTGTCATTTGATTTTGTATTTATTTTACATTTGATGGAAGATCTTTTGAGACTTACGGATGGAATTTGTCGAGCTTTGCAGCATAAGTCACAGGACATTTTAAACGCTATGCAATTAGTTGGTGAAACAAAGTCTTTGATTCAAAAGTCTAGAAATGATGGTTGGGAAGGTCTTGTACAAAAGGTAAACTCTTTTTGCAATAGCCATGACTCTCAAGTATTGGACATGAATGCTTCTTATTATGAGATTATTCGATCTCGGCGTAAAAATGATGTTATAACTGTTGAGCATCACTATCGGGTCAATGTGTTTAGTGCAACCATAGATCAACAATTGCAAGAACTTAATAGCAGGTTTAGTGAACAAACAACAGAGTTACTTATCTTAAGTGCATCTTTGAGTCATGTAGATGGTTACAAAGACTTCAACGTGGAAAACATTTGTCTTCTTGCAGAGAAATACTACCCTCAAGACTTTTCTCAACAAGAGATATCTAATTTAAGGAACAAATTGAACTTGATCAATTTTACTAAGATGTTCCTAATCATCCTAATATGAAAAGTCTTGCTACCATAGTAGATATATGTAGAAGTTTGGTGGAGAAAAGAAAATCAATTATTATGTATCCTTCGGTTGATAGATTGATTCGACTAGTTTTGACCCTTCCTGTTAGCACAACAACTATAGTAAGAGCTTTCTCATTAATGAAAATTGTCAAGACAACCCTTCGAAACAAGATGGATGATGAATTTCTTCCGGATTACTTGCTTGTTTATATTGAGAAAGAGATTGCTAGCAAGTTTAAAATAGATTCAATCATTGATGACTTTTATTTCATGAAAAACAGAAGAGCTCAACTTAAGTGATAGAGATAGATTATTTATTCAAGGTGTGGTTGGAGACTTTATTGCTTAGTTAAACTAGAGCTTTCATTTCAATAAAATATTTTGTACGGTTTGTTTTGTCATAGTTATTTTCTCGACTTAGTGTATCTGGCCCCCTAAATTTTTTTTCCTGGCTTCACCCCTGTCGAATAGTGTGTCTCGTTAAAAACCTTACTAGGAAAAATCCTGTGGGATAAAAAACTCATAGAGGGAAAAGAGTACAAAACTTAAGTGGTACGCCTTAAAATGTTGCTTATTAAAGACCTCACCACAAAAACCAATGTGGGACAAAATCATAGTTAGGATCAATTTAAATAATATTAAATAACACATGTTCAAATTAGCAAAAAGTGAGAACATTAATTAACAGTTTCCTAAAAAAACAAAGGGAGATAACTCTTAAGTAAAAAAACTCATGTTGTGAGATAGTAGAGGTAAAGGGTACGAAGTGCCAAGTACAAGCAGTGAGGTAAAGAGGCAAAGTGTTAGCACAAAACAAAGCATACTTAACAAACTAAGAACGGTGTTCCTAGTATTCTAATTTTTAACTAACCACGAATAATAGGGGAGATGTGTGGAAGACTTTAGCACACTCCGCGAAGCCATTAGCAATACAAACAACATCATTGCACCCAAACCCTATATAGACTTGTTTTGACGGAATAACTTATCCCTATCTAATTGACCAGACCCCTATCTAAACTTGTTCTAAACAAAGCAACACCTGATTAGACCACCCCACCCACCTAAACTCAATCTACTTGTTCTAGATAAAATAGCTAACCTGACCTTACCCACCTGACCCCTACTTCAATTTGTTCTGAACAAAACACCTAACCTGACCCACCCACCTGAACCTAATCTAAACTTGCTGTACTAGGAAATAGTATAATATATGCTATGAACTACAATCATGACCATTGATGTACATGTTTAATATAATGTTTTTCCCCTTTTTTAGTTGATTTTGAGCTTAATAGTTGAGTTTGTGGCTTCATTTTGGTTAAATATTGTTCCTTGGTGTGAATTTATGATTTGGATGAGTTTAAGAGGTATTAGTTGGTTTTTAGTGCTTTTAATGTTAATTTTATGTTCAATAGTTATTAAGCGCGGTTTTCGATTTGATTCATGTGTTTTAGGAGCGTAAATAAGGATTTATAAAGTCAACATGAGCTTAAACAAGTCAATTCGGCTTTACCTCAGGAAGCGTGCCAATGAACGGGAAGCTACAAACAATAGTTAAAAGGAATCAAATGTCGAAGATTGAAAATCGCAAAATAGATGTTCCAAACTTATCATGCGGGCGCATAGGCCAAATGGCCCCTTGATCCATGCGGGCACAACATAGAACATACCTTCTCCACTGACAGCTCCTGCTGGTGCAGGGAGGAAACTCATTCTATTCCCTGCGGGCGCAGCAAGAAGCGCCGGGGCTTTTCACTGAAAGTTCCGATTTTTCGTGTGGGCTTAATTATTTCGAGGTCCAATGTTTTGTATAAATAGGCATTGCTTAGGATGCCTAATACACTACTTTTTACACTTTTTCATAATTAATCCTAGACTAGAATTAGAGTGCCCTAGATTAATGACTAAGTTCGAGAGAATTAGTGTGCCCTAGATTAATGAACTTTACTGAATTAATTGATTTTTATTTTATGAATTTGTTGATTGTTCATGGTGAACCGCATGCCTTAGGTTTTTATAAATGAAGTTTAAATTCATATTTTTCTTTATTTATTTTAGTAGTTAGTCAATTAGTTAAGAAATTTAACCAAGGCCCATTACACAATTTTTACTTTTTAGAACTAATAGATTTAATAGCTTCCCTGTGGATTCGATCCCTACTTTCCTAGATATATTAGTTAGTGTTGTTTGATTTATTTTTGAGAGGTGTGTGATGGCCTATTTCAAATTTTGGCGCAATTGCCCGACTAACAGAATTATAAATTGCCCGGGAGACAATTTATAATTCTGTTAGTCGGGTTTAAACTGGTCGCTTTTTATTTTTATTTTTGTTTTCTTGGCCTCAAGGAACTAATCAGTTCTTTGAGGCAGTTTCTCATATTTGTTCGAAGTTTCCATGATTGTGCATGTTTTTAATTTGCATGCCTGTGTGGATTGATCCTCACCCTGATAAATCATTTCACAAGCGTAATCATAGAAGGAAGTGGAGTTTAAAGAGGGCCATCCTCACCGAACGGACAATAATTGATTTATCACGATTTTTGTTTAAATTGGATATTACAGACGAAGGAGAGATGTCGGGTTCTGACAATAACGAAAACACACCGCCGCCGCCACCACCACCACCACCAGCAAGATCATTGAAGGATTATTCTCAGCCTAGTTCAGCAACAGTAGGAGGTGGTTACCTGGTTCTTGATACAGATGCTCTTAATTTTGAATTGAAGCTAACTTTGGTGAATATGGTGGAGAGGAACCAGTTTGCGAGAACATTGATGGAGGATCCGAATTTGCACTCGACTAATTTTCTTCAATATTGCAACACGATTAAGCAAGCCGGTGTGACTCAAGGCTACATTAGACGGATGATGTTTCCATTTTTATTAAAGGACAAGACTCGTACTTGGTTGAACGGTCTCAACATGGACAATATCAACAGTTGTGATTGGTTAGCTCTTGCATTTCAAAGGAAGTACTATCCTTCGTAGCGAACTGCAACCCTTCGAAGCAAAATCACGAATTTCAACTAGGAAGCCGATGAGACACTATATGAATCTTGGGAAAGATTTAAGGATTTGTTGAGGTTGTGTCCACATCATGGTCTTGAGAAGTAGTTTTTGGTCTAATCATTCTATAATGGGTTGGGGAACGAAAGCAGGTCGTTACTTGATTCTATTGCTAGTGGTTGATTCATGAACCAAGAGGTTAATGCTACATATGATTTAATTGAAGAAATCGCAATCCACAATTTTCAATTTGGCAATCCCAGAGGACATTACAAGAGAGGAGGGAAGCATGTAGTAGATGATAAGTATGAGAGTTTGGCTTCACAAATCAATGCAATAAGTCTAAAGCCGAACAAGATCAGTACTACACCTTCTTCACCAATGACAGTAGTTGCGATGGCTGCACTTTTGGGATGCAATGATGTTTTCTGTGATTCATGCGGTTCATTTGGTCACAATGTTCAGACATGTCATAGTTCTGTAGAGCAAGTGTGTGCATTTCAAGCCTACAACAACAATTCATGCCACATCAACAGTCACATCAGCAAGTGGAACGGTTTGCAACACCGGAACCACCTGGGTTCAATAGGCCACTACCTTCAGCAGCCTTCCCAGCACCACCACAACCAAGCAATAATGAGCTTTCAGAATTGATGTTTTCACAACCGACAATTGGAGACGCAAGTTGCACAAATTGCTCATTCTTCGGCTCAAAGGCAACAAGGAAAACTTTCTTCTCAACCAACTTCTACAAATTCACCTAGAGATCATTGCAATTCTATTTCAACAAGGAGTGGAATCTATTATGATGGTCCAAGGATGCCTAGTGATGACTCCAACAATATTGAATATGGAATGAAGAAGACCAGTTCGGTGGAATAAAGAAAGCTCCAGCCGCTGACTTGCTCAGCTCGTAGACACGTTGCCACCATCGAAGGCACCGTTACCCTTTCCGAATAGGGTAATCAAGAGTAAGAATGATAATCACTTCCAAAAATTTTTAGAAATAGGTAAAAGTTTGCAAGTCACTATTCCTTTTACTAATTTTATAACACAAATTTCTACTTACACTAAATTTTTGAAAGATATGTTGAGCATGAAATGTGAGTTGAATGTGACAGATACTGTTGCACTTTTCGAGGAGTGCAGTGCAATACTTCAAAATAAATCCCCACCTAAGCTGAAAGATCCGAGTAGCTTTTCAATTCCTAGCATCATGGGTCATTTGTTTATAGATAAAGCTGTATGTGATTTAGGGGCTAGTGTTAGGGTTATGCCTCTATTTATTTGCATGAAACTTGACATGGGAGATTTAAAGGTTACTAATGATACTTTGCAGATGGCGGATAGGACGGTAAAGAACCCTAAGGGTATTTTGGAAGATGTACCTATTAAAGTTGGAAAGTTCTTTATTACTGATTTTATAGTGTTAGATATTCATGAGGATGCTCATATTCTGATTATACTTGGTAGACCTTTCTTACACACTGCAGGTGCCATCATTGATGTTAAATATGGAAGACTAACTCTTTCTATAGGAGATGATAAAGTAACTTTTAACCTCAATAATGCTCTGAAAAATTCCATGCTAGAGCAATCATGTTATAGAATTGATGTTGTGAATGAAATTGTTTTAGATGATATGCCTCCATCTCTTAATAAGGATCTTCTGGAGGCCGTTCTATGTTTGGATTCTGTTTTAGGTGAAGGAGATTCTGAAGTTGATGCCATAGCCCATGACTTAGATGCTGAACAGATGACTCTAGATGTAACGCCCTGGAATTTCCTAACTATTTTCATAAAACATGATAATAATAATAATAATAATAATAATAATAATAATAATAATAATAATAATAATAATAATAATAATAATAATAATAATAATAATAATAATAATAATAA
>PYUH01000373.1:560721-618097 GCA_016808085.1 Suaeda aralocaspica | reverse complement strand
CATATTGAATAATAATAATAATAATAATAATAATAATAATAATAATAATAATAATAATAATAATAATAATAATAATAATAATAATAATAATAAAACAATGAAAATACTCCTAATTAACTAGGAAAAACCAAAGTATTACCGCCACTGTGATAAATGCTAAGGCTATTATCAAAGTATTACAGTGGAAGTCTTTTACTTTTCAAAACAACTTAATTCCAAAGATCTATTAAACATACCTAAATAAAGACCATCAATACAACTTAGAACCGAAACAACAACCCTTCAAAACCAACTAAACTTTATAAATTGTAAAACAATTACTAGTTCAACAATCAAACCAAAAGTCATAAACGAAAGGTAAAAACAACATAACCAACACAAGTAAACGAAAAGCAACAACTGCAAGCACTCTTCACTTAATCTCAACATTATTGACTATGCCCACCTATACCTAGGGGCGTGCACAAAAACCAGACCTGAAATACCCGGCCTGCTACCCGCACTACCCGCCCTTTAAAACCGGGTATTTTTTTTAAGAAAAAATAGATTTCGTGAACCGGGTACCCGATATATTTCGGTTCAGGTACGGGCACCAAATTTTGGTAAACCGGGTACCCGATACCCACTTTATTTTTTTTACTTTTATGTTTTTCAAATTTTCTTTTCTTTTTAGTATTGAATTGGGCTTTTTTTTTACCACAACTCCAAAATCTACAATATTTCTTTCTCATTGTTATACTCTTACTAGCTACTACCTCTTTCCTTTTTCTTATTTTTGCAATGTTTTCTTTGTTTGTGACTCTTTTCGGTGTTGCTTTATTTTTTATGATTTGTTTATCAGTTATTTTTTGCTTTTCATATTTTATTTATTTATTTATTTATTTTTGTTCAGCTACATCCATTACATTGGTTTAGAGGTTAATGCATTTATGCAAATCACAATATTAATTTTTTCATTTAATTATACTTTATACAATTATGCCTTATTTATATCTTAAGCGAAAAAAAATGAAGTTGCGGGTACTCGCTTACCCGACCCGAATATTTCGGGTACCCGATATCCGATTTGCGGGTACCCGAAATATTCGGGTAGGTCTTGGGTAATAAAATACACTACCCGGAAGATCGGGTACCCGCACTTTCGGGTACCCGAATGTGCGGGAAAGTGCGGGTACCCGCTAATGCACACCCCTACCTATACCTATTGCTTTCTCTTTATTCTAGACTTCTACTCGCCATCAAAATGGGTCGTCGTAGGGCCAAGTCAAAGGCAAAGCCATGCACACAAAACACATAATCAGCAAAGCTGAGTACATAAACACTAAAGACTATGTAACACACTAAGATGTATAATCCTAACCAAAAGCTTTAAAGATACACATAGTACGTCATACCTTTAGCAAAACCGTGTACCCGTAACATAGACTCAACAATCATTATAATTTTTTTTTTAAAATATTTATTTGTGGATTTCGCATCGAACGGGTTTCCTTCTAAGCATTCCCCCTTTTTGGCACCAACTTGGGAGCAACTCCATGAAGATATTACCTATGTCACATGAAGTGACGGAAGTTTTGGTGCGAAAACTCTTTAACTTTATGTGATTATCAATTTTTACAATTGTTATGACTCACATAAAACATTACATGAAACATTCATAACAAACATAGCATCATAAACACCATATTAATTATCTGGATTATCAAGTGATCATACTATTTGAAATTCTTAGTTCTTCATTAATTAATTCTTCCTTTGTCCACACAAAAACTGTGAGTGGATAACTATTTGCTCATTAACTTTGCTATTAAACATGTGTATAAACATTCACTAACTACCTTTCTTCTTGCTCAATTCATTAGCCAACTTAACTTGCTCTTCTTTAATTATTGAATACTAGTCAACTTCTTTCAAACATTCAACATTGTGACATCAATGATGTAATAACAATGCTATAAACGGAATGTAAAACATGGTAGTCAACGCACACTTTTCATGTAATCATGCCAACATAATTTCTCATACAAGTCAACACAAGTCAACAAGAGTCCAACTTCCAAATATTACAAGTTCTAGCATGACACTCAAAACTACTCTAACATGAAATCCAAGTACATCAACGCCTTTAGTACTTACGTACCTTGTGTTATAGCGATGACCCGCCACTACCTCTAGACATCACTTAGTTCGAAGCTTCCTAAAAAGGAAAAAACGAAAGTAATTAAAATCCTCATTGACTAAACTTTACAACTCTAAACCCGCATTTTTATGATGAAAAATCAATCAAAACCTTCCCTATATTCAATCCCGTACTTTTTTCATAGTTTTAATTTTTTTTAAACCACTTGATTTTCGACATTTTCTAAAAATGACAGCTTTGAAAAACAACATAAAAATTCCTGTAAACCTTATTAAACATCATATTTTGACCATAAAACAACATACTTATGCTCTAAGATCATCATGTGATGATTTCATGCCTTAAAACTATAAGTCATTATTTCATGCAATCAATATTATTACTATGCATGAACATGTTTTAATAAAATTTACAGCAATATTAATTTATTTAACACTAGTGGAAAACACCCTATTTGCTGCGGTCAAATACCTCCTTTTTGCTGCGCTTTTTGGGCGCAGCAAATGTAGGAGCAGCAAATACCTAGAAGCTATTTGCTGCGGTTTTGGGCGCAGCAAAAGGGTCAGTATTTGCTGCGGTTAGGTTAAAAAACGCAGCAAATACTCCAATTTCCCACCAAATTTTAACTAGTATTGGCTGCGTTTGTTATGCTTGACCGCAGCAAATAGTTGGTTTCCCACCAAAATTATAGCTATTTTTTGCTTCTGTCTTCTTTAATAACCGCAGCAAATAGTTGGTTTTCCCGGTTTTTTTTTATTTGATATTATTAATTAAACATAATTATTAATAATCAATTAATGTAACCTATCACATATATTGTTTAATAATTACTAGCTTATATAATGATAACAATAACAATAAATCAAAATATACTTTGAAATTATATATAATAATATCGATCGACAATATTAGTAACACAATATCTCGTCAAAAGATCTAGAACAATTATTAAACTAATAATATAATTACAACTTAAAATTACAATATAATGTATCAAACGTATCCTCAGCTTACAAACAATATAATGTAATGAAACTAGCTACCTTCTCTCGAACTTGTGCAATTTCTTCAACAGTGAACGGGCCTCGCCGAGCTAATGAGCCGACAACCTTCAATAAGTAAATTCAAAATTTACAGGTATATTAGTATTGAATTACGAATATAGTACGAATTGAAAAGAAAATTAAAAACCACAAACACAACACAACAGCACAACAGCAAGCACGACAACAGCAGAATTGAACTACAGCAGCAAGCACAACAGCAGAACACATGCAGCAGCAAGCACAACAGCACAACAGCAAGCAACCACAAGTCCACAACAACAGAACTACAGCAGAACAGCAAGCAAGCATCCAGATTGAATGCTGAACTAGAACAACACAAACAGCAAGCACAACAGCAGAACAACAAGCACAACAACAGAAATACAGTACAACAGCAGAAATACAGCACAACAACAGAAATACAGCACAACAGCAGAAATACAGCAGCAAGCACAACAGCAGAACACAGCAGCAAGCTAAGCACAACAGCACAACAGCAAGCAACCCCAACAGCAGAACCACAGCAGACTAGCAAGCAAGTGTTCTTGATGAAGGCCTGAGCAGTTCGGGTTCAAATTGAAACGGAAACAGAATTAGCAGCAGAAACAGAAACAACAAGCAAAAACAGGTTCGGGGTGGGACAAACGTAGAAAAATCATGCCCGAATCGGCCTACACTTGCCCGAATCGGATGAGACTTGCCCGAATCAGTTGAGACTTGCCCAAATCGGCCGAGACTTGCCCGAATCGGCCTCGACTTGATCGACTCGGCAGAGACTTGCCCGAATCGGCCGAGACTTGCCCAAATCGGCCAACACTTGCCTGAATTGGCCGAGACTTGCCCAAATCGGCCTCGAGTTGCCCGAATCGGCCTAGACTTGCCCGAATCGGACCGAACTTGACCGAATCGGCTAAGGACTGCAGAATCGGCCGATAGGTTACCCACATCGGCCAAAACTTGGCCGAATCAGGCAAGATGTGCCCAAGTTAAAGGAGTACCCCATATTCATGCTCAACCACACAAATTATTGTTTCTAACATCAAATAAAGAAAGCTTACTCACCGTGGTCAAGTCATCTGATGCCGTGCAACTTGAAATGATATCTAGCATATACCTCATGACATAGTAGCCACAGTCGACGCCGTTTTGTTGTTGTGCACACTATAAACAATGATAAATTAGCATTGTAAACCTCACAGCACTTAGGAAAATTTCAAAATACATCTATTGAATGAAACTACTAAAAGTACCTGGCCAAGGCAGAGTTACATTATTCCTCNAGAGTTACATAATTCCTCAACCCCATCCAAAAATGCTTGACATTCCCTACTACCATACATCCATGAACGATCTTTTTCCATCACTTCAACAACATGTGCGGAAAATGACAACATAAGTTAATTAAACAGACATTAATGACATCAAGTTCTTAAATAGACATAAGTTAATTAAACAGACATTCATTTCCAGGTTATTGTTATTCTCAATCAACCTTAATCATCAACATATTAAGAATATTATGAAGTTCTTAACTTTTTTCCTGGATTTTTTATCAAGTTTTTTTAATCTGATGACAACATAAGATTACAATATTAAGACACTAAACCCCATCTCACAGATTATCACAACTTCCAATTAATTATCAATCCAATTAATTATGAACAATACTAATAAAAATCACAACTTCCTCATTCTCACAAAGTAATTAATCCACTACTCAATATATCTCCCTACCCTAAACTAATTTAGCCTAACATATTAAGAATTGGAATAGCAGTAATAAGAATACTTATTGAAACCATCAAAGCATCAAAATAAAGAAGACGAAGAAGAGTACTAACTTACTAATCTCCTGCCTAACTAATCAGAATTCTAATTCCACTAACCAAATTCAACAATAAACAAATCAAACTCCCACAAAATTCTACAGATATTCTAGGATGACAACCCTGAACTTCAGAGCAACAACATAAATTTTTATGCGATCTTCCTGAAAATCGATCATTAAAAGTGTGAATTTTAATGTCAGTTTTGCTTNTTAAAAGTGTGAATTTTAATGTCAGATTTGCTCTTTGTTTTACTTATTGTAGTTAAAGTCTGATCATGCATGTGTACCTCAGAACTTGAAATTTTTGAGGAGGTACTTGGGTACGGAATCAGGTACAGCTGTGGACTGAGAACCAAAAGTAAACAGTTTAAGTTAATTTCATACATTTTCAGGCAAGAGGATTGTGAGTTAACATATATTATATACTTGAGTGCCGTAGTTTCATACATTTTAAGGACAGAGCACTGCAACGTAACGTATACGAAACATGTATTGTTATACACTTAAGTGCCATCTAAATTTATTATTAAACCATTATGCAGGGCATATAATAATAACTTTGTAAGTGAAAGAAGTAATAAGCTTTCTATAGGCTTGTATGGTATCGGATTTTCACATATGCAGTAGTTTTGCTGTGGAGAAAGCCTCCGCATTTTCTTGCCTCATAAGAACAAGCCGACTTTAATTTCTGCTATGATACATGACTTTTTTAAAAAATCATCAGTTGAATTAAGAAAAAAAATAGATTTTAATACTGTATTAAAAACTGCATGTGTTATCTATCAATTTGATCAACATTCAGAATCTCATTGCAGTGTTTTCTTTTTCCGGTCATACCATGCGCCGTAAACAAGTACTTCATAGAAAGTCACATAGGTAGAAAGGCAAAAGTGTTTCATTTGAATGATTTCTTCAATATTTATGATTTCTCATTGCACCAGCAAATCGTAAACAATTGAAAACAACAAATCATAAACAATTGAAAACAGCAAATCAAACTCCCACAACTAAATTAAATAATTGAAAGAAACAATGGCGAACTGAAAAAATAGAAAACAGCAAATCGTAACATGAAGTTCGAAAACAGACCAAGTTCGAAAAGAAAACAGAAAAAAATAGAAAACAGACCAAGTGAAATCGACATTAATTAAATCGACATAAACAAAACAGACCAAGTTCGAAAAGAAAACAGAAAAAAAATTGAAATCGAACCTTACCGGAGCAGACCAAGTTCACCGGAGCAGACCAAGTTCGCCTGAAGAAATTGAGATGCAGCACAACGAATTGAAGGGGTGAGAAGAAGAAGTTTTAGTGAGGTGAGGGAGAAGAAGAAGTTTGTGTGAGGTGAGGGAGAAGAAGTTTGTGCAGTGAGGTGAGGGAGAAGTGTGCGTGCAAATTAAAGCAGAATGGAAAATTAATGGCCTGTAGCTTAGTTTGTTAGGTTTTTTAAAAAACCTTTTGCTGCGTCACAACTAACCGCAGCAAATACTTCAAAAACCGCAGCAATTGAGTTTTTTGCTTCGTTTTTTACTGACCGCAGCAAATGATGCACTTCTGGGTTTTCCCTCCAAAGTTATTCGCTGCGTTTTTTTTTCCACACAAACCGCAGCAAAAAGGGCGTAGTATTTAGTGATTTTTCCACTAGTGTAAGAACCTCATTAAAACCTTATAAACTTCATAAATTGTACAAAAACCCTATAACAATATTATAAGATCATTACACTACAGTTTTATGCATTAAAAACCCTTTTTTATGCTCAAAAACATAATCATAATATTACTTTTATAATTATTCATGCTTTAAATAACTTTACAGCAATATAAAATCACTTTAAAACTCCTAAAAACAATTCTAAATTCTATAAAATCATCATAAATCATTACTTTAACAACCTATGATCATAATATAATAGTTTAGAACATTAAAATCATAAAATTTAAGAATTTCATGAACTATAAAACCCTAATTTTAAATTTCATGATCATACTCATAAAATATAATTATTAAGCTAAAACATGATCATAAATCATGAGGCATGCTTAACATAATCATAAAAATAAGTTAAACAAGATTTGGAATTGAAATTAAAAGAAAAGAAGAAATTTTTTTATTTTTATATATACTCGAAAAGACAAACCAAAGGGAAAAGGGTGGCTGGGGGGCTGATCGGTGACAAGGAATAGTCGGCCAAGGGTTTGGAGTTTTCGGATTTTAGTGTTCAAACTTTTTGTTTTTTTTCAAATCCTAAACGCTAAAAACTTTAATTAAATTAGAAAAATTCTGGTTTAAAGGGATATTTATAGGCCCGTAACTCAATTTGTGAAAATACTAAAGTACCCTTAATGATGGAAATTACTTTTGTGCCCTTGTTTTAAAACAAATAAGGAAACTCTTTAAAAACCCAACTTGGAAACTTGTAAAATACTTTAATAAAAATTAATGTGTCATAAAATAATTTATAAAGTTTATAAAACATTAGAATCAATACTTTAACTCATTAATTAATTAAATTTCTTATTTATTTATTTATTTATTTAGCCCTTATTTTCCATAAATTATTAAAAATAAACTTCATAATTATTAAATTAAATTTATAAAATGCATGATAATACAGGGTATTACACTAGAGGAGAGCCAAAGATACCTTGAATTACCTCAACAAGGATGTTTCGTTAAGGAGGTAACCCAGCCTGAAATAAAACCCCTCCCTTCTAATTTGAAATATGATTTCTTAGATGAGAATGAATTATATGTACCCAGTCATAGTTAATCACTACAAGAAAATCGTCGATTAGCGACGGACTTTTTCCGACGGAACGAATTTCATTCGGAAATTTTGGAAAATTCCGACGGATTTTAATTCCATCACAAATTTCCGACGGATTTTTATTTCGTTCGAAATTTGCGACGGATTTTACACCATTCCGACGGAATTCCAAAAAAAGTAGATGAATCCAATTTGCGACGGTATTTGCAACGGAATTTTTTCCATCGCGTATTTGCGACGAAATTTTCCGTCACAAATACCTTTTACAATTAAAAATTCCACAAACCCTACCTATACATAAACCCACACCACCCCCTCTTTCTTAGTTTTCTTTTTTCTTTCTCGCCTCTCTTTCTTAGTTCTTTTCCGTCCCAACCATTTTTCTCTTTGTTTTCTTCTTTTCTTTTACTTTCTCTCTTTTCTTTCTCTGCTTTCTTTTACTTTCTCTCTTTTCTTTCTCTGCTTTCCATCGCCTCTCTTTCTCTGCTTTCTTTTACTTTCTCTCTTTTCTTTCAAGATTTATTTTTTTTAGATCGAATTTGACCATACAAACCCTAGATCTAGGATTTTTATGGTCAAATTCGACCCAACAAAAACTTTGAAGGTTGATTTTATTAAGGTAAGCTCTTGTTTTTAGTGTTATTTACGGTTTTTTGGTTTTTTTGTTCGTTTTGGGTGGATTTTGGTTCGATCTTTTCGTTTTTGTGGATTTTGGTTCGACTTTTTTGGTTTTTAATGGTATTATGGTTCGGTTCTTTCATTTTTGGTGGATTGTGGTTATTTGGGTTTGTTTTTGGTGTTCATATGGTGGTTTTGTGGTTGAATCTTGCGGGTTTTTGGGTGTTTGTGGGGTGGTTCGTGGAGTGGTTTCGCGGTTCGTGGGTTAGTGGTTGTGGTTCTGGGTAGGTGAGGTTTGGTGGGTGTGGGTCTAGCAGTTGTCATGGGTGGGTGGGGTTTGGTGGTTGTGATTTTGGGTGAGTGGGGTTTGGTGGTTGTGGGTCTGGGTTTGTGGGTTTGGGTTTTTGGGTGGGTGGGGGTTGGGTCTGGGTTTGTAAGTCTGGGTTTCAGGGTAGGAGATGGGTTGGGGGTTGGGTTCTTCTGTTGGGTTTGTGGGTCTGGGTTTCTGGGTGGGTGGGGGTTGGGTTTCTGGGCGTGGTGGTGGGGTGGGTTTGTTGAGGTGGTGGGTGGCTATTGCTGCCTCACCACCTTTTTATTTTATTTTTCTGTTTCAGATTTTCGACGGAATTTTCCATCGGAAATTTCAGACGGAATTCCGGCCGTCGGAAATTCCGACGGAAATTAGACAACTTTTTTCGTTGAGATTCCGTCGAAATTCCGTCGCAAATTCCATCGCAAAATTTTTCCGACGGAAATTTTGTCACTATTCCCGTTTTTGCGACAAGAAAAATTCCGACAAGTAATTTTCAACGGAATTCCGTCGCAAAAGTCGTTTGCGACGGAATTTATACCTTTTGCGACGGAATTTTTCCGTCGGAAATGACCCTTTTTTTTTGTAGTGAATTATGATCTTACTGATAGCCAACTTGAAAAGTTGTTACCTATGCTTATTTCTCACAAAAAGGCTATTGGATATACACTTGTTGATTGACTGGTATAAGCCTTGATTTTTGTATACATAAAATTCATTTAGACAAAGGTCATAAACCTTGTATACAGGGACAACGTAAATTAAATCCTAATATACAGGAGGTGGTGTAGAAGGAGGTCCTTAAACTCCTTGATGCAAATATCATTTATGTTGTGCCAAATTCTCAATGGGTAAGTCCAGTACAGGTAGTTCCTTAAAAGGGAGGAGCAACTGAAGTGTGTAACGAAAAGAATGAATTAATTCCTACTAGAGTTGTTACATGTAACATCCTGGAATTTCCTAACCTTCTACTCTATATTTTTCCGGAAAACGTATATAAATATTGAAGAATTATAATTATTAAAACTTCTAGATAAGGAAAAACCAAAGTATTACCGCCACCGCGATAACGACTAAGGCATTTTTCCGGAAAAATAGAGTGCAACGCGTATTTTCTTCCTCTGATGAACGTGTAACTTGTGATCTTCCAAAACAATGAATCATGGGTAGCTTCATCACTTGTAGGAAAATATATTCCTTGATAGTTGGTTTCCTAATTGAACTTGAACTTTCAAATCTTCAATACGAGACATCTTCATTTCTGTATACTTTTGAAAATAATACATATGTTATGTGTACCCTTACTTTAATTTATATGGTGCGATGTGAATATTGATAGAAATCGACACTCACAACAAGGGGACAGAAACTAGCTTCAATTTCTCTAAAGCAATG
Source organism: Suaeda aralocaspica (assembly GCA_016808085.1). NCBI lineage: Eukaryota > Viridiplantae > Streptophyta > Magnoliopsida > Caryophyllales > Amaranthaceae > Suaeda > Suaeda aralocaspica. Next base: position 607,992 of record PYUH01000373.1, on the reverse strand, counting down.
CACCAAGAAATCGAATCTAGGTTGAATAATTTTATGAATCGATTAAAGCAAAGCACCCTCAATTCTTAAAACTATCCTCACAAGAGTATAAAGCAAAGCACCAACTCTTAATGGTCAAAATTTCAAACGAAATTCCTCAAAGATATTTGTTTTTGTGAAAAACAATAAAACTAAAACACCATATTTTATTCAATAAACTCTATATGCTGTTACAATTGTTATTTCAGGCTATTTATAGTAAACCATCAAATAAAATCTTAAAAAACTTCTAACAATCATAACAAACCCTAAACAAACTAGAAACTACCTCACAATTTCGTCCATAGCCTAAACACACGTCCAAACCACAACAAAACACAAACTTATCCATAAGTGGATACGAACAACATGTCAACTTGCACAATTTGCACAACTTGATCTTATCTAACCAACAAATCCTAACTAATTAAGATTCTATCCTAATAAAATAACTAACAAACAAGATAATCATCAACTTGCAACCAAGAAACACGCACAAAACCATGAACCCAAAAGAGATCAAGAAACACGCAAAAACCGCACATCCACTTGCTTCTTGATTTGCGCCATTTTCTAGATTTTGTGTAAAACTTCAAGAAACCTTTCAAGATTTGATCTTTTAATCAAGAAGCCTTCAAGAAGTCATTCCTCATGTTTTATAGGTGTAAAATGATGACCAAGACCCAAAAAACAATTAAAGCAATAAAGCCTGAAATGAAAAAAACCCTAACAAGTGCAGTGGGAAAAAACTCATAGGCAAAACCATCTTATTCCCCAATTCCACCCAACTTTCCATGCTCAACAAAGTCTTCAAGTGATGTGTGCTACCATGCACACAAATAATGATGTCTTTGATGTTCCAAAAAGCCTTGAATCACCATAAGCCATAATCTCCCCAACACTTGAATCATTTGTTGAAGCCATCACTAAACCTTTGAAGTTGTCATCTTGATTCTTATCATGGTTTATTTGTTTCAAGTTACCATAATCATTAAAATTTATGCTCTTTTTTAGAAATTCATATAAAATACTTATTAATAATCAAATATTGATCATAATTGATCATGACTTATGGCAACTCGTGATGTTATTGACTTCATAATTCCAATCTTAGTAATATAATGTATATTAGTATTTACATTTTTTGCTCATGATTCTTCTAGACCATAAGAAATATATTTTCATTGTTGTTATATATTAGACATTTCATATAATATACGAGAGTTTTCCAATGAATACAAAGATTGGTCAACTCTCACATACTCAAGTTTCAGGTTGAGACGTCAATAATTTAGTCGTTCTTCGGGAGTTTGATAACATTACAGTCAACTTTGTGATATTCAAAACATAGAATTTGAAGGGCTTTGTCGTATATAAATTTTTGTGGGCTAATTGGAGTATTAACTTCTTCCAGCAAGTCTCCATTACCGTTGTAGATTCAACTTACTATATAGACAAAATATCACATACTCACAATCATTGTACATAACTAGTGCATGCAATAAAATGAGATATGTAAAATTTTTACTAGTAAGATTTTGAACATATGATGCATTTAACTATTATTTACACATGCAATAAATAATGTGTTTACCTACGATTCACGTATGCACATTGATGTGGCATAGCTATGGGCTATCACGTGTCGCATAATGGATGGACCATGTGAATCCTAACGAATCAAGTGTCCTTCATTGATGAATGCCAAATGTTAAATTTCTATTCGTCACGTTTCAAGCTATGGACTGGACACGTAGGATGACAAATGTCGTCCTATTATCGGACCATGTGTCCCAAAATCCCTAATGGGGAAAAATATGAATAAACTCTTTATTAGGCAATTGAATTCCAAATCATTAAGGCCCATGAGGCCTCAAATAGGAGGAAACCATTCATTAAATGACACATGTCATTTAATAAGAGGTTAAACCCTAAACCCATTGCCTATAAATAGCCTTTAATGAGTAAAACTCGGAGAGGACACAAATACAAACTATTACAAAGTAGAGAATTTCTCACTCTACAATTTACATATTTCTCTCTCTAGCTTTAGTTAAGTTAGTTTAGAATTTAATTCTCATACAAATATCTTACTTAAGCATCAGAGCTAGAAATAATTCTACAAGGATTATTGTCCCTATTGTGCAAGTTCTCGGGAGTCGTGCCATGTCAGCAGGAGTCGTAATAATCAACCCGAACTGGTCAACGTCAGCAAAGTCCTCCTAGTTCCTTCTCCATGCCATTGCTCCTACAACAACACACATAAATGTAAGACTAAAACATGCAAGACATTATACAATGTAGATTTCAAAATTCCATTGTTGGACTTATGGTCCTTGATGATCATTATCATTCACATTCCATTGGATTTTAGGTTCATGATAAGCTTTGATCATTGTTAACATGTCGACATTAAAGTAGACATTTTCAAATCCCTATTCACAAGTCTATTGCTTTTGCATATGCATATAATCGATTAGTTCCATCATATACCGGTATCATGATTATAGGCCATCTAACTATATTAATTTCATATATCATAGGCTATTTATTATAATTCAGATATTTATACCACTTCAGGAGTATTCACTATGATATTAATATACTATTATACTTTTAAAAATGTCAACTGCACTATCTTGCTACTTAACACATATTTATTATGGACCAATCATACAACATAATCTACACTTTAGGTGTAGTTATTCAATTAAATTGGCAAGATTTCTCAATGTATACACACAATAAAACTAAAAGGTATTTACAACGCTATGTATCATGAGTCGTAATTGAATACAAATCATATCATAGACACATAATATATATCCAGAATATATATAGACAAAAGTTAGCATATAATTTTCAATTTACCATGATAGGGGTCACCAATCTTTGCTTACAATTTTGCTAACTTTAATTTAATTTTTCTCCCCCTAAGTTGGTAAAATATCTCATATATAAGGGCATTAAATTCTTAACTAACTTAGTATATAATTTCATGTGCAGAAATTTTCATTCATAAGAAATTTTTTTTTTCAACAAATTTCATTTCCTAAAAAAATTATATTCAATAAACTTTTCAACTCTTCTAAAAATAAATCTCAAGGAAAATCAATTTATCCTTAACTTATAATGTACACTGCACATATATCTTTTGATAAATCTTTCATAATTTGTCCAATTCTCTTGTGAAGATCATTGTTAACGGGAAGACATATATTGTGCAGTTGCCTTTTTTTTTCCCCTTGTGTGTTGATGTATAATAGCCCCAATCAAGAAAATCATTTTGCAAACTTAATTCACTTCCATGTAATTATGCTAGCTTGTGATCTCCTGGATCCCCAAAGACTTTATTCATTATGTGATAATAATTATACTAGTTCGTTGTATTTGGTGAACTTATGGTCACCTAATATTAGTTGACAATATCGTTATCCATACATTTTGTTGACCATTTCTTTTTCATATATTAATTTTTCAAAATCAATATATTATCTCTTGAAAATTTCTAACAAAACTAACAATCAGAATTCATAATAAAGACATAGCTCAATATCAATATTATTTCTTGCCATTCAATTCAATTCATTTCATATATTTGACATGAGAAAGCATTAACACACTATTTCATAGCAATTTCATATATTTGACATGAGAGAGCATCAGCACACTTCCACAACAACTAATTATTAAACCTGGATGGCCTACATGAATTATCACATCCAATCACTTTTCTAAATTCTGATCAGTTTTCAAATACTGGTGATCATCAGATCCTAAAACCCTAAATCTCCAACTTCACGAAAATCAACAATTAAAATATGAAAAATGGTTAATTTACCGATCAATTAGTCATATAGTGAAGAAACGAAGGCAGGAGAAGAAGAACAGAACATTGGAGAAAGTGAATTCCATCGACGAAGAGATGCATCTATTTCCGGCTATGTAGAAACACAATGCTTTTTGATGACATAGAAACACAACCCACAACCCAAAGCCCCCGAAACCACAATACATAGCCACTGAAAAACCAAGCCAAAGCCCCAAAAGCCAAACCAAAGCCCCAAACCCAGAATCAAAACCCATAACCCCAAAACCCAGTTACCTCGAATCCACTAACAAAATCAATCACTTATAAGAAAATTATATTGTTTATAAAAAATTTAAAATCATAAATCAAGAATAATTAATTTAGAGAGAGAAAGAGGAAGATATGTGAACCAGAGAAGGGAAAGTAGAAAAATTAGAAAGAGAAGAGTAAAGGGGTATAGACACTTTTTTCTTCTAAAATTTCAAATTCAAAAATCAAGTTCGAAATTTAATTGAAACGTAAAAAGTGAAGCCAACGCAAACAACCTATGAGAATTCAACAAGTAAGTGTATGTGGGGGTAATGGTACACTAAAGCCTTGTTCTTTTAGACTGAACCTGGCTGGACTGAAACGAAACGAAACATATTGAACTGAAAATTTTATTTTTAGTTTTTTATTTTATTTATTTAGTTGAAAAAAAAGGTGCACTGAACTTCCCTGAACTCAAACCTAACATACTGAACTAAAAAAAAAAAAGGCTCAAAAGAGCAAGGTCTAAGGATAACTCTAGCCTTTTCGTATTTGCAATAAATGTTGAATTTATAAATTAAACATGGTAGACATAGCAATTTGGTGGCAATTTCCTGTTCGTCTTTTTTTCTTTATTGTATTTTTATTTTCCTCAATCAAGTGTAGAAAAGACGTGTATATATACCAAGATCAATCTTGATTTTCTGATTTTTGAACTACGAAGTAGTAGCAAATATTATAAAGTTGGTCAAACAGGTCCAAAACCTGGGCCACATATGAGTTTTTAGGTGTGGTCCAGTCTAGTCCTATTTTTTGCCGATCTGATCTTGAGTCCTATGATTTCGAAATTTTCATTAGGATTGGTCTAATAGTGGACTTGTGCACACCCCTAGTTATCTTAACTCAACACATATCTTACTTCAACGATAATATGAACTTTGCAATAGATAATGTTGTACGTTTTAAATCCTAGCATATACCTTGAACTAGTGGAGGTTCTAGAATAAAAGATGGCTAGCTTCACAGCAACATAGGTTAGTCCTTGAGACCGTCTCAAATAGCATTAGGACTCACTAAAAGTTCAAAGACTCAATTCTTAGTACAAGAGCGGTGGATACAAAAAATTTGTGGGTCAATTCTAAATTTGGTGGATCCCTCATGATTATCTGAAAAAGCACTTAGAATTAAGGTGTTAGATCCATTAAATGCTCAACCTCATTCAAGCCTTGCGCTGCATGCCATAGGCACATTTAATGTAATGCTTATGACGCCAACAAATGGGCTAAAGCCAACAATGATCAAGGGTCACTCAAAGTCCTGATCTTCTTTCCATTCACAGTTAAGAACAAACATTCATGGCACATAACATGCAATACATTATTTTTACAATGAATGTGAAGGAAAGTTATGGAAAATATACTCTTCAATCGAAATTAGAGCTGAATGTATATGAGAGAGGTCAAGAAGAGGAATCGCAGCAACTCTTTCTTGGATTCCATGCTGATTATGCAACAAGCGTTCCTGAATAACATGTTATAATTAATATATGGAAGTTATAGTTTGTAACTCCCCAAACCACAAAAATAAGAGCTAGAATATCAATATATCATGAGATAAATAAGTTTCAATCAATCAAATCCTTAATCCCATATTTGAGGTCGGCTACATTAAGTCATGAACCAAAAGTAATCAATTAAAGGTGAAGTCATAATATCAATTAAAGGTGAAGTTACAAAGAAACCAAGGCAACTTACAATAGGTAGATGGACAACATTTCAGGTACGAAGTTGGTCACACTACATAGATGCTGACTTGCTGAGTGATACATCCATAATTATAGCTGCTTTAATAACATAAATTAGAGACGTCTCCCACTGAGCAACCCTTTTATCCAAGTCATTTATACAGCAATAGGGAAGACTGTAGCTTTCCAAACAAGTTTCACTCCTACAACACAACACACAGCAAAGTTTATTTGTTCCTAAGACTCATTCCCTTCCGTTTTTGACTTAGTGCAAAATGCCTTGCCATAGCAGGATTGTAAAACCTTTTCATGTGCTCAGATAGATTATGAATTGTACTAAGATCACCAATCACTGAGAGATGCTGCAAAAATAACTCAAACTTTTGGTAAGGTAGTTTAATTCCTTTCTTCACAACTTCATCCAAAAGAAAACATGCTTTACTAATTTGGTCACAACCAAAGAGTCCTTCAATCATGACACAGTGAGTATTGACATCTCGCGCACAACCTTTCATTTCCATCTCATCCCATACCTCAAATGCTCCCTCAGGATCACCAATAGCAAAAAACATCTCAAGCAGCATATTAAAAGTATGTACACTAGGCATACAATCCACACTAACCATCCTCCGGTAAAGCTGCATTGCTTCATCAGCCTTGTTATTTTCACAAAGAACCTTCAAGAAGCAATTATAAGTAACAATATCACAAGGGTAACCTTTCTTTGCCATCATTTCAATAAAGCAGTAAGCTTCATCCACCTTTCCAACCAAGCACATTCCTTCAATCAACTCTTTATAAGTGTAGACATCAGGAAGACATCCGCTGTGTATCATATCATCAACAACTCTGAAACAATCCTCTAATCGATCATTCTTAACAAACGCCAAAATCATTATCGCATATGTCTTCGCAGTGGGAGGAGATGAAGTAAAGGCTTTCGTTTTCATCAACTCAAAAATCCCTACTGCTTCAGGTAACATTCCAGACTTACAAAAGGTCTCAATCGCAGCATTATACGTAAAACTATCCGGAGTAAAACCCATGCTACTCATCTCCTCCAACATCTTCATTCCTCTACCAGGATTTCGAACCCTACACCACCCAAAGAACAATATATTGAATGTATTCGCATCCGGAGTAACCTTATCCTTTACCTTCTTAAACAAAATCTCCGCATCTTCAACCAAATAACACTTACAAAGACCATCAAGTAAGCAGTTAAATGCCTTGATTTCAGGCTGCATTTTAACCCTAACTCTTTTTTTCCTACTTGAACATTTTAAAACTTTTGTTAGATATTTTTCAGTATATTTTCTCAACATATCCAACAGAACATCAATCGGTACCGCCTTTTTATCATTTCTTTTCATGTAATTCAACATATCACAAACAATCTTAAACTGTTTAGCCTTAAACTTTGTACTCGATAATATATCAATCATTTCATTATAAACTTGATGCTCATGTTGATAATTCTCCTGTCGAGCCGCCCACATAAAAAACCGAAACGCAATTTTCTCCTCAAACCGTAATTTATCAAGGGTTTCCAAAACCAAATCAGTTGTTAACATAATCCTACATTGTTCAAGGGCTTTCTCCATATTGTTATGAAAACCAACATTTTCCATAACAATTTTATGGACACTATCACTATCACATACTTGTAGACTATTATTATTGTTGTTGTTTGTTTCACTATTACCCACAAATTCATTATTACATACCGTAAACTGTCTTAATTGGAAACCCCTAAAATAATAAGGTTTCGAGCCCAAAATTGAAGGGTGATAATAACGAGATAAAACTGTGGAAAGAGTGTATAGAAAGGGGTTTTGGAGATGATGGGAGTTTAAAAATTGTTTGAAATGTTTAGAAATGGTGAAAACAACACAATTTCTGAACATGGCTTCTCTGGTTTTGTGGTGAAGTGAATTTAGATGAAGGAAGACAGGCTTACCAATTGATTTTGGCGGAGTACTAGGCGGCAAGGTGGACAGCAGTGGTCAGTGGATGGTGGTGACCGTGATTGTGACTGAGTGGCTGGCGGAGTAGTGACTGGTGAGTGTGAGTTTAGTTAAACGAGCTATGAGCCTAGAATTTATTGTTCAGATTTGTTTCATTAGAGTATGGCTTAACATGAATTATTCGGGTTTTTATCGGTTCGTTTGGTATCGCTATAGATTACTAAGAAGATGTACATGTTACCAACCCAAAACTTTTTTTTTTTAAAACTAAATTTAGATGATGTGAAATCAAATGAACAAATTTTTTATGTTAGTTGTACATTGCAAGATACAGTTGGTTGTATAATATAAATTGTTATATAATATATGTTGTATAAATGTATAATGAATAAAAAAAATTGGTCAAATTTATTAAAATCAAATTAATATTAAGATTGACAAGTGAAAATTGGCAATACCTTTTTCTTTTTTCTAGTTTATTTTTAAAAAACACGAAAAACTATATAAAAAATAAAAAGTGTCAAACAAACTCTTATAAAGTGACACCCCTTTTGTTTGTATAAGCTCATTACATTTAGTATACACGCCTGTTAAAAGTGTTTGTTAATACGATCGAAATCTTTCACTCTGTGTAGTTTCAACTTTCATAGTATATATCAAATACTCTTGTAGCTTTCGTTGGCAATATCAAAGTGAGATGATTAAGCAATCAAATATATACTCATGAAAAGAAATTAGGTCATTTGAATTGAAATGAGCTAAAATGTAGGTTCAAATCAAATGAGCTAAATATTTTAATTTGATTTTCTCTTGCAATATACAACCATTTGTGCCATATAAGCTTATTGAAACGTTATATCATATGAGTATAACAATTTAATTAACGATATGTATTAACAAAATTTTGCGTACTCTATCCGTAACCAAATGTTTGATACATTTGAAATCTTAACATGATTTATAAAATGAGATAATCTTTAAAATTACTTTCAATATATCATTGAAGTATTTTTTTTAATTCGTTTGAATAAGTACATTATTACTATCCAATTATTATAATTTTTATATATACAGACATATTTAATGTCAAACAAATACATTAACACAAGTACATGTTAAAATGTATCAAACAAATAAAAACGGAGCCGGTAGTATTTTTTATTGGGTGTGTGGCTTTGGTACACCCTGATGCCTCATCTTTATGACTTCATGACAATAACTGAGATGGAACTTTATGGTTGTTAAAACTCAAAATAAATAAACAAATAAATAAATAGACAAGGCAGAAATCCAAGAGGAGAAATGGCGTGGTCAAGTTTAGCTCCATTACAGAAAGTACAACAACATTACAACATGCTTCAGCTACTTAAAATTCCAAATTCCATTAATGCAAAATAGATACCCAATTACTTACTATTGTGCTCAATTACTCAAATTTTCAAATATATTATGTTGATGAAACTAATTCAAACAATTTATCTTTGGAATTGCAGGTGATTGTACCTCAAATCATTTGCAAGAAAAGAGATAGAGAAAGAGATCAACAACTCCCTTATAAAGTCATTGAAATTACCCCACCTCCCAAACACCTTGGTATTCGTTGCTTTCCTCCTGTAAGTTCATTTCTTTTTCTTTCTCTTTTATTATTTTATTTTATTTAATTATTAAAGTACATTTATTTACCAAAACCTTTAAAATTGTGTTTGATTGTACTATTATAGGATGGTTTGGTGTTGGGTTTTACGTGAAATGTGTTTTATTTGTTGGTTTCATTGATAGCCTTTCAATTGCATTATGCTTAAATTGATTTTTTTTTTTTGATTTGACAGCGAAATGGGTTTATTAAATTTGATTAGGATTGATGATTCTTATGACCCATATGACCTTGCTTAGGAGTTAGCTGTTAAAGGTTAGATGTTTATATTACCATATTTGATTAACGGATTATATTTAGCTGTTCCGGTGCATTAATATATAATAGCTAAAAAGCTCAACTCTCTTTTGAATAGCTTCTTATATGAGCTTTTTGAAAATGGACTTTTTCACCCAAAACCTCTCTTCCAAAACTCTAAATACCAAGTACTTTAATTAGCTTTTTAAAATGGTCAAACCTTTCCTTTTGCTTCGGTCTTCTAACTTCTAAATAAGTCCATAATTTATGCGTAAATATTTAGGTTTTTTTTAGATTGTTAGTTCAAAGATTGATCTGATTACCTTAGGTTGGTAAAGCTATATATTACGGAGTAGTACTTGAAAAATAATTAAAATATCCTTAGGATTAGTGTATTCTTTCCATGCCCTTGTGAGGTATCAGATTGTCTCATGTACCCTTATTTTCTACCTCAAGTACTTGCAACACGTGATCTTTGGGCATGGATTTAACACTCAGACACTTTATTTTGATCCAAAATCATTAAAAAATTGTTGAGTCTGATACTTTGACACATACCAGTGTCAGACACTTCGAGCATAGTCCAAGTAACATAATGTAGCTTAAATGGTCTTACTCTTGATGAAAATTTGACATTTAATGGTGACTTTGAATCACTAAATACTACTATATGTTTTGACCAAAGAAAACAAAGAAAGAAAAAAAAAGTATAATGAGATAAAAGAAAACAATAATCAAGGGCATGTGAAGATAAAGTACTTCTAACCTCAATTTACTTAAGGCAATTATGGGGTATAGTAGGGAATAGGACGAACCTCATGGGTCAAGGTGCTTGCATTAGAGGAAATTTTCCTAATTATCTTTCCTAACTAGATTAGCACCCATGTAGTACACGGTTTACATAGATAAAATGATAAGACTACAATTTTGTGAATAAGAAAATGTAAATCGATGATTTTATACAAAAATTCACCGGCTAATAAAAAAAAATTATAAACATAGTGAAACTATTTGTAAAAATTAATTTGGAAAAAGAAGATATTTCTTCTAAAGAAACAAGAACGAGAAGAAAAAAAATTGTACTATATAAAATACATAACATGTATTTCAAACACTTTGTAATATCATTATCGAAGTTTTTGAAATGAAAACAATGATATCATATGTGGTTTTGAAGGGAAATGTTTTCTTGAGAATTTGACACATGTCAAATAAATGGATTATTATAAGTATAAGTATAATTATAAATTAATCAATCAATCAAGATTGGCAAAGTATAAATATAAATATAAAAATTCATATAAATATAAAGATGACAAAATATTTTGTAAAGTCAAAGACTTCATTTTATATTTGTATATATAGCATATATGGCCATGTTGCCTTTGTTGGTGCTGAAAATTTGAGTGATGTGCATCCCAAATGATTTTAAAGTAATCCAATATTCTTTTGGCTGTCTTCATCTAAATTTAAGTTGGTGTATGCTTAGGTTGTTAAATATGCCTTTTGGCTTGTTAGAAGGTCAAATTACATATGAATTGTAAGAAAGTCAATATAATCAGTAGGTCAATTTTGCAAATGGAAATGAAAATAAGTCTGTACCTTTTTTATATTGTTTCTAATTATGAATTATGTGTGATCAATGGAATGAGTAGAAATTTAGAATGGCTTAGGGCTTTGTTGATGGGAAGTACGAGGTTTGATTAAGTGTTGCACTAGAAATGTAGGATAAATATTGGTTGAAGAAGTTGTGGTTATGAAATTTTGATTTTCTAATAACGGTGTGGTGGTAAACGTTTGTTGGATCAACCGTTTGTCTTTGACCTGTCAAATTGTGACACCTACTAGTGTTTTAGTGTCTGAAATTGCTAAAGGTACAACGTACAAGGGTAGCGTTTTCATTATAATTCAATGTGCACAAATCATTGCAATCATTAGGAGGGCTTGTTTATTTGCGAAGTGTTGAACCCCATATGATTTACACTAGTGAGTTGTCCCATATCGGAGAAAGAGGAGATGTTTAACTAGTTTATAGACTTAGGAATTACTCCTCCTATTGCCAATTGGTTTTAGGATGAAACCTCCTTGGACTTGTGGACCGGTTTGACTCTCCTCCTCCTTGTTGGGTTACCCAGGCCCATTTATCTTTAACATGAAATTTAACATAGTATCAGAGCCCAGGTTATTCGGGCCTCTTCTAAAAACTGGGTATTTGCCTAAGCCACTGGTTAAGGGCCTTTGTTGGATGTTCATTCCCAACGAGGATTATATTGTGCCTTCTGGTGTGCTCTAATTCTAAGGACACTCACTAGTGAGGGGGAGTGTTGAACCCCATGTGATTTACACTAGCGAGTTGTCCCATATCGGAGAAAGAGGAGATGTTTAACTAGTTTATCTTTAACATGAAATTTAACACAAAGCTTTCTTAGTTAGGTGTGCTCATTGACAAAGCGACAAAAGTTGTTGAATGTAAATTCCCACCTCAAACAAAAGCATAACTCAAAAAGAAAAATAAAAAAAAAAACAACAGTTGTCAACAGCAGCAGCAAGCCTTTACCCTATGCAGTTAGTCAAGTAACCTCTAAAACTGACTTTTTGACTTCATTATTTTCTATTTTCTTTGCAATCAATCAATCAAACAAAGCCGTAATCCCAAAAATTGGGGTTGGCTACATGAACCAAAAAAATCATTTCATGTGGTCATCCACGTAAATTTTCTTCCTCCATCCCCTGCGATCAAGGACCTCATTCTCTTGTAAATCCAAAAACTTCATATCCTTTCTAACCCCTTCCCACCAAGTTATTTTCGGTCTCCCCTTACCTCGTTTGAAACCTTCATGATCCTACCCGTCCACTCGTAGCACCGGGGCTCCCTCAAGTCTCCGTCTCACATTTCCAAACCAACACAAGCAATTTTCCCTTAATTTGCTTGCAATGTCTGCGACACCAACTTTTCAACGTATGACTTCATTCCTGATTCTATCCCTTAGAGTGTTCCACATCCATCTCAACATCCGCATCTCCGTAACTCCTACTTTTTGAATGTGCTCTTTCTTGTAAGCACAACATTCTGAACCATAGAGCAACACTGGTCTTATGGCACTCCTGTAGAATTTCCCCTTCAACTTTAACGAGATGTTTTTGTCACATAACACTCTTGTGGCTGCTCTCCATTTAAGCCACCTAGATTTAATCCTATGTGTCACATCTTTCTTTGCAATATTGAGCTTATTTGAAAGGATCTTACTTAATTTAGTTGCATTTTGATAGGAAAGAGTTGCAACTCTTGCAAGTTGTCATAAATAGTTGCTGTTATTACTCAGCTTTGGAAAAAAGTTTGAATGCCTCTGGCTCACTGCAATGTACCAAGCGTTTTTTTTTCCTGCTGTTTTGCTGTTCCTAAAGGTTATCCGAAGCTGCTGAAGTCATCAGTCCCTAAGCCATACCTTTTTGACGCCCATTAAGGCATTAAGTATTTAAGACAGTAGAGTTCAAACAAGGTAATTCTGGTTTACTTTTTAATGACCATGTTTATTTGGGGATTATAAGTGGAACTTCATCACTCATTAGGCATATTATCCTCAACTTCATCACCAGTTATTGAAGTTTTTAAAATTTATAGACTCCGTATTTCTGTAATACTCCTTAGGTAGAATGAGTGTGGTACTGTAACAAAAAGATTACGGGTTTGTAGTGTTCATCATCAGATTTCCTTTCTTAATCAATACTTCTCACATTTTAACAAACCATTACTAATTGACTGATACAAAACCCCTATTAGACAGTTCTATATGGGCTGTTGTTAATCTATACTATCTGAGATAGATGGTAAGATTGACGTGTACACCGTGTTGTATCAACTATGAGTTTTTGTGTCATCAGAGTAAACATCAATAGAAGTGTAGAACCCAAACAATTGTTTCAGGGGTTACTGATAAAATGATGTCGGGAAACTGAGTCAAAGTGTAATCTGATGCGGAATTAGGTGGCTTTTATGATTTAGTTTGGATGAATGAAATTGATTTGATGAAAGAATGATGGAATTGGCGTGGAAGAGTGGGAATGGACGAATTAAACAATGAAAGTAACTCAAAAGTTCTACGAGTTTTGAGGTTCTTCAATTGATAACACGATCAATTAGATCAAGTTACGCAAAGTTGTTTAAAATCACTCAGTTTTAATTTAGAAATCATACAGCTCACAGTTTTACTTAAACTCAACCTGAATTTTATTCATGAAAATCAACGAATATTTATAGGCAAACATCCCTTGCCTTTATGCCTAATTTAAGAATGTAAAAAAACCAGAAAACAAAACAAATAAACACGTCCTAAACAAGTCCTAACCATACTTGGACTCCAAGTAAAACAAACCTAACTAAAAATTGATTTCCAGTTTGACAGCCGAACAAAAAAACGGGATAAAACATTATCTTCAGACTTTTTTTGGATTTTTGAAATATTTTTCCTTCAAAGTAGATTCACTAAGCTTTCCAATGCATATTCACACACCTTCTAGTTCAAAGCCAACTATCAATGAAAAATTGTAAAAGTCAAACAAAGTGCACAGCTCCAAAACTGAATTTCTATTTTTAGAAGCACCAAGTAACGTCCTAGATTGAATCTTTTAATCAAGAAATCTTCAAGAACGTGATCCTCCTTTATTGTAAACCAAGTATAACTAAAAACATGGAAAATAAAACTCTCAAAAGCAATTTAATGCCTAAAATGAGAAAAACCCTGAAGTTATGATAGGAAAAAACCCATAGGCAAAACCACCAAGAACCTAGCTTCATATTCACATCAGTAATCTACTATAAATTTTTGGATTTTTTGTTAGTTAAAACCTTTTGTACGTAAGATATTGTGAACAAAGGCCTTTTGTATCAGTTTTTGTGAATTAAGACCTTATGTAATTTGAAAGCATTAAAATTGAGACCTTAAAGTCAAAATCCAGCAACATGGTTAATGTGGGATGAGAGTGAAAAAGAGGGGTAACTTATAAAGAATGTGAAAGACAAGCATGGAGTCAACGCCGGAAAATTGACTATTTTGCCACATTTTGACGTTAAGGTCTTAATTTTTCATATATTAAAACTACATAAGGTCCAACAAAAACTAATACAAAAAGTATCTGTTCACAAAAAAAACTGATATTGAAAAGGTCTTAACTGACAAAAATTCAACAATTTTCTTAATTTGACATGATAAAACCCTTAACCCCCCCTCACAAAACCCACCCACCCATCCACCCACGCACACACACTAGTCTGTCCTTGACAAAAAATTTAGTGCAAGAACATTGGGAATCCATAGTGCTATTCTTGTTTTTCTTTGTAGAAATGACAACCTGACTTTGTCAAATTAGCTTCTCCAAATGTTTGTACTATTATTTTTTTTTTTAATAGAGATTTAGCTCACTAGATGATATACCTCTGGCAAGCAGCTGCTTCTGTCTTTGCTAGCTTGTACTTCTTTGTTAAGGAGCTGTTTACGTCACCCAAGTTTTAAGACTTAAGGTTAAACATGCCCTTAGTCTAAGAAATTCTAGCTGTCCTATGTACGAAGTCGGAGTTCTGCAGTGGTATACTTGAGTGATGCAACTGTATTAGATAAGAAATCAGATATGAGTCTTTTGACATATGGCTGATGAACTTTGCTGTCTGATGCATAGGATCTTAGTCTCAAGCCTCAATTATTAAGCCAAAATCTATTTGCTGAAAACTTGCGATTCTGAATCAACCATGAGCCTCCCCCTAATGGAATACGGCGGTATGGCGGTAACCGCGGTATCCTATTATTGCATCAGTTGGTTTGAGGAATATGTTATACATTTTCCACTCAGGGGGTATTCCTAATCTGAACAGAGAATTAGCCTTCACTAATGAAATACAGTTCCTATTGGTGCATCAATCGGTTTGACGAATATGTCAAATAATATCCACTCAGTAAATTGGAATACCCTTCATAACAGGTTAAAGAGCTGAGCAAATCTCTGCCTTAGAATTTCTTTGCTATTTGAAACTTTCCGTTGTCAAACAAACCAAGTGAAAATTAGGAACAGACCTGATATTCAAGAGACCTAGTGTTATGATTTATTTTGATTAATACTCATTGAATAGCAGTGTCTTCATTATGAAACTGCAACTTTAAAATGATTAGTTACTGTGGTGTATGATTAGTTTAGTAGATATGGTAGTGGTAGTTAATTCATTTACAGTACCTCATATAGCTTGCCATTCTTGTTGAGGTTTCTATAGCTGTGGATAATTTTCTCTACTAGCCTGTGTAACCCTTGGGCTGTGCCTTGTCAGTAGAATACTGGCGAGCTGGTAGGCTGGAACAATTGACTGTAGTTTGAGCTGAAGTCTGAGCAACTTTTTTCTTGCCATGTTTCAGGCTAGTCAATTTAATACCATACCTTAAGCTCATGGGATGATCTGTGCCTAACCTACATGTTAGGTCTTTCCACACCATTAGGATTGAGTCCAATTCCATGCTCTTGTTGTGTCTAGCTATCCAAACAAAAAAAAGGCTTGAATGGGTCCAGAACTTGTAGTGGCTTGTCGTGCCAGGTTTACTTCGTGTCTTCTTCTGGTCCAACCCAGTGCCATGCACATAGCTATGCCTTTAAATTTTCCTATCCCCACTTTATTATCTTTATTTATTAATATTCTATCATTGAGGGTTGCCAATAAGGGATAAGGGGTGGGGTTGTCTGTGGTTAGCTATGCAGATGGGAAATTAAAGCAGCAATAATATGTCCCTTGGTTTGCACATACCCATCTGTCATGTTCTATAGCTTTAAATCACATACTTGGACAGACATGAACTAGTGAATGAATGCTATGAGTTTGATGAGATTTTTGTGTCGTGGCGTCATACTTATCGTTGCCGATGTTTTGTTTTGTCACAGAACCTTCAGTGTGGGGAGAGTGTGACAATTGAAGGCCAAACATACACTATCTCAGCCGTTACTCATCGATACCAGCTTCGAAAGGGGAGGTATGAACCCAGTGAGAAGAGGCTAGATGTACTGTGTACTGGAAGATACATTTTGAACTTGTATCTCCAAAATTTGTTGGACAAATCTTGATTTATTTTATTTCAAAACTCTATTGTTGTTAACAAGGGGGAAAAAGAAAACTTTTTTAGTTCTAGTTCAGTAGAAGTTAGAACCCAATATTACCTTTTTTAAAAGCAATAATAATTCATTAATAATAAGTCATATGATATCTACAAAAAACATTTGATTCTTACAAATATATGATGACTTGAATCAAATACAAAATTCCTTCATCAAAACTACTTTCGCCGAATAGATCTTGCATTGTGGTGCATCTCCCGCTTACATCTCTGATATTCCAGGAGAGACAATTTAACGATGTGTTGTAGCTGTTACTCTTCATGTATCCGGTAAAATAAAAACCGTTGCACACTCTTATAAAGTATAAACCCCTCATCAACAAACCAAATTTACCACAACTCAATAAGGATCTACCAACATATAGAACACAAACAGACAATAGTTCGACAAACCCTTTCTTTCAAGGGAATGACAATTTTCTCTAATGGAAGAAGTATTATTGACGATTCAAAAGTAAACACACATAAGCGAAAATAAAGGAAAAATTAAACCAGGAGTTTCCATCAATTTTGAATTGAAGAAATAACACACACACGTAAATAAAGAAGAAATAAATTGAATCTTGTTGAAAATTCAAGGATAGAGGCTAGTGTTTTTAGAGAGGGAAAAGAGGGAGGAGAGAGGCTAATTTGAAACTTGAATCAAAATTACCTACTGACTAATAAATCACTTTTATCTATGTATTTGTACAAAAGCTTATATAAGACGGTTTTATCTTGTAAGACCACTAAATCATTATGCGAAAATTATATTAATTAAATTGAAAAATCCAACAATTACGGAACATGTGCAAATAGTTGAGATCTTACCGGCAAAATGGTCTTACTGAACACTGTTAATTCCTTACATCTATTAATCAATCAATATCTTTATTGCCTTTATTATATTTATAATGCTCATTGAAAGTTAAAATGCAAGGTGTGTCAATGCTATTTGTCATGTGGTGCATCCGTGCATCTTTATTACAAATTTAAAGAATCTTTAAAAAGTGGGATTACTAAGAATTGGATAGGTGACCTCTCGCGTAAAATGCACATGATATCATGGATGAAATTTGGACACTGTTATTGTTTAAAAAATATATTACCTACAAAATCTTGAGATTTATAGAGCTGAATAACAACTTCATTTTATTCATTTATTTGCTGCCGGAGCGAATTGATTGTTCTTGATTGACACAAAAATTGTGAACAATTAACTATGCATCTAAAGGTAAAATTTTGGTTGAGTGCTGTAGACAAATAAAACTATATCTCCACAAAATTTCAGCAAATTTGTGGAGATGTTTAGTATGGGTTATGGTCCTTGTACTTTCATAATTATTCTTTGTAAAGTTTATGAGCTAATGGACCTAGAAGAATTGTATGCAACCTTGGATGCTAAGATGGTCTTGTATCAGAATCCTCATTACACAATAGATGAATTTAGGGGTGTTCAAAATCCAATCTAGACTGGCCTCGGACTGGACCGATTTAAATTAGTCCGGTCTCCGGGTCGAAAAAATGGAATTTTCGGTTCTCGGTCGGTTCGGTCCAAAACCCTTTAAATATCGGGTTTTGGACTGAACTAGTTTTTTTACAGACAAAATTATGTATACAATAACAACAACAACAAAGCGTTAGTCCCAAATAAATTTAGGGTCGGTTAGACATGAATCAATATGATGAGTCACAAAAGCCATCAGAACAAATCCTCTTTCTCCAATCTTTCCTATTTGCCACTAAATGTTCTTCATGCCCCAATAATCTCATATCTCCAGTAACAACCCTCATCCAAGTTTACTTTGGTCTTCCTCTACCTCTCCTCCTTTCCTCTTGTTGCCACCCTTCCAACCTCCTTAAAGGATTGTTGCTCGATCTCTGTCTTATATGACCAAACCATTTTAGCCAATTTTCTCTCATTTTGTATTCAATAGAAGCAACCCCCAACTTCCTCCTAACGACCTCATTCTTGTATGCCCACACATCCAACGTAGCACGATCTCTGCCACACTCATCTTTTGGAGGTGGCAATGCTTCAATGCCCAACGTTCGGTCCTGTAAGGCAATGTTGGTCTAATATAATGGCTGTACGGTAAAATTTTCCCTTCAAATTATTGGGCATACCCCGATCACATAAAAAACCAGAAGTTCTCTTCCACTTCAACCAACCACATTTGATCTATTGGTCCACATCTCTGTCCAATTCACCATCCTTTTGGATAATGGATCCTAAATACCGAAAAAAATCCGACATTAGACACTCTTTCTGTCCAAGCTAATTGAGCTTGTCGTCCTGTTCCTTTACCCACCGAATACACACTCCATATACTCTGTCTTACTTCAACACAACTTAAAACCCCGTGATTCCAACGTTCTTCGCCACAATTCCACCTTGCTTTACAATGCTTCTTTCGATCCATCGACCAACAAAATATCATCCGCAAACAACATGCACCAAGGAATAACATCTTAAATTGAACTTGTCAATTCGTCCATAACTATTGAAAAAATAAAAGGGCTAAGTGTAGAACCTTGATGTACACCAATAGTGATAGGGAACTCCTCTGTTTTCCCAAAACTAGTTCGTACACCAAGGGATATATAACATCTTGAATTGAACTTGTCAATTAGTCTATAACTATGGAAAAAAGAAAAAGGCTAAGTGTAGAACCTTGATGTACACTGATAGTGATAGGGAACTCCTCTGTTTTCCCAAAACTAGTTCGTACACTCGTGCTAACCCCCTCATACATATCTTTAATGATATCACTATATTTCTTTAAAATACCTTTCATAGTAAGCCCATTATAGCACTTAGCTTCCCTCGGTAACTTTTCATATGCCTTCTCCAAGTCAATATAAAAGCAATATGTAGGTTTTTCTTCTTGTCCATGTACTACTCCATAAGCAGCGTCATGAGATGGATTGCCTCCATAGTTGACCTTCTAGGCATAAAACCAAACTGATTCTCCAAAATTTGCACAAATCTTCTCAACCTCAATTCAATAACTCATTCCCAAAGTTTCATGGTATGGCTCATTAGCTTAATCCCTCTATAGTTAGCACAATCTTATACATCACCTTTATTCTTATAAATCAGGATTGTGGTGCTCTTCCTCCATACCATTGGCATTCTATTATTTCCCCATATCCTGTTGAAGAGAGTTGTCAACCACTCAATTCCTTTATCTCCCAAACATCTAAATACCTAATAGAAATACCATTCGGTCCCACAGCTTTTCCTGACCCCATCTTTTTTAAAGCTCTTTTAACTTCCCCCTTTTGAATCCTCCTCATAAAATCCTGATTTGCCATGTCATGAGTAATAACTACCCCCTTAATCTCTTGGTCTCAAACCTCATTTAATAAATTATCAAAGTAGGACCTCCATCTACTCTTTATCTTGTTATCATCAACTAACACCCTTTGATCAACATCTTTCACACACTTAACCGCCCCTATATCCTGAGTTTTTTGGTCTGTCATATGAGCTATTCTATAGATGTTTTTCTCCCCTTCTTTAGTATCCAACCTGGCATAAAGGTCTTGGTTTACCTTTTCCCGTGAACCTCTGAGCGCCGTTTTAGCCTCTCTTCTAGCTTGTTTATTCTCAAAATTATCATTATCTCGAGATGTTTGCTACCTTCTATAGCACTCCCTCTTGTTCCTTATAGCTTGTTTTACCTCTTCATTCCATCAAGATGTGTCCTTACTTGGTGGCATGCTAATTCCTTTGGATTCTCCAAAAAGTTCATTTGCCACATCTTTTGAACAGTGTTCCATTTTTGTCTAAACCAAATCTACATATGAATCTATACCCACTGACCAAGTATCTGTACCAACCATTTTCTCCATAAATTCCTGTTTTTTTTTCTCTCCTTGAAGCTTCCACCACTTTATTCGATGTTCCGCAACTGGCCTCTTTCTCCTTAAGCATTCTTTCCTCGGAAATCTAGCACCACCAACCTATGTTGGGTGATCACATTCTTGCCAGGGATCACTTTACAATCAATAAAACTCTTTCTGCAAGTGTTCCTCATTAAGAAGAAATCTATTTGACTTGCATGATCCCCGCTCCTATAAGTCACTAGTTGGGATAGTCTTTTCTCGAACCAAGTGTTCATTATACCCAATTCGTAAGCCAAAGAAAAGTCCAAAATATCATTTCTCATCTTATTTCTCTCTCCAACACCAAACCCTCCATGCGCACTTTCAAAGTCCTCCCTCTTGAGCCCCACATGCCCATTAAGGTCACCTCCAATGATCAACTTCTCTCTTGTAGGGACCTGCCTCAAAAACTCCTTAAGATCTTCCCAAAACTCATCCTTAATAGACTTATCCAATCCAACTTGTGGTGCATAGGCACTAACAATAGCCATAACCTCATCTCCTAACAACACTTTAATGCTCATATTCCGATCGCTCTTTTGAGACACCTCCACTACATCATTGCTATATGTCTTATCCATAAGAATAGCCACTCCATTTCTTCGCGAGTCAGGTCCAGAGTACCAAAGTTAAACCCGTCTATTTCCCTTTCCTTTTGTCCAACCCATTTAGTCTCCTGCAAACATATAATGCTTATTTTCCTCCTCTTCAAAGTCTCCACTAATACTAATGATCTACCATACAAAGACCCGACATTCCTAGTACCAAACCTCAACTTACCACTCTTGCCCTTTCCCTTACCCTTTTCTTGGAGTAACTTCTTTACCCGCACCTGTCCATGATGCGGGAACCCTTGCTCATTTGACACCATCCCTGAACACCATGATGGTGCGTCCGACAACCTAGCTAACTTTGCATATTTTTCACTACACCCGGGCCTAGGAAGTGTAGCGGTTTACTCAGTTGGGGACGCCCCTGCGATTTTTATAATCTGAATCATGTCCATGATATGTGACCAAGTTTTTACTGGCTGGCTGCCATGAACCTACCATTAAACTCTCCTCCTTTATCTCGGCTAGAGACCGGCAATGAATGTCACAAAGTAACACTCACAAGTGGAGTTACATTAAAAATTATGTATAATAATATAAAGTTAATTTTATTCCTTGGTTAGTTCGAAAAAATAGACTATTAACGACCTACTTCTTCTATTAAGCTTCCAAAAATTCATGAAATTTGGGGATTTCTATTACTATTTTTTTATTTTTTGTTTTTAAGTACATAAAAAAGTATATTTAAAGAGGAAAAAACTATTAAATCGGTCCAAAATGGTTCGGTCAGGATTTTGGATCGATTTTATCGTTCTGGGTCCTAACACAATTGGTCGGGACTACGGTTCTTAAAATTTTTAAAATCAGTCTTCGGTCCGGTCCGGTTTTGGACCAGTGAACACCCCTAGATGAACTCAATGCACTACTTGCATATATGGTAACCCTTAGAACAACATAGAAGAAATTAAAGACATGTTGCTTTGCATTTTCTATTGGAAATAAAGGGCATTTTCAAGACTAAACATAAAAATGAAATTGATAGAGGATGAGTTGGTGTATCATGGCAATAAGGACCATGAACTTGAAAACGATAATTCAGTGCAACCGAGGTGCCATTGTATTTGTCAACTTGTTAATAAAGGTTAACACGGTCCCATCACACAAGGAAACTCTTAGGTAAAGGTTTATAGTCACGTTAAACTTATGCCCAATGATTAGGAATTGTGTTTAGCTATATTTGAGAATATGAACAGTTAATGATGTTTCGTATTGTATATATTAAAATATTCATAGCAATATATATGGCTTAATAAGAAAAATATAAGACTTGAAAAAGCTCTTGTAATTCCACTTAATTAAGAATAATAAAGAAGCCCTCACAAAGAGATTGAAAGTGGAAGTGGAAGAGAAGTTACATAACTCTCAAGGCACTCTAAAATATTGGAATCATAAAGGTTGTAACTTTTGTTGTTGAACAAATTCCACTCCTCAATCAGGTTGTGGCATACACACATTGTCACTTGTATCACACCCAACTAGTATAGCTTACAAAAATAAGTAACAAATCTAGCCTACTACATAACTAGGTTATGGCATAAAGAGATGTACCACACCCAAATTGTGGTACTTATGATTCCAAGCAAAAAGGCCATTATAGCAACTTTCCCGCACTAATGGCATTTTTGAAAAAGAGAATAAAATATATGGAATAAGGATTTTTAGGAAAAAAAATTGGAATTTTTGTTAGGATGTAAGAGGAGATTAGTAATTAACACTTGATATTACATGATTAATTTGAAATCAAATGCTTAGTGAAATGTGGCATTGGACTCAATTCTGATGTGAATTTTTGTAGAGACAAAAACTCACAAGGATAGTTGATTCTAAACTCACGAATTTCTAAAGGCCTAGCCACCAAAGTTCTTGAATTTTATTTGATTAATTGGTCTTCTATTAAAGCCTAAGCACCCTCAAAGCCACTTACTAATCCACACAAGAGTTTAAAGAAAATCACCAACTCTTAATAAGAAAAACGGAATTTTTGTTTTGTGAGTTAAAACTTTGTATTCAACTAGAAAATTTGATTTGTTATAATGTAGTTGAGGCTATTTATAGGCATAACCATCAACTAAATCCTAAAAAACATATATAAAACCATAACAAATCCTAAACAAACTAGAAAACCCCTTGCAAGGAAAAGAACACGCCAACCTCATCCTTATCCATAAAACCGGATAAGCATAAGAGGAACCTCCTCTTTGTGTTTGAATATACTAAAAACCTCTTACCAAATTTAACAAACTAATCCAACCAACTAACTAACAATCTAACATACATAATTATCCTACAATTTCCCTCCAAAATACACGGAAAACAAGGCAGCTCATTTATCTTCAAAATGGTGCCAAATTCCGCCACAAGTTGCTTCACTATTTGGTTTGTTTTCTTGATTTTGCATTCATTCTTCAAGAAGCCTTTCAAGTTTTAATCTTTTAATCCAGAAACCTTGAAGAATGAATTTCCCATGACTTTTAGAGGATTATGAATAATAACACACACCTAAGACTCAAAAACAATAACGCCTAAAATGAGAAAAACCCTATCAAGTAAAGTGGGAGAAAATCCATAGGCAAAATCAAATTATTCCCTAATTCCACCATTTATTTCCTTGATTTGCATGCTACGTAGTTCACCCATGGTTGCATCCTTTCTTGCAGATTCAATCAAACCTTCGAAGTTATGATCATCTGTACTCATACAAAAGTCCAAGGGTGGACGAACCTTGAAAACCCTAAAACTTTTGATCTTAGAGTGGACTACGTTGAGACTTTAGATTTAGGCCAAGAACCCACAACACATACCTTTCTCCAAAGATTATATGAAATCCGCAATAGTGTTGTGCATTTTATAGCACAACACAAACCTTAATCTAGTAAAGGCTCTAGAAAAACTGCCCAAATTTTTCATAGTAATCTTCACAACCACATAGGTGAATCTCAAGTTCTTCTCAAATAGCACTTAGTCAATGGAGTTATTAAGAAGACAATCACAAAAGTGATCTCAATCTTCAAATGTGATGAGAATATTGGTAGAAAAGTGCTACTCACATCAAGGATAGAAACTAGTATCGATTTCTCTAAAGCAAAGCACCAAGAAAACGATTCTAGGTCGAATAGTTTTGAATTGATTAAAGCAAATCACACTCAATTCCTAAAACTATCTTCACAAGATCATAAAGCCTAAGCCTCAAATATTTTGTTCGAAATTTCCTTTACGTGAAATTTCTATCAAAGTTTTTGTTTTGTGAGAAAAATAAATAAAAACTAAAACTTAAGGTTTTGTTCAATCTAATCTGATTTGTTAAATGTCTTATTACATGCTATCATTAGAACCTTCTAACAAATCCTAACAACAATAACAACTCCTAAAAACCCTAGAATTAAGAAAATAAAACTAAAAACAACATAGAAAAACTACCTACCAAAAACTGGCCCTCACCTTGTGCAACAAAGTTGTGTTGTCCGAAATTTTGGAAACAATCCTAAATAAACTAGAAAATTATTCTAACAACCTAACTAACAAAATAACAAACTAAAATATCCAGCAATTTCCTCCAAGTATTCCAAAAAAACTGTGTTGCTCAAAACCTTCCAAAAACTCACCAAAACACGCACCTTGGTGTTGTTCCTTTTTGTGCAACTTTAGAGATTTAGCTTCAATCTTCAAGAAAGCTTTCAAGATCGAATCTTTTAATCAAGAAACCTTGCGTCACCATGATTCCATTACTTCTATTTTGATGAAGTAATTTCTTGTGTCACCATACATACTTTTGATGATGTCTTTGAAGATCCTAAAAGCCTTGAATCTCCATTAACTATTATTTCACCCATACTTGCATCATCTTTAGAAACTAATTCAAACCTTCGAAATTTTCAAATTGATTCATTTCAAAATGCTACAAAGTACGTAGCAACTAACCTTCTACAAGACCATGCATTCATTAAGGGCAATAAAAAGCTCAACGTCATCACAAAAACAGTGAATCCAAATTTTAGTGCCCCCACTTCAAAATTTGGATTCATTAAGAGTTTAAAACTCAACTATCATACAACGGTGGATCACTCAAGTACATTTCAAATATCACTTACCACAAAGGTACTAGATCCATTAAGAGTATAAAGACTCAAGTCATGTAAAAGGGATAGATAATGTAATTCTAATTGCATAGCAAGTGGGCTCAAGTCATGTCCCTCTCGATATCTCAATCAATAATGATCAAGGATCATTGAAAGTCCTGACCTTCCTCCATCGCGCACACCATCTTTGTTATATTTTTCTGTTAAAAAAAAATAAAATCACAAGCAAAGACATTAGAATATGCATACACTAGCGAAAAATGACATATGCTTCACTACATATGATGCAATCATTTAAAAACTGCAACAAATAGTATAGGTGGGAAAAAAAGCAAGCTTATTTACTGTGATCATTTAATAACTACAACAAGTACTCTTTTGCTGCAACCATTTTGACTATATGGCTGCAGCAAAACGTGTAGTCATATTCAAAAAATAAAATGAAAAACAAAAATGGTGTCCCACTACACAATTTAATAACCCTAACCCCTTATTCATTTCACACCTCTCCCTCCTCCTACTCCTCTCTCTCTCTCTCTCTCTCTATCTTCCCTATCCAACTCTCATCTTGTCTCTAACATGGGGACAACTTCGGCAATGACAACTTCGGCGGTAGCGTACTAGTCGAGGTGTGGCGAAGACACCACCACCCTCAAATTATCCGAATTTCCCTATGAAAATGCAAGTCTTCTTGTCCTATCTTTTTGTTAAATTAGTTTTTTTCCTTCAATCTTATTATTCTTATTCTTATTCTTATTTTTATTGTTTTTTTTTTTTTTTCCGGTTTCTAGTTTGGAATTTGGGGCTATTAAATTGTGTAGTGGGACATTATTATTATAACAATAACTCATTGTTGATCATCTAATTGCCACATTATTATTATTATTATTATTATTATTAATATTATTATTATTATCATCATCATCATCATCATCATCTTATTACTTCTCACCTTTTATTTTATTTTCTCACCTAATCTATCTTCTTCCTCCTAATTACCCCCTCTTTCTCACATTTCACCATTAAAACGCAAAAACCTCAACCTTCAATCCCTCATATCTCACTCCTCACTACTCCAAATCACCCCAAATTTTGACACAACACTCCTCTCACTCTCCTAAAAAATCTCTTGAATTTAAAAATTGCAAAAATCAATCAAAACACCCTCCCCTAGCTTCGAAAATTTCGAAGTGTATTGGGCTTAACTTTTGGGTTTTCTTCTTCAAATTTCTTGCAATTTCTTGTAACTTTGCCATCTATTACGATATAACCTCCTTTTTACCCATGTTTTGTTAATTTTTATGAAATTTTTATAATTTTTAATTTTTTGGGTAATTTTATTACGAATTAAATTGGTGATTATAAACTTGATTATTGTTGTTTATGGAAGATTTTTTGTTGTTTTTAAAGTTTGAATTTAATGTTTAGAATTAGAAATTGTGAGTAAATTGAGGATTAGAGTGTTATGATTAGTATGGAATTATTGGAAATTTTTGATTAATTTTAGTGATTAGAGTTGTTTAATTAGCTTAAACTCATGCTTTGAATTGCTTAGAATGATGCTTGTTAACATTATGATGTTATTATTATGTTAAAGCTTTGTTCTAATTTTGATGATGAAATAATTAGTAAGTTCATGTATGTTTTGATGTGATCATAACAATAAGATGTTGCTACTAATCTAAGCTAAGTAGTGAATATTTGGTGTTAATTTATTGATGGAATTGTGTTGAATTAGTGAATGTGCACTTAAATGTCTTTAGTTTAAAGAATGTGGTATTTGTGGACTTTTGATGGATTTTGAATTTGTGATAGATGATTCCTTTTGATGCATAGAATTATTATGATGCCATACATTATGTTGGAATTGGTTATAATGAATTGTGATCATGGTTGTGTTTTCAAGAGAATTGTAGTTCTCAAGGGATTAGTTGATTAAACAAACGGTTCATGCCAAATTTTTTCACTCGACTGTGTCTGTAATATTAGTTATTTGATGACTACAATTCTATTTACATTCTTAGATGACCCTGCAACTCAATTTACTTGCATTATTTGTTTCTATGCCGCATTCTTGTTATAATCTTACTAATGATGCCTTCAAACTATTAAGACAAAATTCTAATCCTTGTTTTCTCATGAATATGTTTTGTAGGATAATGAGGAAGACCGGTGGAAAATCGTTTGGTGGAGGATCGAAAAAGTCACAGAAAACCGGGGCATCGTCTTCTGCTTCTAAAGGGAAGCAACCCTCTTCTTCAAGAGCACCACCTCCTAACCGATAAGAGAGACAAAAGAAGTATGAGAAGCTCTCTAAAAGAACAATAAGGTCAATGAGATTCTTTCACAAGGAGATTTGTGATACACTGGAAATCACTGGTCAAGTGATAAGAATGGCATACAAAATTGGATGGTGAAATTGGATCAATGCCACCATGACAGGCCCAAATGGCAAGACTCAGCAAATGCCCCACACCTACAGGGAGCTCACTCTTAAGTTACTCGATCTCTAGCTACCATTTCAGGGTGACCTAGGAGACTCCTTCAGCTGAAAGGAAGGGTCATATCAGCTTCACTATCTTTGGGCATTACTATGAAATGGATGTTGATGAATTAAATGAACGGCTCATGTGGAATCCAGGAAACACAGTTTTGTCAACCGCAGAACACGAGTGGGGCCCTTACTTAGAAGGGGCATGGTGGGACAGAATCACTGATGGCAGCACTCCATACACCTCTACCATAGCAAAGGCATCGGAGGTCTAACATTCGGCCTTGCGGTATTTCCTTAGATACTTGGTCTACTGTCTCTTATCTAGAGGAGAGGTTGGGCACGTGTACCCAGATGAGATTAGGCTAATATGGATGGTTACAGAGGGATCTGCCAGGTGTAGGGGCCCCGGATTTTAGGGTCCCAAATTTATTTGGTCACCTTCCCCAAACCGTCCATAGGTCGAGTTAAACCTAAAAAATTGGCTTAAGGAAAGGTGAAATGGACTTTTTTAGAAGTATTTTGAAAAAAAACAAGAGCGCAGGAATTTCAGTCGCGCTAGCATGGTAGTGTGACAAAGTTTGTCATGCTGACTATGCAGCGCTACAAAGTTTGTCACGCTGCAGGCGTAGCGCAGCAAACTTTGTGACGCTGCGACATTAGCATGATAAAGTCTGTCATGCTACGCTATTTTAGTGTTTTTTTGTTTTTTAATTATCTTTTTTCGAGTGAGATAATATCAATGAATACAGACCATGCTAGTAAGGAGTCGACAATGAGTTTTAGGAAACAAACTCATAAACTGTGTATTTAGATTGATTGTGAATGGGACATGAATACGGGACGATAATCTAAATTGCACGAATAACCCTTTCGATCCCATGGGGATAACTCCAAGTTATGATCTTACGAACCAAAGGTTGGATTCGGGGGTGAAGGTACTAATATGGAGGAGTGTGTCATATTAGCCCGTAGGCGGCCATTACTAGTTTTCTCTCAATTATACACAAGTAATACAATGAACTACAAAATAATAATTTACAAACTAATACAAAATTACTATTATTAAGGTGAAATCAAATGAAACTAATTAATTTAGTCAATCGTCGTTAAGATTAATTCAAGGTTCCTAGCATGATACAATTTGTCCAAAAATTATCTTAGTTTAATGTGATAAATTAATTCAAATTAAGTCCTTTAACAAAAACATGTGAAAAATTGAAATAAAAATGTACAAATAAATAAATAAATAAATAAATAAATAAATACGACAATCAATACATATAGTTTATTTTAAGACTCTTAGAAAACTTACACTTCTCGCTTGATTATTGTTTCTTCGAGTATTAATTTGGACAAAGTTTCGAATCTCATTCGTAATAACAAGAAATTAACCCACTTTATTAGAAATAAAATAAAAAAATATTTTGATTGAGAAAAGTTTAAGTTTAAAGAGAAAAGGAGAAAAAAGAGAGAGAAAGTAGGTTTAGGAGAATGAGAGAACGTCGGTTTTGGAAGTGTGAGAATGGGTAGCAAAATTAAGAGAGTCAAGAGGATCGTTTTATTAGAGGAGAAAAAGGGTATTTATAAGGAAATTGTGTAGCGCGACAAATTTTATCACGCTGGCCAGGTAGCGCTACAAGTTTAGTGACGCTGACCAGCCAGCGTGGCACAAGCTGTCACGCTGCGCAGCTAGCGCTGGTTAGCTTGTCACGCTGCTGCGACAGCGCGATTGGCTGAGTTGCGCTACGCTAAAACTCTTTATTTTTTATTTCTTTTTAAAATCAAATATTGGGCTTATATAAAAATCCAACAATATAAATGGGCTAAAAAATATTTTGTAATTTAAGAAACATAGTAACTGATGAGGCCATCGCACACCTATCAAAAATAAACCAAACAACTCTGACTAATATAGCTAGGGAAGTACGGATCGAATCCTCAGGGAAGCAATTGAACTCTATTAGTTCTAAAAAGCATAAACCGTGAAAAGGGCCTTGGTTGAGAATTATCGATTAACTATTGACTACTAATTAACTACGGGCAATGATGGTGATTAAAACTAATATTTAAGGTCTAGGGTTATTCGGGTCACCAAGAACAACTAATGGATTCACTGACAAAGAACGTTCAATCTCACAACTATCGTCAAATTAGGGCTCACTAATTCTCTCGAACTTAGATTCCCTCTAAACTCATCTAGCGGCTCTCGCTCATGCCTAGTCTAATTCCGCCTATTATTCAGTGGTCTAATTGTGGTATTTTTACCTCTCGGCATCAAATTCGACAATTACCAGAATTACAACTAAATCAGCGCATAATTCAATTGTAAACAAACAAGCCAATAATAGGAATTTGACTACCGATTGTGAAATCGAAACAATCTAAGTTAATTAGTCCATCAATTATTCAAGGTTTCCCTAACCCTAGAAAACTAACTACTCACTCATGATCATAAAAACTAAAGCAATTGTAGAAAACAAAACTAAAGACATGATCATAATTAAAGAATTAATCAACAATTACAAAACTAGAAATAAAACAAGAAATTAGGGACCAACAGATTTAAGAAACTAAAACTAAAACTAAAAACATAAAATAAAAATAAACATGAATTAAAGAGAATATAATTAAAACCTGAATTTGTATTGAATTGAATGATTGAAAAGATCCACAATAATCACCTCTTTGTGAGAAAACTAAACTAAAACTAGGGTTCTTGAATAATAGAATGCGTAAATGAAAACCTATGAACAATTTCATTAAGTACTAAGTCGAAACAAAGGAGAAAAAGTCGAAAAACGAGCCCTGAGCACTATGCCTGATCTGCCCGGGCACAATGCACTCGACCCGGGCACACTGCACTTTGCCCGGGCACACTGCTAAATGCCCCCCGGAGCTTCCGACTTTGCTCGTTTACTTTGTAACTTGACTTCTATGCTTCCCAAAGGCTTCTAAATCACGTCCTAGCTTCCTGTTAGCTTCTCAAAATGGTCAAGACTCTCACTAACTTGCCAAGTGCTCGAGATAAAGCGGAAACCGACAGAAAAGTATCAATTCCTGCAATAAATGTTAAAGCAAAGCAACCAACATTAAAAGCAACCAAAGTTAGTAGAACGGGCTCAAAAGAGCCGTGTTAGAGCCAAAAGCCAATATAAAATGGGGGTAAATAATGAATATAAAATGAACTTATCAGTAACATTAAGTCCAATGACATTAATTGTCCAATAATTTAGAGAAGTGTGTTTTATTGTTCATCATGGAGTCTTACCACAGGACCGAGGACTAAATTAGGTGTCTACACCAGGCAACCTCTACACTACAACTTTGGGTTTTGCTTAGCTTGTCGGTTCGCTGAAACTGCTGAAGGTATCACGAACACTAACACAATCTACATAGGGGGTATTATCACATGGCTAGCTTACTCCTTGGGTCATGTAGAAGATATTCACCCGCTACACCGTATAGAGGAGAACCTATACCTTGACTTTGATGTCCTTAAGGCTGCTAACTTCTTGAGACATTAATAGAGAGGACACCGAGAGAGGTTTGTCTGGTTTATTAGGGAGATCTCTTGATGCTACCTTCCTAGTAAGAAGTTATCAGCCTTAAATGCAAAAAATGAACAAAAAAGAAAATAAACTACTAAAAATAAACTGCACGCTCTAAAATGCAATGGATTTTAAGGATGAGGGGGAGATAAGAGAAAATTTGGATTTTAAGGAGAGAGGGGGAGAGAAGAGAAAATTTTGATTTTAAGGAGAAAGTGGGAGGGAAGCGAAAATTTTGATTTTTCAAAAATGGGAGCAAGAGCCAACAAATTTCTATCATCAGCCAAAAATCAAATATTCATCATCATCAAAGCATTATTATCAACCATGGAATCCAAAATAACATGAAAAGAATGGAGTGAGAAGTAAAGCCATCACAAATTACCATAGCACCTTCAAAGAGTCATAACATCACATCATCATTAACATCATGTCATAAAGAAATTAAACAAAATACCCCAATCATCGTAAAAACATCCTTCAAGTACAAATAGAATCCTTCAAATAACAAAAATAAACAAACTCTCTTTCTCTTAAAACTACATAACAATAAACAATAAGCCCAAATCAACAATTATAGGGAAAACTACCCTCTAAATACATTCATTGGTGCTAGCGGACTCCTCCCCAAAGCTAGGATGGGAGCATTAACTTGATGCTCAAGGAGAAGGAGGATCCCTCCTATAGTTATAGGTAGGATCAACATTAGGGCCACTAGCGTTAGTGTATGGTGGCCAATCATACCTTGGCCGGTCCGGGTAGTTGCCATCATCAAAAGGACAAGAAGGATAAGGGTCCCAACCTCCATTGTAATCGGGAGGCCAACCCTTTCCAGGTACATTAGGATCACCTTGTGGGTCACAACCTCCTGAAACCATGAAGTTGTAACCCAGCTTGGTGCAGGTTGGGAAGTAGGGTCATGTAGGTCGGGCATTTTCCCAACCAAGGATGGGTCCTTCTTGTGGTGGTGGTGGTGGTAGTTAAGGTAGGGGTCAAAGTGGCCTTGAGAAACTTGATAATGGCACTTGGGATTATTTTGAAGTTATGCCAATTCACGTTCCCCTTGTTGTTGTTGTTGTTGTTGCTTTGCATAAAGCTATACATTTAAGTTTACTTGGAGAGAGAGAGAGAGAGAGAGAATTAAATGCATTGAGAAGCACAAAATAAGGAGGAGCAAGGTGCTCGGACGATTGGCTAGTCTTAGGAGGTACTTGTGAGCCAGAAGGGCCTGTCCTAGATTTTGGAGGAGGAGAAAGAGGACAATGAGTAGAATGAAGGGGAAGTATGTGGGGATGTTTCCTAGCAAATCAGGCGTGGTCATCAAGGCTAAGGGGTTCGAAAGGAATGAGAAAGGGGTTTTCCTTTTCGAACTTGGTTTGTGACGTGTTAGGCAAATAACAATGATGCCTCCTATTCACCAACAACCTAGCCCTATCTTGCCTAGAGGTATCATTTACAAACCATGAAGATAAAAATTTGTCCAAATCGAACAAGAGGTCATCATTGACTGTGTTGAGAGCATGGAAGTATCGAGTATAGCCTAGTTGTCCAGCAATAAGGGTGATATACCCACCTAAACCAATTTCCCCCTTAAGTTGGGGGTGAGAGCTAATTCCTCTACAACACTTAAGGAACATCTAACCAGTATTTAGACGCCCGGCAAAGCTTTGCCTTGTAGCAAGGAAGAGGCAGCAAAGCTCTGTTTGGGTTATCTTTGAAAAATCTTGTTTGGAGAAGATGGAGTTACCAAACAACCTTTACAAAAGTTTAATACTTCGTTGGTGGATGTGACTCGCTAATGAAGTATTAGAATTGAACCGGTAGTAGCCACTAATTGTTTTCCAGAATTCATGAAGATGGAATTTCGGAATAGTGACTCCTGATGGTTCAAAAATAAGGTTAGTCAGATCACACGAAGATATTCATTAAGCTTTGACAAATATATGGTGTGATTGTTATTGGACATTCTAAAATTTATCTCATATCTAGAAAATTCATCGTCATCCGAAGATCCTCTACGTTTTAAGGTGCTTACAAACTCATATGTTAAGTGGATGAAGGTTGGGTGAACATTTACATATTTTACAAAAAATTTCCAACCTAAGCTCTCAAAGAGTACCTTCATTTCGGTTTGAAATTGAAGGCACGGATAGGAGCAGGGTCATAGAACTTAGTTTCCCTTAATTACGCTTATTATCCTCATTTCATTTTTTTATGGCCATTGTTAGGAACTCAAATTTCTGGTAGGTCTTCCGCATTAGGTGGTGTGGTGGATTCAGAGTCTGGGTCAGTGGTCTTTCTTTTCTTTTTACTCAAAGAAAAGATGTTCCTCATGATTTTATATGTGAGATAAGAACAATTAAGAGAAAGATAAAAAGAAGTAACAATATCAACAACAAAGGTCCTTAGTCAACTGAACAACCCAGTTCATGAATCAAAGGCAATCGCAAAAGCCAACAATTTACTCAACAACAACAACTAATAGCAACTAAAAAAAAAAAAAAAATCAAAAACTCTAACCAAGATCAACAATACAAGAAAAATTGAATTAGCAACAAAAAAACCTTAAAAATAAGATTTTAAGTAACTAATATGCAAGAATCAACACATGCATAAAACTCAATATTTAAACCATAAAAAAAGAAAAGAATAAATTCAATATTTAATTGAAAAATAAGTTTGTAGGAGAAGAAATAATGTCCAATAGAGTGTGAAAACACTCTATAAACACCAAGATCGAAGTTTGGAAGTTAAAAATCAAGTGGTGAATGAATCCCTAACTTTTCCCTAAATTGATTTTTTTTGTTCATGAATTTTTTTTGATGATTATGTTGTTTTTGTTGTGAGATCTTGGATTAGAAGAGAAAAAGGAGTGAATTTGAGTAGTTTTGTTGCATAATTTGATGGAGAATGATGGAGATTGACAGAGGTTTGTTGAGGGAGGAAGGGAGTTGGTGAGAGGAAGAGGGGTTCAAAATTGTGTGAGATGTTTTAAGAGGATTTGCTTCTGCTTTCTACCTAAATTATGTCCTCGCAACACCCCTAGCGGTCACTACTACAGGCCTGAGGGCACTAGGCCTAGCGGGCTTTGCATTGCAATAGCGGCCGCTAGGTCCTTATTTTTGCATTTCTTCAAAAATTATGGCAGAACCTCATAAAAAATATTGCATTTGTCCTACTGTGCGCTAGGGGGTTCCCAGTGGCCGCTGAGTCTGACAGAACAGCAGATTTTTGATGATTTATCAGCAAATTTCACAAAAAACCTTTGGTATTAAGTACCCAAAATGAGACATAGACTAAAGCAAGCCAAGTGGTTTTCATGAGACCTTCATAAGGACATACATGACTTGTCCAATTGGTTCACAAAGTTCTATGATACTTACGTCCCCCAAGCCAAACTCAGCAATGTCCTCATTGCTAGAGGGAAAAAGAAAACTACTAACCTACGGGTTGCCTCCCGCAAAGCGCTTGTTTAAGGTCATTAGCTTGACCGTAATTACCTAATTAAGAACTCAATGGGGATTAAAGAGTGAACGTGAACCCCATGTATTTAAACATTCAAAGTAATTTGGGGTTATTGTTTGTTCAAATACCCCATGTTCTTTGCTAGGAACCTCATAATTTGTTTTCTTCACTTTACAAGCATGTGGGGATGACTTTCGAGGTTTCCAACGCTTCTTAGGGCGTGATTTATTTTTCGTTGGATCCTGATGCTACTCATTACTATCACTATCTCCGTCACCTGCAATAGAATCCAAACACAGAGGGGCCTCCAGAAGATCCTTATTAAGGGATCGAGGCAAGTCATTATGAACAATCTCATTAAAAGTGTAAACTACATTGCATGATTGTTCTAACATAGGACTCTTAAGAGCAACATTAAGGTTAAAAGTAATCTTATCATCCCCTACAGCAAGAATTAGACTACCATTTTTAACATCAATAATGGCACCTACAGTGTGTAAGAAAGGTCTACCAAGTATTATAGGAATATAGGCATCCTCATCCATGTCTAACACAACAAAATCAACGGTAATAAAAAAACTTCCCGACTCTTACTAGAACATCCTCCAAAATACCCTTAGGTTATTTTACTATCCTATCTCCCATCTGCAAAGTAATGTTAGTAGATTTTAGAGGACCCATAGCTAACTTATTGCATAAAGATATTGGCATGGCACTAACACTAGCCCCTAAATCACATAAAGTTTTATCAATAAATAATGAGTCACTGTTACAAGGGATGGAAAAAGTTCTAGGTGGAGTCTTATGTTGTAGTATAGCACTACATTCTTCAGTTAAAGTAGCAGTCTCTACCGTATTTAGCTCATACTTCCTACTCAATATATCCTTCATGAATCTAGAATAAGTAGGTACCTGTGTAGCAAGATCAGTAAATGGTACGGTTACCTGCAGATTTTTGACAATGTTGAGAAACTTATTGACGTAGTCATCCTTCTTGCACCTATTTACCATATTAGGAAAGGGTAATGGCACCTTGCTTAGTGGTATTGTGTCTGGAAACTTGTCGTCTACAGTGGCCTTCTCCGTTGGAGCTTCCTTTTCCTTTTCAATAGTCGGCTCTGAAACGATATCTTCAATTACCACATTATCATTCTCTTTGGATCCAACTGCATCATGAGGATTAGTTTCATCGTTGGGTTTTTGTGGACTGTCATATGTAGTATCATTCCCTAAGAATATTGCATTAAATGTTTCTTTAGGAGGGTCTTGTGGTGACGGCTGTGAGGGCAGTTGGCCCGACGACCTTTGAGCTGTACATTGAGCAATCTGAGCGATCTATGTCTCAATTAACTTATTGTAGGCCATTTGTTGATTGAACTGAGCTGGCATTGTCTCCATATTCTTATGCATCTGTATTACCACATTCTTCAATTTTGAAAACTCATTAGTACTAACTTGTGGTGGTGGTTGAGGATGAAATTGTGGCCTAACAAAACCAAGTGGTTGAGGTGGCCCTTGAGGTTGAGGCCTTTGTAATTGTTGTTGTCGTGGTAACTGCTCCATTGTGTTGTAACAATTTTGGAAAGTAAGACCCAAGGAACCATATGAGGTTAAGCATGGTTCATTGGTATCCGGATACGACAACTAAAGTCAACGGTTGAGTAGCAGGTGCTTCTAGTTTATCAAGCTTTTGACTGATTGGATTAACTTGTGAAGCTAAACTCTCGCACTTGTCATCGACATGTTTCTCACCCTTCTCTGCATGCCCTCTTGGATTGCCAAATTGTGAGTTATGAATAAAAATTTCCTCAATTAAATCATACGCAACATTAACTTCCTGATTCATGAATCAACCATTCGCAGCAGAATCTAATAACGCTCTACTCTCATTCCCTAAACCGTCATAGAAAGATTGGACTGGGAACCACTTTGCAAGACCATGATGAGGACATAAACGTAGCAACTGCTTAAACCATTCCCATGCATCATAAACTGACTCATTGGTTTCTTGGTTAAAATTTGTAATCTGCCTCCTAAGTTTTGCAGTTCTCTCTGGAGGATAATAATTGTTGTAAAAATGCGAGGAGTAAATCATTAGTGTGTTAAGTTCTTCAAATTTTTTAAATTATTTTAGTTATTTTGTGGTGAATATAATGGATATTATAATTTCAATACAAACTAATTGAAATTATTGAATTATTTTTGTTATTTTAATTCGATCTTATTGTCATGCTAAAAAGCTTTCTTCTTCTTCTACTACCATTGAATTATACAGGCATATACAGCAGAGGCATTCAAATTTATTTTTTCCAAATTATTTATTTTTCCAACAAAATCAAAACCTAAATTTATTACTCATAATAGCCGGTAAAAGAGAGGAGGTTGCAATAAGATGAAAATCTAGGAGCGCCTATAGTTACATTCCTCAATTCTACATGCTTCTTTAATTTGCTTTAGTTATTTAGAAGTGATTGTATATAATTAACCTAACAACTACAAAATCTAGTTAG
Organism: Suaeda aralocaspica; assembly: GCA_016808085.1. Taxonomy (NCBI): domain Eukaryota; kingdom Viridiplantae; phylum Streptophyta; class Magnoliopsida; order Caryophyllales; family Amaranthaceae; genus Suaeda; species Suaeda aralocaspica. Next base: position 570,593 of record PYUH01000373.1, on the reverse strand, counting down.
TTCATCATATCCCTAATTGTTTATACAGGATTATTACTGCTTAATTATTAATCATAATTCATTATCTAAATGAGTTTGACCAATTATCAACCCTTTGAACTTCTCATTAAGTCAGTATCGTTCAAAAAAAGAAAATCAATCAACCTGGTATTTATATGGTTCCAAAATTTAGAAACTCTCACAACTAACTAACAACCACCAGTTAACTGATATTCCAGTTCTCCTGAGTAAAGTATTCATGGCAACTAAACTTTCATTCCCTCCAACTCTAAATTTCACCTTAAAACATTACAATTACAGAAACCCCAAAACATGTCAATCAATTACTCCTATATACTTAATTCCCACAAATTGTTTGCCTAATTTAAAGCCTAAATTCAGGAATATCAAACCCGGCCAATTGCTCAAACAATCAATTAAATCCGAAATCCAATTAAAAAAAAAAGCATCAAAAACCTAATTTAATCAGTAAACATGCAGCCCGTTTTTGAAACCCTTAATTTCCAAAAAGTTCGCCCAAAATCATAATCAAAATCAAAACCAATTCCTCAAACAATCAATTATCTTTTTTTTTTCACATAAATAATTAACAACTTGTTTTTTTTTTTCATAGTACAGAAATTAACAACTTGTTTTACAGAAACAAATGAAGTTCAAAATTAATACAGAAACAACAATTTAATACAGAAACAAAATTACAGAAACAAAGTTAAAAAAATAATATCTGGAACCCCAAAACCGAGAGCTTAACAATTACCAAAAACTACTGACCTTGATAATTGAGGAGTAATTGAGTAATCGATTTAGAAACCGAAAGCTTGACAATCTGGAAAGCATCAAAAGCTTCTTCAATTGCTTATCAAAAAATTAAAAAATTCAAATAAACAATAATGGAACCCCAAAACGAATTGCATGCTGAACTGAATTTCAATCGGAAAAAAAACGTATACCTAAACCGAATTTACAAACATTGAATTTCAATTGAAAAAAATATATACCTTTTACAAGCAATCGCAATTAACAAAAAAAAAAACTGAATTTCATGTTGAATATTAACAAAAAATTAAGAAAAAATTCAGACCAACACCAATTGCAAGCTAAACCAAAACGAATTGCATATTGAATATTTACAAAGATTTATGCAATTGAAATTCGGCAATTGCAAAAAATTCAGACCAACACCAATTGAATATTAACGAATTGCTAAACCAATATTTACCAAGATTCGGCAATTGCAAGCTAACAAGAATCAAATTGCAAGCTAAACCAAAACTTTTTTAGCTGAAATTCGTAATTTAAATTCGTAATTGAATTTCGCAATTGAAATTCGTAACTGAATTCGTAATTTCAGATTGAGAGTTTGAGAGATTGAAATTCGTTAACATGCAATAATCCAAAATTTCGCCAAATAAGAAATTGTTGCTTAAGTCGATTTCAAAATTGCCGATTTCACTAAAATTGCCGATTGAAATCAAAATTTACCTCTACTCGTCGGTTTCACTTGTAGCATAGATTTCAGTCGTCGAAAATTGCCGCCGGAGATTTAATCCCTAATTTCGCCGGAGAATTTCACTTGTGAGGCGGTTTGTTTGAGCGTGAGAGAGATCGTGTTTTTGTTTGAGCGTGAGAGAGATCGTGTTTTTGAGAGGCGGTTTGTGTAGAAATCTGTGTAGAGTTCGTGAGAGAGCTCTGTGTAGAATTAAAGAAGAATTTTTTTTTTTTTAAGTTAGTTTTAAATATTGTTTTTATGGCGGTTGTAAACAAACCGCTATAATAAGCTTTGGTGCTTTAGATTTAACGGCTGTTGCCAATTAACCGCTATAATATGCCTTTTTCTTTAGCATTTTATGGCTGTTCTTATTTAACCGCTATAAAAAACGTAGCCAACCCACTTTTAACAGCGGTTATGAGGATAACCGCTATTAATTGACAGCTAAAAAAGATTAATTTTGTTGTAGTGGAGACTATTTAGCCATTGTCGAGCTTTGTCTTTTAAAGAGAATGGAAACAACATCTGCCGGATATAGTCTTGAGTGACACCCGCTTGTTTGATGGTATTGCAGTACTATAGGAAATTCGATATGTGAAGATTAGCATCTTCAAGTGTAGTACCTGCAAATCCGTTCCACCATATTCACTAGAGATGGCTTCAATTGGAAGTTCTTAGCTTCAATTTGTGGCATAGGAAGGCCATTCGGTACGTGTGCAGAGCTAGGTTGAGAACATTCCCTCAAAGATCGTCGCAAAGGATCTGCCATACCTATTATCTAAACAAAACTAAAACATCACACAATTATGAGAATCGACCTCAAAGAACGAAGTAGTTCTTTGAGATCAACAAAAAATAAGAAATAAAGTAAATAAAATAAAACAATTCAAACCCGACAAATAAAATTAAAAATTGCCTCCCCGGGAACGACGCTAAAATTTGATGCGGGCTATCGCACTCCTCTAAAAAATAAACTAAAAAACACTAACTAATATAGCTAGGGAACTAGGGATCAAATCCACAGGGAAGCTATTAAATTCTATTAGTTATAAAAGTAAAAAAATTGTGTAAGGGGCCTTTGTTGAATTTCTTAGCTAATTGACTAACAATTAAAAGAAATAACGAAAAATACGAATGTAAACTCAATTTATAAAAACTAGGGCAATTGGTTTAACATGAACAATCAATAAATTCATAAAATAAAAATCAATAAATTCACTAACGTTCATTAAATTAGGGCACACTAATTCTCTCGAACTTAGATTCCATCAAAACTCCTTTACCGGCTCTCGCTTGCATAAACTCGTTTTGCCTATTATTCAGTGGTCTTATTATGGTAATCTTACCTCTCGGCCTCGATTTCGACAATTACCTAACTCACAACTAAATCTGGCCACAATTTAATTGCAATCAATAGAAATCAATAATAGGAATTTAATTACTAATTAGGAACTAATTGACTAATATCAAACTAGTCCATTAATGAGTTCATGGATCCCCTAAACCCTAGAAAATAAATTACTCATTTATAACTGTAAAATGCAAAACAATAAAGAAAGTTAAATTCATGATCATAAACAAATAAGAACAATAATTAACAAATGATTAATCAAGAATTAATTAAGCAACTAAAACTAATCAACATGAACTAAACAATAATCAAAACTAAGAAACAAAACTAAAGTAATAAAACTAGAAAGAAAAGAGAAAAGAAAGAAATTACCAAATAAAAGCTTATATTGAATTAAATTGCAAAGTTGTTAACAAAACTAATCTACTAATTCTAGAGAGAGAAAGTGATTAAGGAGCTAATTAGGATTCTAAAATGTAAAAAGTGCTAAAAAGCCTAGTTAAGTTCGTCCACCAAGCTTATCCCCTATTTATAGCATATGGTCTTCGATTAAAACAATCCCACGGAAAAGAATCCATCGGGATGCAAAGAAGAGCTCATACGTCCGCATAGAGCAAAAACAAATTGTTCCCTGTGCTCGCATTTCCGGTCAGTAGCTTCGGAATTTCAAGGTCATTTTAAAATCACTATAAATTTTTCTAAAAAAAGTTCCATGGGGAGTGTGACCTACCATTGGAAAGCCATTTGAGTCTACTTTCCAATGCAACAAGAATTAGATCAATCCAATTTACAGATTGTGAGATATGGTCAATATAGCGGAAAGTGGTCAAAACTTCACTTCTAAACTTCTTAATTTTTCACTTTTAATTCTAATATTTCTCCAACTTGTCATGTAAGACGTAAAATTTGTTCCAATGAGTTGAAAAATGTCTTTAATAATTCTCCAAATGCTCATAAGTAATCTTTATCCCTCAAGTGCCGAAATTATGTAGTAAAATCAATCGAAAATTTGTCGTTTCCTACAAAACTTTACAAAACAACACAAAACACTAAAAGAACACCATTATCATCAAATTTGGCTCAAATGAGCCCGTTTAGTCCATAAGTCATTAGGGAATTGGATAGAAAAATAATATAAATATTAGACCCATCAAAAACCAATGTTTGAAGAAGAAAAGGGTTTTGAAAGAACTCCTTAAGAATTTGGCCATTAATTTTTAATGGCCTTTCCTTCTCATCTTCCACTTCGTTATAAGGTGAGGAAGTGCTCAGCCAATTTTTTAACGATTCAAGCGTCGAATCATCGAAAACAGTTCCAAGAATTAGAGGGCTAGGAGTATGCATATGAAGCTTTCTCTCTAAATTTTTGTTTAAAGGTCAAACCTCTCCACCAACATCTTCCATGCTGGAAACATGTAAGCTCGATGGTGTTTAAGGAAGTATACAAAAAGCCTCGAGCTCATGTGTGATAGGGTGATCGACCCTTGCATTGGTCACTTAATGACCAACAACAATAAAGCTGAAACGAGTATTTCCAATGCGAAAAGTCATCATTCCTGTCTTTACATGGAAAACCGCACCAGATGTGTGCAAGAAGTCTCTTCAAAAAATAAGAGGGACTGAGATATCCTCATTGTAGACACCTACATTTGCCCCCAACCCTAGGCCGATGATAAATGTATACCACGTTGCTAATTATTCCAGTCTTAAGAAATAAGTCGAAAGATCCAACCTGAAAATGCCCTAAATTTTCTAAAAACCCAGAACATCCTAGAAAATCCGAAAAGTAGTTCTATTTATTTTTATCTTATTTAATTTTATATTTCCATATTTTTCTAGATTTTTTCTACATTTTTAATAAAGCACTAATAACTTTCTAACACTCAGAAGTGCCTTTTTCGCGAGAATGAGCTTGAACGTAGCCATGAAAAGGGAAACCTTGAAGCCCAAGTCATGGATATCCAAGGAAACCCTTTCCATCCTCAAGCCCACCAAGAGGTATGGAAGGAGGAAATTTCCTCCTTTCCTCTTCATGACATAAGGTAAGCAAAAAGGGAAGAAGGAAATGGGTCAATGTAAGCAAACACGCTCTCCAAGGCCCAATATATAAGGGAATATCAGCAAAATTTTTGGGAAAGGGAATGTGGTATCGTGCGCATAGGCGCACAGTGTGCACAGGGGCGCACACCCATGCGCCCCAGCGCACGCTATGCGGTCCCGCGCACAATAGTGCGTCAATTTCCAAAAAATTCCCTATAAATACCCCCTTCATTTCCACATTTTCAGCATATCTTGGCATTTTTAAAACTTGCAATAAAGAGATAATTCGTAAGAAAGTAGAGAGTTTGAGGATTCTTCCATCATTCTTCCACAAATTCTTTTGCCTTTTCTTTTATTTGTTTGCATCTTCATCTTCACCATCTCAAAAAAATGCTAATATCACAAAAACCCTTTTTTTTTGTAATTTCTTTATTGCTTCATCATTTTCTTTTAGTTGTTGTTGTTGTTGTTGATAAAACAAGTGTAAATACGAAGAATCATGTTTCGGTCTTCAACGCTTTTATGAGCATGATTACATGATAATGAATTTTGTTTTAAAGTTTACTTGTTTGAGCATGAAAACATGTTTTAAAAGCTTTATAAGCATGATCATGATCACATGAACTTTAATGTTTCTTGTAAATGGCATGATGACATGAGCTTTATGTGCTTTTAAGCTTTTTCAGCATGTTTTATCGATTTCCACATATACGTGATTGCGTTTATATGTAAGCCGTGATGACGGTTTTCCACATAGATTTAGGGTGATGATAAAGACCGGGTTTGTGAAGCCACATGACTCATAAAGACTCAAATCTTGAATAGGTTAAACGAGAGATGAGCGAAGTGATCCCAAACCTAGCAAATACTTGTGCAATAAATAAACTAGCCTATTAAGCACTCAAGTTTGCGCCCTCTTAGGACTAAATTGTTGTGATTCTACTTGATATCATATGATGAGATTACAAAATAGAGATAGTAGAGGACAACTTGACTTGGAGGTATCTCGTCCCCAAACCCATGAAACAGGTGCACGACCTAACCATTGGGAAACTGTCGCACCTCACCTTGGCTGATGAGAATGCGGTCATTTGGGTCATTAAGACTCTACGAAGTGAGTTTGTTGGCCTTTACTAGAGTTTCGTTCCAATCCAAGCGTACTCACCCTACGCGATGACCCTTCCCATGGTCTAAAGAACATAACATTTTAACTCGTGGAAACCCCGATGTTTCATTTTTTCGGACGTCCATGGTTTAGCGATTTCACTGAAGACTTCCTTTGTGGATTTACCTAAGGATAAGAGGATGAAACTTGAAAAAATCTCGTAATTTTCATCATGTTATATCAAGTATTTTGTTAGACATACTGCATGCGTCTCCAGGTACCCACAAGGAAGCTTCGCTTAGGACACGTCTATGTGAGCACATTTCATACTAGAGTCTAACCCTGGGGGGTGTTCATACCAGCGAGAGTGGGGTGCCCTACCCTCTAGAAGTCATTATCTGTCCCAACCAATTGCGCATGCACTAGTGGAAAAATCAAGATATGCTATACTTCATTTGCTCCGGTTGTTTTGGGGAATTAAAAAAACGGAGCAATTAGTCATAGGCGCGAATTAGTAGCTGACTTATTACTCCGGTCGTGAATTAACCGGAGCAAATAAGTTTATACTCCGGTTAACTTGTCATTTGCTCCGGTTGCAAGACCGGAGTAAAAAATGTCTTGGACTTAAAATTTAAAAAAACATGGACATAACATATAACATGTTAAACAGCAACCCCAAAACCACTGTACACCAAAACCTAACTCCCCCTTCCTTCTTCTTCTTCGTTCCCCTCTCTCACCGCCACCCCCACCTCCTTCTTTGACTCCGGCTATGTCGGCAACGACCGCACCTCCACTCTCCCAGATGTAAACCAAGGTTTGAATTAAATTTCGTTCGAATTAATTTCAGAAAACCAAGGGAAACCGGCCAAGATTCAACCTCCAATACTGCATGCTCTTCGTCGATGTAGGGTTTCTCTTTTTATTTTTATTTTCCACATCATATCTCCGTCGATCTAGGGTTTGTGCTCTCCGTCAATCTATGGAAATCATGTTTGGTAGGCTTCCATAATAAGAGCCTGTGGTAATGTTCGGTTCCTGATTTTGGTTGTGTTTAAGCTTAACAATTACTCCTTTTTTCTTAATTTACACACTTATCTTTTCATGTTCAGGATACAATCTTTTTAATAGTTCATCAACTGTCAATCTTAATTTTTTAATATGGAGTAATTGGTTTTGTGTTTTGATTTTTTAAATTTCTGGGTTAGTTTATTTTGCTCCCCAAAACCATTGTTTTCTCTGAATCTTAGCATTTCCTCAATCTGTTGGCAATAATATTAATGTTAGTGATCGATAAAAGTATGGAGTTATTGAAATTATAATTTATTTAAGGTGTGTATTACAAATTTATGATCGATAAAAATCTACTGCTTATGGAAAGCAATGTGGATTACAAAGATCAATGCTTTATTGAACAGGTTATCGCATACCTATCAAAAATAAACCAAACGACACTAACTAATGTAGCTAGGGAAGTAAGGATCGAATCCTCAGGGAAGCAATTGAACCCTATTAGTTCTAAAAAGCTTAAACCGTGTAAAGGGCCTTGGTCGAGAGATACTGACTAACTAACCGACTACTGACTAATTACTAACTAATTACGGCAAATGACGAAGAATTAAACCAATAAATTAAGCCTAGGGTCATTCGGGTCACCAAGAACAACTAATGGATTCACTAACAAAGATCGTTCAACTTCACAATTATCGTCAAAGTAGGGCTCACTAATTCTCTCAAATTTAGACTCCCTCGAAACTCAACTAGCGGCTCTCGCTCATGCCTAGACTAATTCCGCCTATTATTCAGTGGTCTTATTGTGGTATTTTTACCTCTCGGCATCAAATTCGACAATTACCAAAATTACAACTAAATCTGCGCACAATTCAATTGTAAACGAAAAACCCAATAATAGGAAATTGACTACTAATTGTGGAATTGAAACAACCTAATTTAATTAGTCCATTAATTAATCAAGGTTTCCCTAACCCTAGAAATTAGACTACTCACTCATGATTATGAAAATTAAAGCAAGAACAATTGTAAAATTCCTAATTGAATTCATGAAGTAATTGACAATTAAACTAATTAACATAAACAAATAACTAAATTAATTAAACTAGAGAGACTAAAAAGCATAAATTAAACTAAAATAAAGAACAAAACCAGAAGAATTACCAAATTGAAGAACGAATCGAAGACTTGAATTGAATTGAAAATTAATGTTGTTAACAAAACCCTAATTTCCCTAAATTAATTTGAGAGAGGAAAAGTGCTTAATTCTAAAACCTAAGAGAGTAATTCTAAATTATGAAAGCATAGTCCTTTTGCCTAGAAAGTCGTGCCTAATGTACCCAAAGTTGGGCTTTCAAAGCCTAACTACGAAAAAATAAAAAAAGATAAAAACTCCGGAAAAACGACTGATGCGGCGCATAGAGGTTTATGCGCCTGCATCAGACCTCCAGAATGCCTCCTTGTTTGAAATCTTGATTAATGCGCCGCATGTGTTATTCGTGCGCCCGCATGTGTGCCTCAGAAACTGTTTCATTTTCTTTCCTTCTTATTCTTCGTGAGTTCTTTAAGAGTTGTTTTCATACTTCTTGGCACGCATTTCCATGCATCTTACTCTATCCCGTCCAAGCTTTCCGGCTTCGTTCCGAGCCTCGGTTTCCGTGCCTGAATTACAAACATACCAAAACCGAGCATAACAACCACGAATGATAAAAATCAAACAAAAGCTCTAAAATCGCCGGAAATTAATCAAACTTGACGAGACACTTCAAATTAGCTAAAAAACATAAATGAACTAAAAAGGGCCAGAATATCAACACACTAGGCATAAAATTGACTCGAAATAGGGGAAAACGCTATAAAAACCGCACATATCAAATTCCCCCAAGCCAAGCCTTTGCTCGTCCCGAGCAAAGATAACGAAATGACTTTCACCCCATAAAAACATATGCATCACAACTCAAGGATCCTTCCGAGTTTACTAAGATCAAAGCAAGTCAAATGCTACACATTCCTAAGCAAAAGTCAAACAAAGCCAACCAAGCAAGTTTAATGAATCCATGACTAGAATAGCTCATGGGTTGTCACTCCACACAATTGAGCATCTAATAATGTAGCTCACCCTCACCACCCAACCATAGGAAAATCAAATGCAAATGCAACAAAGTGTTTAAATGCAAGTTTTTGAGGAGCCCAAATCCACATCTCACACCTCATACAAGTGTTTAAAGGTATACACTCAATCCTAAGGTCGACTCGAAATGCAATTAATACTCTACGACCTTGCCAAAAGACTCTTCCACAATCAACCAAAGCATGCACATGAAGATCAAAGAGGACTTTATAAGCTTGTAATGTAAGGCTAGGGTGAAGGGTAAGATAAATTTGGGATAGTGTGGCTGAAAATGCGGGGTATACGCATATAGAACATCGGAGACTCACTAACACATCATACAATAACATCAATGTCTCCCATCATCCAAATCCAACCGAATCAAACCAAACTTTTAAATTTTCATTCACTTCACACCTTGATTCTCATTCAATAGCACAAATATAAACCAAATTCAAGCTTTTCATTCATCTACTTCAATTTCAACTTGTTTTTCTCTTTTTTTTTTTTCAAATTTTTTTCCTTTTCTTTCTTTCTTTCTTTCTTTTTTTTTTTTTCATTTTAGTTTCACGACTCTTAATAGTGAGCCATTAAGACCAAACTATCACACGTACATAACTGGGCTCCAAATCACATTTAGAAACCAACACATTGTCTTTTAAAACACAATTCNCAATCCTTCAGTTTTCAGTTCCGAAGATGTGTATAAGAGACAGATGTGAAACTTATAGAACCTCCTGTACATCAAAAATTCACAATTTTACCA
>PYUH01000373.1:488046-553184 GCA_016808085.1 Suaeda aralocaspica | reverse complement strand
GATGTGTGGATCTCTATCCATGTCAACACAACAAAATCAACAGGGATAAAGAATTTCCTGACTTCACCGGGACATCCTCTAAAATACCTTTAGGGATTTCACTGTCCTATCTGCCATCTGCAGGGTAATGTTAGTAACTTTCAAAGCACCTATATCAAGCTTTCTACAAAGACAGTGGCATAACACTACACTAGCTCCTAAAACATAAGGCTTTGTCAATAAACAGGGGGCCAATGTTACAGGGAATAGAAAAACTTCCTGGGTCCTTTAGTTTCGGTGGTGACTGTTTTTGCAATATGGCACTGCACTCCTCCGTGAGTGCTACGGTCTCCACTACACTCAATTCGCGTTTCCTGCTCACAATGTCTTTCAAAAACTTAGTGTAAGTAGGAACTTGAGTGATCAAATCAGTAAATGGAACATACTTGCAGATTCTTAACAAAGCTAAAAATTTACTGAAATGGTTATCGTTCTTACTCCTGGTCACCCTGTTCGGAAAGGGCAACCTAACCTGTGATTTCGGGATAGTATCAACCGGTGTATCATCTACCTCTCCTTAGGTGCTTCAGCCTCCTTATCTGGAACTGCATCTGAATCTTCAATCACCTCATCTGGTCTTCTCAGCTCCACCTGAAACATCAGAAATTAACATTATCAGTAGGCATTTTCGGGCCTTCATAAGCAGACTCCACTCCTCAAGGTAATGGCATTGACATGGCCCTCGGGGGATTCTGTGATGCCTGTGACTGGGGGTGTGGGTTGGATGGAAGGTGGCCTGGTTGCCTTGAGCAGTTGATTGCGCAATCTGAGCTATCTGAGTTTCCAAGTGCTTGTTATGAGCCTGCATCGCCTCCATATTTTTCTGCATTTGCAACATCATATTCTTCAACTCTGGAGATTTCTCCACTAGGTTGAGGTGGCATTGGCGGTGCGGTAGTGGTGGTCTGCTAAAACCTGGTAGGTGTGGTGGTACATATCTCTGCATCTGCTGGGGTGCCTGCTGAGGTGGCATGGCTGCTGAGGATTTGGACATTGCTTGTGTTTTCTTGTAAGAAAAGTATGGGTGATCCTTCCAGCCCGGATTGTTGTATTAGAGTTGGATTGTTCTTGTAGGCTTGAAAGGCACATACTTGCTCTACGGTGCAGGGATAAAGAATTTCCTGACTCTCACCGGGACATCCTCTAAAATACCTTTAGGGTATTTCACTGTCCTATCTGCCATCTGCAGGGTAATGTTAGTAACTTTCAAAGCACCTATATCAAGCTTTCTACAAATAGACAGTGGCATAACACTAACACTAGCTCCTAAATCACATAAGGCTTTGTCAATAAACAGGGGGCCAATGTTACAGGGAATAGAAAAACTTCCTGGGTCCTTTAGTTTCGGTGGTGACTTGTTTTGCAATATGGCACTGCACTCCTCCGTGAGTGCTACGGTCTCCACTACACTCAATTCGCGTTTCCTGCTCCAAATGTCTTTCAAAAACTTAGTGTAAGTAGGAACTTGAGTGATCAAATCAGTAAATGGAACAGTAACTTGCAGATTCTTAACAATAGCTAAAAATTTACTGAATTGTTATCGTTCTTACTCCGGGTCACCCTGTTCGAAAGGGCAACCTAACCTGTGATTTCGGGATAGTATCAACCGGTGTATCATCTACCTTCTCCTTAGGTGCTTCAGCCTCCTTATCTGGAACTTGCATCTGAATCTTCAATCACCTCATCTCCGGTCTTCTCATGCTCCACCTGAAACATCAAAATTAACATTATCAGTAGGCATTTTCGGGCCTTCATAAGCAGCTCACCTCCTCAAGGTAATGGCATTGATGGTCCCTCGGGGGATTCTGTGATGCCTGTGACGCTGGGGGTGTGGGTTGTGATGGAAGGTGGCCTGGTTGCCTTTGAGCAGTTGATGTGCCAATCTGAGCTATCTGAGTTTCCAAGTGCTTGTTATGAGCCTGCATCGCCTCCATTTTTTTCTGCATTTGCAACATCATATTCTTCAACTCTGAGATTTCTCCACTAGGTTGAGGTGGCATTGGCGGTGCTGGTAGTGGTGGTCTGCTAAAACCTGGTGGGTGTGGTGGTACATATCTCTGCATCTGCTGGGGTGCCTGCTGAGGTGGCATGGCTTGCTGAGGATTCTGGACATTGCTGTTTGTTCTTGTAAGAAAAGTATGGGTGATCCTTCCACCCGATTGTATGTATTAGAGTATGGATTGTTCTTGTAGGCTTGAAAGGCACATACTTGCTCTACTGAACTAGTACAAGACTGGGAATTATGACCGAAAGAACCACATGAATAATAGAAATGATCAGTGCATCCCGAAAGTGCAGCTACAGGTGATGGTGGGGGAGCTGTAGTACCAATCTTATCGAGCTTCTGACTTATGGCATTTATCTATGCAGCTAAACTCTCATACTTATCATCAACTACATGTTTCCCACCCTTCTTGGTATGCCCTCTAAGGTTACCAAACTGTGAATTATGAGTGGCAATTTCATCAATCAATTCATATGCAGCATTGACTTCCTGGTTCATAAACCGACCATTAGCAGCAGAATCTAGCAAGGCCCTACTCTCATTTCCCAACCCATTGTAGAATGATTGAACTAGGAACCATTTCTCAAGCCCATGATGAGGACACATTCTCAATAACTCCTTAAACCGTTCCCAAGCATCATATAATGACTCATCTGTCTCCTGATTGAAGTTAGTGATTTGGCTCCTCAATAAGGCAGTTCTTTGTGGTGGGTAGTATTTCCTCTGAAAAGCAAGAGCTAAATCCTCCCAACAAGCAATGGTGGCCATATTGAGATCATTCAACCAGGTTCTAGCCTTGTCTTTTAATGAAAACGGAAACATTCGCCTTCTAATGTAGTCCTTAGAGACATTCATTTGCTTGATAGTATCACAGTATTGAAGGAAATTTTGTAGGTGTAGGTTCGGATCTTCCTTCAATGTCCCTGAAAACTGATTTCGTTCAACCATGTTCACAAGAGCCGGTTTCAGTTCAAAGTTAGCAGCATCGGTATCGGGTACTGAATAACCTCCAGCCATAGACTCCGTACTAGGCAAGGAATAATCTCTCAATGAACGGGCCGCAGGTGGCGGTGGTGGTGGAGGCGGTGGTCCTCTACCCTGTCCTTCTCCTTCGGCAGCCATTTCAACTTCTAAATACCCTTCAAACAGCGGATTGAAGGTGAACTCGAAAAACTGAGACAAGTCAGAAACAGTTTCCTCCACAGATCAGGGAAGAAAAATTCGGCGTCTACTACGTCTCAACCGTTTCAGAAACACTCGCTCGGGCTCTGGAAGATGAAAGTATCAGGCTCGTGATCGTTTTGCATAAACCTATGAACCTGCACACAATATAAACTCCGAGCAAAGATAAGAAATAGCCCCAAAGAACTGAATAGTTCTTTGAGACTAAGAAAAATAAAAATAAAACAGTATAAACCCGACTAATAGAATTAAAAATTGCCTCCCCTGCAACGGCGCCAAAATTTGAACAGGTTATCGCACACCTATCAAAAATAAACCAAACGACACTAACTAATGTAGATAGGGAAGTAAGGATTGAATCCTCAGGGAAGCAATTGAACCCTATTAGTTCTAAAAAGCTTAAACCGTGTAAAGGGCCTTGGTCGAGAGATATTGACTAACTAACCGACTACTGACTAATTACTAACTAATTACGGCAAATGACGAAGAATTAAACCAATAAATTAAGCCTAGGGTCATTCGGGTCACCAAGAACAACTAATGGATTCAATAACAAAGATCGTTCAACCTCACAATTATCGTCAAATTAGGGCTCACTAATTCTCTCGAATTTAGACTCCCTCGAAACTCATCTAGCGGCTCTCGCTCATGCCTAGACTAATTCCGCCTATTATTCAGTGGTCTTATTGTGGTATTTTTACCTCTCGGCATCAAATTCGACAATTACCAAAATTACAACTAAATCTGCGCACAATTCAATTGTAAACGAAAAACCCAATAATAGGAAATTGACTACTAATTGTGGAATTGAAACAACCTAATTTAATTAGTCCATTAATTAATCAAGGTTTCCCTAACCCTAGAAATTAGACTACTCACTCATGATTATGAAAATTAAAGCAAGAACAATTGTAAAATTCCTAATTGAATTCATGAAGTAATTGACAATTAAATTAATTAACACAAACAAACAACTAAATTAATTAAACTAGAGAGACTAAAAAGCATAAATTAAACTAAAATAAAGAACAAAACCTGAAGAATTACCAAATTGAAGAACGAATCGAAGACTTGAATTGAATTGAAAATTAATGTTGTTAACAAAACCCTAATTTCCCTAAATTAATTTGAGAGAAAAAGTGCTTAATTCTAAAACCTAAGAGAGTAATTCTAAATTATGAAAAGCATAAGTTCTTTTGCCTAGAAAGTCGTGCCTAATGTACCCAAAGTTGGGCTTACAAAGCCTAACTACGAAGAAAATAAAAAAAGATTAAAAACTCCGGAAAAACGACTGATGCGGGCGCATAGGAGGTTTATGCGCCCGCATCAGACCTCCAGAATGCCTCCTTGTTTGAAATCTTGATTAAATGCGCCCGCATGTGTTATTCGTGCGCCCGCATGTGTGCCTCAGAAACTTGTTTCATTTTCTTTCCTTCTTATTTCTTCATGAGTTCTTTAAGAGTTGTTTTCATACTTCTTGGCACGCATTTCCATGCATCTTACTCTTATCCCGTCCAAGCTTTCCGGCTTCGTTCCGAGCCTCGGTTTCCGTGCCTGAAATTACAAAACATACCAAAACCGAGCATAACAACCGCGAATGATAAAAATCAAACTAAAAAGCTCTAAAATCGCCGGAAATTAATCAAACTTGACGAGACACTTCAAATTAGCTAAAAAACATCAAATGAACTAAAATAGGGCCAGAATATCAACCACTAGGCATAAAATTGACTCGAAATAAGGGGAAAAATGCTATAAAAACCGCACATATCACTTTATGCTGTTAGAGATTAGTCATTGAGGAAGGCTCATTTCAATTGTTCATAATTATTGGGATTGTACTGCTTTTATCTTTGTTGAATAACTGTGTTTTGTGGAATACGTGATTGAGTTTTCCACATGTAAATTCAGGACACTAATGATGATTATTAAATAAGTTTTATGAGGTAACAAGTATACATTACATGAACTATTAAAAAGATTGTATCAATGTTTAACATCGTGTCTAGCTGATCTAACTAGGCGTTGCATTAATTAAGAACATTGGTCAAAGTCTCTTTGTGAATAGTAGCAAATGTCAAACTGAGTAAATTAAAAATAAATGAAGGGATTTGTGAATGACAAGAGCAAGGGCTTGAGAAGAGCATGTTGGTGACTTGTCTAAGAGGATATGTGTGAAATTAGATTTAGCTCAAGCAAATCTACTCTAGTGTGTGTGTAAAAGAAAGTTATTGTTTGTTTGATAATAATCATAGTATGTGATTTTTAATGCTAGGAATTTGCTAATTTTCAGTCCAAAATAACACTCAAATATACATTGAACTTGTGTTTTATTTTGTTCCTCCCAAGGTTTGAAAATATGCTCCCAAGGTTTGAAAATACGCTGTAGAATTTTGGATTAGTAACTTAGTGGCATCCTTTGAATGCATGTATCACTTGTACCGAGATGAAGATATAATGGGAAAATTGCATGACTGATTATTGTGTCATATCCTTCCTTCATTGAAGTATATCTATGATTTGTTTGTTATTGTCGGAAATATTACTTACACATTGCTGCTGGATATAAGTCTAATATGGAAAACATTATTGCTGGATTGAGAATGTAGGTTATTCGGTTTCAATGTTGTGAGAAAAGTTTGTGTTTGAATCTTTGACAAATTGGGTACTGAAGTGCAGGAGTTGAAGGAGGCTAATATTCCATTGGACAACATTTGCATTTGCTACTCTCCCTTTGCTTGAACTGCTCACACTGCTAAAGTGGTTGCATCTGTTTTGAATCATTCGTTTGAAGGTAGTCAATGTAAGGTAAAATCCCTATAACTCTAAAAACTACAAGCACAGATGCAAAATAAAACTTGAGCGGAACAGCTTGGCATTAATTTTAATTTGAGTGCAATCCACAAGTATCATTTCATTTTAGGTTTATCCCAATAAATAGTTCCAACTCAACAACTTTCACCTCACATATCATAGCATACTATTTTGTTTGTGTTGTGCCATTTTTCTCCAGTGTTGGAGTTGCTAATTAACTCTACCATGATGAGTTTTTACACTTCATCAAGTATAAATATAATAAAATTAGTAATGATCCATTCTCATTGTTCTTTCCTAACCCAAATCCCCACAATCCCACATTATTTTTTAGCCCTTGATGTATTTTGAGATAAATTTAGCCTTTGATTTAAAACTCTATGTCATAGAGTTTTCAAAAAGCTCTACTGAATCCAACTACAGTTATGTGACTGACGAGAGCAGCTGATGAAAATATATATTCCATAAAATTTTATATTAATATAAGCTCAAACATGAACGAAAGCCAAGTTTGGGTAAAGCTAGTTTTGCTTGCTTGTTCTGTTAAAATGTAATTGTAATCTGCAGAGCAGCGGAGCATTAGCTAGTTTTACTCTTTTAAGTTTATTTGACAGTAACTCATGAATGTTAAGCACTTCCAAAATGTATATGCACGGTGCATTGTATAACAAGCTTCTATTATTGGCAGTTCTATTGCATCTAAATCTCACATCTATTGCACAATCTTTGCATATCTTATCCTTATTGAATAGTAAAACTGATTTTGTGTTCGAATTTCCAGAGTACCAGCTAGCCGATGAGAGTGTTGTAGATTTCGCTGTTTTGGAAAATTTTAGAGAAAAAAAAAATTGCTGAACTGCTGAATTTGCTCAAAGGTTTGTTTTATGCATTACATGTTTCAAAACAACCACAAACTATAAATTAAGACTAGAAATTGAAGTTTCTACTTGAATAACTCACAAACTAGAAATTGTGACATTTAGGAAAAAATGCCTCCTTAAAGCTTTATATCGTTTTTTGACTCGTTTTTTTTTTGTAATTTGATGTTGATGTTTGATATGGATTTTGATTATTATTAATTAGTAAAGAATGAATGAATGAAAGAAATGTTATTGTATTTGTTTGGACTTATTATTATTATGGATTGTGTATTTAATTGATTATGCTGAAATTTGTTATATGTTAAGTACGTAGTTTATGATGATAATGTTGATTACTCTACGATTAAGATGTCCAATGATGCCTTTAGCATTGTATTGGGGGTGTATTCGTCACAGATGAGTCATTAGACTACTGTTATGGAGATGTATAGCTTGGCGAATTGCCTTGTTGAGGTTTTCAAGCAGAACCTCATACAAACCTTTTGTGTTTGACATGTTGTCGTTGCCAACAATTAATTAGTTACTCCAGCAATACACATAATAGGTGATAAACAGAACTTCAGGTGCAGGAATGGTTACGACTAGATTGTGGTGGTCCGACTAATGATTTAGAAGACCATAACGACTTTGTGTATGATGAGTCTTTGAATGATGAGCATGACCCTCTTGATATTGATGATGATGTACACCGTGTTAATGAGATGATGGAGGGTGTATAGGATTCACGTTTTTTCCATTCTATATCAAAGGCCTCTCAAAAGCCTTTGTACCCAGGGTGCACAACATTCACAAAGTTGTCAGCTATGTTAGATTTATACAGCATAAAGTCCAAGTACAATTGGTGTGACACAGGCTTTACAGCCTTGTTAGAGAAGTTGAGTCAGATGTTCCCTGATGGCAATGAGCTTCCCAAGTCGAACTACTATGCTAAGAAGCTCATGTGCCCTTTTTCTCTAGAGTATCAAAAAATACATGCTTGCCCTAATGATTGTATTTTGTATAGAAATGAGTATGAAACTTTGGACAAGTGTCCAAAGTGCAAGTTGTCACGGTATGAGCGGGAAGTGTCACGAGGTGTGGAAGGCCCCCCTGCTAAAGTGTTGTGGTATCTCCCCATTATTCCTCGATTAAGGCGTCTCTTTTCTATTAGTAAAGATG
Source organism: Suaeda aralocaspica (assembly GCA_016808085.1). NCBI lineage: Eukaryota > Viridiplantae > Streptophyta > Magnoliopsida > Caryophyllales > Amaranthaceae > Suaeda > Suaeda aralocaspica. The sequence continues at coordinate 545,105 of PYUH01000373.1, read as the reverse complement.
CTAAGCATTGTAGGTGGCATGCAGAAGGGAGGAAGAAGTCCTCCCTTGCTCTCCAACATCCGTCTGATGCTCCTGAATGGAAGAATATTAACAGGAAATATCATACATTTAGAGCAGAAAGTCGTAATCTAAGGCTTGGTTTGTGCACAGATGGAATGAACCCTTTTGGTACTCTTAGTTTAAAGCGTAGCACATGGCCGGTGATATTGACCATCTATAACCTTCCTCCATGGCTGTGTATGAAACGAAAATATCTTATGTTGTCCCTTTTGATATCCGGTCCAAAACAACCTGGTAACGACATTGATGTTTATCTTGCTCCACTAGTTGATGACTTGAAGAGGCTATGGGATGAAGGGGTTTCAGTATACGATGCTCATGCAAGGGAGACGTTTACATTGCATGCCATGCTTTTGTGCACTCTTAATGATTTCCCGGCATATGGTAACTTATCGGGTTACAAGAACAAAGGGATGAAAGCTTGTCCTATTTGTATGGATGACCATGATTCAACATGGGTGGGTAAGTACGTTGATTGGTGCAATCGTAGGTTCCTCCCAATTGATCACCCTTATCGTAGGAAGAAGAAGGCATTCAATGGGAAGGTTGAAGCTCGTGTTGCTCGTCGACCTTTGACTGGTTATGAGGTTTACCAGAAAGTTAATGGTATTGAAAACAACTTTGGTAAACCCAACAATGAGTGTGATGGGCTATGGAAGAAACAATCCATCTTTTGGCAGCTTCCTTATTGGAAGGATTTACAAGTTAGACATTGCCTTGACGTTATGCACATTGAGAAAAACGTCTGCGATGCCTTGCTTGGAACATTGTTTAACATTCCTAATAAGACTAAGGATGGAAAAGTAGCTCGAGATTTCTTCCAAAAGAAAGGTTTGCGACCTGAGTTGTGGCCTCAAATCAAGGAGACTAGGAAAAGGAAGAAGTTACAGGAGGAGGCTCATGGAAGCAAAGGAAAGGGTAAGGAAAAGTTCGTGGCTGAAGAGCATGCAAGACAAGACCCGATTACTTACTATTTGCCTCCAGCTTGCTACACATTGTCAAAAGAAGAGAAAAAGCAGTTTTGTCGAACCTTGTACAACATAAAGGTACCATCAGGATACTCATCTAACATGAAACGGTTTGTGTCGTTAAACGGTGACTTGATGTTGTCCGGCATGAAATCTCATGATTGCCATGTTATGATGCAAGTGTTCTTGCCAATTGCAATTCGTGGAATCCTACCTAAACATGTAAGATACACTATTACTACCCTGTGTTCGTTTTTCAATACCATATGCAGTAAAGTGCTAGATCCCTCAAAGTTGGATGCTCTTCAACAAGATGTTATTCAAACTTTGTGCAAGTTTGAGATGTATTTTCCTCCAACTTTCTTTGACATAATGGTTCATCTAATTCTTCATCTTGTTCGTGAAATAAAGCTTTTGGGTCTTGTTTATTTGAGATGGTGTTATCCCTTTGAAAGACAAATGGGAGTTTATGGAGGTAAAGTGAGGAATCCAGCAAAACCTGAGGCGAGTATGGTGCAAGGTGTTGTGAGTGATGAGGTTAGTAATTTTGTATCTGAGTATATAGCAGGGGTTAAGCCTATTGGTCTTCCTACTTCTCGCCATGAAGGGAGGCTAGACGGAAAGGGTACAATTGGTTCAAAGACGGTTACAGCTTCAAGAGACATTCTTCGACAAGCGCATTTGTATGTTTTGCATCATGTCTCAGATGTGCATCCTTTTATAGATGAGGGTTTTGAAGGAAGAAAATCCTACTTTGAAAGGGGAGAGGGCATTGATGATTTTGCATAAGAAGACCTTTAACGATTGGTTTTACAAGCGAGTGATTGTTGACCAACACTCGAGTGCTAATGAAACTGTTCGATGGTTGGCGTATGGTCCTCGGGATACTGTGAATTGTTATGAGGGCTATGATGTCAATGGTTATACATTTTGGACTACTTCTCAAGACGAGAAGTCACGATCTTTGCAGAACAGTGGAGTTTGTGTAGTGGCATCGTCTACATTTTATGCTAGTGCTAAGGACCAATCTCCTATTGATGCTAAGATGACGTACTATGGGAAAATCCATGAAATTTGGGAGCTCGACTACTGTTGTTTCAAAGTTGGTTTTGTTCAAATGCAAATGGGTTGATAATAGTCGGCGCTCGGTTAAAACAGATGACCCTTGTGGTTTTACCCTTGTAGATCTTGCACGCATGCATGATGGGGATGAGCCGTTCATACTTGCATCACAACCTAAGCAAGTGTTTTACATAACAGATCCTGTAGATCCCAAATGGTCTATTGTTGTGCCCGGTAAAAGGATTATTCTTGGCATAGGTGATGTTGATGATGAGGAAGAATATGATGCCTTTGACGACTCTCCACCTTTTAACTGTTCTAATCCAAATGTCGGTGATACTGTTGTAGATGACACAAACTACATGCGTGTAGATCACACAGAAGGGATAGTTATTGTTACATGACTTTCCTTGCTTAGGTATACAATAAACTTCATTTGTCCATGTGCATAAGTTTTCGAGGTTTTTCCATTTGCATAATTTTAGCTTATAGCTTTCTTTATTGGTTTAATCTGTATACTATTGCCACTTATAATTTTTCTGTTTAATTTGCATATTTTTTGCAGGTGTCATAGGTATCATAGCCATGGGTAGTGATCACAATGTATCGAGTGACGAAACTGATAGTGAAAATGAAAGCTCTGACTCTGACCCATTGTTTGACGCTGGAAAAGAACAAGATCAAGGAGAACCTGAAGATGTTGCACATGACAAATTCCTTAAGAAAGTTATGGAACATGAGATTCTTGCTGACACAGCGCCCTCCATTCCTGAAAATGAAGTAGTCCCCTCAACTAGTCAAGCAATTGTACCCTCAACATCTCAAACTAAGGTGTCGAAGAGGAAGGGTAGAGGTCCGGCTAAAGGAGTGCAAGCAAAGAAACCGATGCACCTAGAGTATGATACTTGTGGCCAACCCTATGGGAAATGGCGAACTAAGTATGGGACACACATTGGTCTTTGTGTAAGGAAACTTTCTATCTTAGACCGGTGGGAAGATGTAGAAGAAGGTTTGAAGAAGGTAATATGGGATGATACGGTGGTAAGTAGGATTAATAGGTTGAACATACTAACCTTTGTTTTTTAGATGGTTACAATTATTTCATATTTGAATAGTATTGATATGACTTAGAAAACACATGTAAACCTTTTACTTTTAAATACAATTTTACAAAAAAAAAAATTGATCCTTTGTTGTTTACATTGATTCATGAAACTTTCTTCCTTCTTGTCGAAATTGTAATCATATTTGACGAAGATTTAAATTATTGTGCAGAATCTTTTCCATATTGAACCTGATGATGAGAAGAAGCAGGTGTTTCTATCTGCCGTTGCGGAAAGGTTTAGAAACTTCAAATCAAAGTTGATTAGTGGGTGGATTACTTTTAAAAGGAAAAGAAGCAAGACAACCAAGGACAATGAAGGCAAGGATGGCAACTAGCCTACATCAATGCCTTGGGAGATATACACTCACATTAGCGAAACTGAGTGGACAGCTTTTGTGGCAAAGAAGACATCAAAGGAGGAAGTGGTAAGTGACCAACCACTACTAGTGGAGACTTTTCATAGATTTTTAGTAATTTTAAGTTGAATTTGTTTACTACTCGTATTATGTTTACTGAGTCTATATTCCTGCCTTCTCTTATTTGTGTAGGTGAAACGTGAGAAGGCCGCTAAGAGTGCCTCCAAAAAGGTTGCCTTTCACCACATGGGTAGACGCCCATACGGAGAATCAAAGAAGGGTTGGATCAAGGAGGGATTCTATGCGAAAATACTGCCATCGCCGGCATCATCAGGTAGTGTATCTGCCTCCTCTATTACCGCCGTTGCTGGAGATCGGACACTTGATTGGTATTGCTCATTACATGGGCGAGATGGAAGCGGAAATCGAGCGATTTCGAATCCAAAAGTGAAAAAGTTAGCCGATGCAGTGGTAAGTGATTTTTTAATACCTTTGCCTTTCATGTCTCTTGAAACTAACATTAATTGACTTAATTACACTATACATATGGACAGATTGGATACAAGGAGAAAGAGGTGGCTGGCGAGGTTGTAGCTGACAAAGAGAAAGACGCTTTGGTTGTAGTATTGGGGAAAGACCATTCACTACAAGATAACAGGGATTTTGCGACGGACTAATTCCGTCGCAAAAATGACGATTTTCGTCGCAAGAAACAGTTTGCGACGGAAATCCGTCGCAAACTGTCCGTCGCTATATTTTTTGTCACAAATTTCCTTGATTTCGACGGACTTAAATAATTTGCGACGGAATAATTGAAGTTTGCGAGGGATTTTTCCCTCGCAAATTTGCGACGGAAAATTCCCTCACAAACATACTATTTTGCGAGGGAAAATTCCCTCGCAAACGTACTATTTTGCGACGGAAAATTCCCTCGCAAATTTGCAAGGAATTTTCCGTCGCAAATTTTCGACGGAAAATTCCCTCGCAAATTTGCGACGGAAAATTCCCTCGCAAAATTCCCTTGCAAATTTGTGAAGGAATATTCCCTCGCAAATTCCCTCACAAACGAACAACAAAATTTGACGGATTTTTGAAATTTTTAATGTTTTACTTGCTTATTTGTATTTGTGCCTGTGAACCTGTATGATCTGCCACGTTATGTATTCTAATCAAATAAGGACAATTTATATTTTCCGATAATTATATATTTCAAATGTAACATATGCATGGATGGTATTTTCCGGCTTACATTAAAGTTTAACAATGATAATAAAGGCACTAAGCTATGTTATATGGAACAAGATATCTATCTACACTTGCATCCCTTGCCCGGCGCCTCTGCCCTCATCGTCTGGTGAGTTCCGAGGCTGAATTTAGAAAGGTGAACAACTGTCGCTACCGAATCGACTCATCATCTGCTCCATAAACTCCTTCTGTGTCCTCTGCATTGCCTCAATCTCGGCTCGCATCTTCTCCTCAACCTCAGCCCGCACCTCCGCCCGCACCTCCTCCCGCACCTTCTCCACATGTTTCTCTAAATGATCTTTCATTTGAGAAAATACAGATGGCGTGTATTGCTTCGATGATCCAGATCTCCTCGAAGAGCTGTAATACAGGTCCGCACCACTACCAAGACCCTTCACGCGACCTTTCTTGCTACGACCACCAGATGCCTCCCAATATAACTCATCGGGCGTTCTCTGACTCCCGTCACTGCTTGTTTCCTCAAGCTTCTTCTGGTAGGTCTCCTACAAAACACAAGTAAAATTAAATTAGTTATACAGATTTGAATTTAAATCAACCCAACAAACATTGTAAACAATAAAAGCCAGAGTTATGTAACAAAATAGATGGCTTATTTCAAGGTCAAACTAGCCTTTACATGTATTTGAAGTTCAAATGGGCTCAAAATGGCTAACTAGCCTTTACATGTGTTTTAGGTTCAAATGGCCTCGATATGGCTACAAATGTGCCCATTTTTGACATATCTCTTCATTTCAACCTATAAATAAGCTAAACATCCTTAAAAGGCATAATTACAAGTGTTACAAACTCTAGATTATTTCAAACTACCCTTTACATGTGTTTTAGGTTCAAATGGGCTCGAAATGGCTCAAAATGGCTACTAATGTGCCCATTTTTCACATATCTCTACATTTCTACCTATAAATAAGCTAAACATCCTTAAAAGGCATAATTACAAGTGTTACAAACTCTATATTCTTTCAAACTACCCTTTACAAGTGTTTTAGGTTCAAATGGGCTCGAAATGGCTACTATTGTGCCCATTTTTCATATAAGTCTATATTTCAACCTATAAATAAGGTAAAAATCTCTAAAAGGCATAATTACAAATGTTACAACCTTTTCATTATGCCTAACTAGCCTTTAGATGTGTTTTAGGTTCGAATGGCCTCGAAATGGCTCGAAAGTGCTACAAATGTGCCCATTTTTCACATATTTCTTCATTTCAACCTATAAATAAGCTAAACATCTTTAAAAGGCATAATTACAAGTGTTAACAACTTACTGCAATCTGCTTTGCTGTGTGGTTCGCAGGCACCTTTCCTTTTCCCGGGACATCCTTGAAATGCGTACGGAGGAGCAGATCAACTGGGGATGGGAGCTTTCCTTCATTCTCCTTCGCCTGTAAATGATAATAAAAAACAAATAGTATAAAATTAAAGATAGAAGATAGATTACCAAATGGTATAACGGATGATTTTTTCATATAATAGAAAATGTAAATGAAAAATAGAAGAAATAACCATCTTCTTAGCATGCTGCACTGCTGAGGAAGACCCTTGATAGTGGGTAGGTTCAATGGGATTTTCCATTGAACCACCCCTTCTGTTCTTCTTGTTTTGTGCCGATCTTTTCTTGAACGTTTCATCAACCTTTATCACATCTTGCGCCTTCTTGCACATGGTTTCACTCACCCACTTTGGTAATGTTCTACTAACATTGTGCGTGAGTTTGCAGAACATGTCACTCAATCGATTTCCAATCCTAGATTGGAATTCATATCTAACTTGAGGTTCAAACTCAGCAGCCCAAGTGCATCTTGTCTGTAATAACGTTAAACTTTAATAATTACTGCATCATATATAAATATCTGCTAATGGTATCAAAATTCAGCAACAAAAGTTAATTCTATTTATCATATATCATCATTAAACCTGCTAAGTTTGAGATCAATTAAATCATAATCCATTAAAAGTTACAATTAATTAGATCATACTTCGTTTCATGAATTATATAATAATATACCGTAAACAGGTTCCACCATTGTTCCTTGGTCACATCGTCAACTTCGTTATAAGTTCTCCAAGGAGCATGGTAATGAGCTTGGAGTATATCCTTGATCTCCCTCTTCACGTTGGGGTCATCAAACCTGATCACAATCCAAGCAAGTTATTCACCAAGAAAGAAAACAAATTAACCTATTTAAAAAGCTAACATTGATGAAAATTTACATGAAGGAAAATTATACCACAAAGNCCACAAAGTCATACGGTCCAACACAAGCTTCCCGGACTCATCAAAGGAACCACCAGCATTCTCAGCTGTCGAGCTACTGGGCTGCTGTTGTAATTGCATGTCTGATGGTGATGGTGGTTGCTCCTGTTCTTGCTGTTGTAAATGCTGCCGTTGTTGCTGCTGTGAGCCAGAGCGGCTCTTTTACCTTTGTTCCTTCCTTCCATGAGTACCTGAAACATACAAGATCAATAGTAGAGTCACATTAAATTTGGTGATTGAAACTAAATTAAGTACATAACACCGTAATAAACAAAGAAAATAATAAAGGTTAAGGGAGAAAAGGTTAGAATAATACTTCAGCAAGATAAAATATGGTAATCTATAATCTAATAAAGTAAGCGATGCAATAACGTTTAAGACCAATTAATACAAGCGAGAAAATGCAAGACCAAATAATATATTTAACAATTTATTAAGCAACAATGTTTCTCCATTATCACTTGGAAACAAGACCATAACACGCTAATCACAACTATGATCACTACTAAATCCATCACTACTATCATCCAGAAATGCAATGTTGTCCTCATCTTCATCGTTTTCAGAATCGCTAGAAATCAGTTCAGGTTCATCGTCCTCATCATCAGACAATATTTCATCGTCCTCAGATTCAGAGACAACAAGATCATCACTAATAGTATAGTCTGGAATCTCATTCGGTGGACATAGGGTTGAAGCTTCTGGTGGTAAAGTTTCTTGCATGTCAACTGGAGCATCAACCACCGACCTAGCGTGTGTTTAGAACACTGCCCACCACTGAATTCGATCCCATTTACGGCTTGGATAAGATGTGTAGTAAACTTGGGTAACTTGGTAAGATAACACAAATGGATCATATTTGGGGTACTTATTAGTGTGATTGACTTCGACGATCTTGTACAGCTCATGTACGTTCATACCCCTGACACAATCAAACCGTGAACACTTAAATAACATAGTCTTGTATTCTTTTTTGACACCGGTGTAGACAAGTTCTATGATATCCTCTAAAATTCCATAATACTCAGTGCCATCTTCACCCGAAACACAAACACCGTAATTCATGGTCGATTTGTGACTGCCGTACGCATTTGTATGAAAGTTGAAACCACCAACTACAATTTGACTAAATGTGCGAACCCGCTTGGAAGGGCCCATAGCCAACGCTTGTACGACGTCAGAATCTGGTTTCTCCTCATGGACTCGTCAATGTATCGGACCATTAGAGCTGCCTAAGTATACAAAAGGGATTTCATGAACCTATTGAAATTGTTTGTTAACTCTTTTTACCTTCATACGCAACCAATTTGGGAATTCAACTTCAAATTTAATTGCAACTTGCTGTGCAAGCAAAGCCGGATCAATTGTTTTCATATAGTCCTCAAACTTCCTAAAAATGGCATGATTTTGGGTTAAACATTGTCATAACCTACTAGTTTTACATGTTCCACATGTAAGTTTTAATAGAAATGGGGTTACCTTTCATAGTCTCCTAAAATGTCGCTGTTAGACAACACAAAATAATGCGCCGATAGAAGTTCTTTCTCATCTAGAAATCTTGTTTTCCCTTGAGTAGTTACGCGACCCCTATCAACTCTAAACAATTCCGGGACCTCGTCGTTGTCTACGTCATCCTCAATATCAGCGTTGACATTTCGACCAAGATCTCTTGATTTTGTGTCGAACTTGGGGTAAAAGTGNCTTGGGGTCAAAGTAATGGGAGCAGAAGTTTGCTACCTCTTCAATTAGGTAAGCATTGCATATTGAACCTTCGACACGAGCTTTGTTACCAATCTTTCTTTTTAAATGATTCAGGAACCTAAAATTTTTAAAAAGCATCAACACAGGTTTAGTATACGAAGCGGGTTATACAACTTAGAAAAAAAAACTTAATGGAATTTTGCACATTAATAACTACTTACCTTTCGAATGGATACATCCATCGATATTGAACAGGTCCACACACTTTGGCCTCATAAGGCAAGTGTATCGGAAAATGCTCCATAGAGTTGAAGAACGAAGGGGGGAAAATCTTTTCAAGCTTGCAAATGATCTCTGCAATGTTTCTCTCCAATCGTTCCATGTCAGTGACTTTGATTGTGTAACAACAAAGATCTCGGAAAAATTGGCTTATCTCTGTAATAGCATTCCAGACATGGGTAGGGAGAAATTCTTTTAAAGCAACAGGCAACAACCTTTCCATGAGAACATGACAATCATGACTCTTCATTGCATTTAGTTTACAACTTTTCAAATCAACACATCTCCTCAAATTGGACGCATAGCCATCAGGAAAACGCAACTGCTTAACCCACTCACACAGAACCTTTCTTTGATCTCTATCAAGAGTGAATGGTGCACTCGACATGACAATAGTCCTCGGTCATCCTGCTGTAGATGTAGCTCGGGACGTTTACAAAGAGCCTCGATGTCGAGTCTAGCCGCGGGTGTATCACAACTTTGTTTTTTGACATCCATAATGGTGTGGATGAGTTGATCAAAAAAGTTCTTCTCAATGTGCATCACGTATAAGTTATGGCGAAGGATAAGATGCTTCCAATAGGGCAGGTCCCAAAAAATGCTCCTCTTTGACCAACCAGATTTAGCCTTTTTCACAGAATTAAGTGCTTCTGGCCCATCAGTCGCCTTAGGAAGGTCTTTCACACATTCCCAAAGTTCATCTCCTGACATGATATGGGGAGGATCACCTTTCTGAACTTTGTTCTTACAAAAAGCTGTCTTGCTGTTCCTGAACGGGTGATCCGGTGAAAGGAATTGCCTATGACAATCAAACCAAGACACCTTGCCACTATTTTTCAACAAGAATGATTTGCTTTTCTCCATGCAATAGGGACAAGCTTTAAAACCATGTGTAGACCAACCAGACATCATACCATAAGCGGGAAAGTCACCAATAGTCCATAAGATGGCAGCTCGAAGATTGAAATTTTGTTTACTTGAAATGTCGTAAGTAGTAACACCAACTTCCCACAACTGTTTCAACTCTTCTATTAGTGGTTGCATGTAAACATCTAGGTTTCCTTTGGGGTTGTTGGGACCGGGAATAATCAATGATAGGAACATGAATTCTCTTTTCATACACATCGATGGGGGCAAGTTATATGGGGTCAATATGACTGGCCAACAAGAATAGTTACCCCCAAACTTGCCATGAGGATCAAACCCATCCGTACACAACCCAAGCCTAACATTACGAGGTTCAAACACAAACTCCTGTGAGCAACTATCCAACCATTTCCACGCTTCAGTGTCTCTAAGGTGTGCCATTGTACCTTGCAACCGAGGATTTTTTGCATGCCATGACATTTCCTCCGCAATGTCCTTGGTGGCAAACATTCTTTGTAGCCTAGGACTGATCGGAAGATGAATGAGAACATTATGAGGAACGTCATTCCCTTTCGAAGTCTTCTTGTAACGGTCGCTGCCGCAAACAGTACACTTAGACAAGTGAGCATCACCTTTCCAAAACAACATACAACCTTTCGGGCATGCATCAATCTTCTTAGCAGGCATCTCCAACCCTTGAACAATTTTCTTTACCTCGTAGAATGTCTCCCCTATATAGGTGTTCTTAGGAGACGAATCACTAAACAAAGACACAATGGCATCTACACCCCGTTGGGGCATATTGAACTCGGATTTAATACTAGTTATTTTAGAGGCCATCTCTAATCTAGACATTGAACTCCCTTCAACCCAAGGTTGTTCAGAAGCCTTTAGCATATCATAGAACTGCTTGGCCTCGGGGTTAGGTTCCTCCTCTGATTGGGTACCCGATTGATCTTGGTTATGTCCAAAAGCATCCATAACCATTTCGCGATAGTCATTGGATTGCCGGTCGGAGGACTCAGGTAACCCTTCCCCATGACAATGCCACTCATAATAATCCGATTTAAACCCCTTGGCATACAAATGATACTTTACTGTATCCGGATCATAGATGCGTTTGTTCTTGCATTTAACACACAGACACCTAACTTCATTTGGGTCAGTTGTCTGCGGATGATCTTTACAATATTGAAGGAATTCCTCAACTCCTTCCTTAAAAGCAGGGTTCATAGAAGATCCGACCTTCCTACAATACATCCAACTACGTTCCCTTCTTTTCATAGTGATAACTTCTACACAAGTCACGCATATAATTATTTTAGTTAAAATGGCAAAATATAATTATTGAAAACTGCATAGGGTTGTATTATAATTATTCTATATTGATACAACAATAGTACCAGAGGAGACCGCCGGAAGAACGGTAGACCGCCGGAAGAAGAGTAGACCGCCGGAAGAAGAAGAAGGGTTTATTGAGAGGAGAAGAAGAAGGAGAAGAAGTGTTTAACGGCGGGTTAGGGTCCTAGCTTGTCGGGTTATTGGAGAAGAAGTGTCTAATTTGGTGTGTGCTAGTTTAATTTTTTTTGTGACAAAATTTACATAATTTTTTGTCGATTTTTTGCGAGGGACTTTGCGACGGAAATAATTCCATCGCAAATTTGCGAGGGATTATTCTGTCGCAAACAAATAATTTCGTCGCAAAATTAGGTGCTCCTTTGATATGGTTTGTCCCTTTTTTGCGACGAATATTTCCGTCGCAAAAAAAGTGGAATTCCGCCGCAAATTTGCGACGGATCATATTCCGCCGCAAATTTGCGACGGATCATATTCCGTCGCAAACTCTATATTTGCGACGGAATTTAATTCCGTCGCTATTTGCTCGTTTTCTTGTAGTGATTATGGTCGAATGAAAGGCAAAGGAGGTGTTCGATTGGGCAAGAGAAAGTGTCTTGGAGCTGACTACTCACATCCACGTAGATCAACTTCCACATTGGAATCAGATATGGAGGCGAGAGTGCAACAGTTGGTGCAGGAGCAAGTTGAACAACAAGTCCAATCTAAGTTCCAAATTCTATTACAGACATTGGGATTGACGGATACGACTGCATTGTGCAAGAGTCAAGCACCAGACAATTCAAGCAAGCATGGTCAGGGTAAATCAACTACACACACACCTGAGCCACTACCTGATGTACATGTAGGTTAACATGTCCCACTCTCATATCATATCAAATGATTTCAGTTGTTTATATGTTTCATATAAAGTTACTACCAAAGCAGGACAATGAGGAATTAGTTGATGTTGCCTTCGGCTCTCTACAACCACCAAACAAGGAGCAAGTTACACATTTCGTGAAACTAGAAGATGGTGAAGTCCGAGTATCCATCGATCAAGTTGTCACGGGCATGGAAGAAGCGCCACTACCTCAGCCAAGACCAGAGTATGCGATCAACACCTTGGCCGAAGCTCAAGGAAGTTTTGTGTCGTGGCCACGAGCATGGGTTCGGATATCCAATGCGGTAATTTCATTTTAGCAAAGCAAAAGTTTTTAAGTTTCTCAGTACAAGCTTATTTGGTATTATTGTATTGATGTTGGACGTTTTGCATTTTGAGTTTGATGTTTGACTTAAAAGTTGCGATGGACAGATTTTGGACAAGTTGAGATGCGCGCAACCAAAGAAGGTCAAAAATCAAGCTAAGGAGGATGTTAAGAGCAAAGGAAAAGAAGTTAATTCGCATGACAACAACTTTGTGTATATCACGGGAAAGAAGTCAAGCAAGAGTGAAGGCCCACAAAAGAAGATCTCGTCGAAGGGCTCCACTCATGCTGTAGGTTATGGATTTCTAGATAACGATGTTTTAGATTCATTGACGCTAGAGTGTATGTGGTTGTTTACTTGTATCAAGGGGGAGCCACTGAACAAGTCAGCGAAGGTGGTGTTGAGAAAGACACAGTTTCAGTACTTTGAGGACACCGAGACATGGATTACTAGAGAAGACATCAGTGATTTCCTTCGTGGAGATAAGCTATCAATAGTGTTCTTGCAAGCATTCATGAGGTTAGTTTATGTTTTATTGCCGTAGTTTGTAGGTGAAGAATAGGGTAGATGTTTTGGTTTTAACTGATAAGATGACACTTGTTTTTTTCTTTTCAAAGCGCACTCAATGTGGATCTGGATGGGTGTGAAGCAACTCTAACAATTGGGTGGTTGTGTCCATACGAAATTCATTTTGATCGATGTTTGAAGAACCCACCAGAGGTGAAAGAATACCTCCATAGTGCTATAACAGATACGATGCGAAAGAAGAAGAAGTTCATTTTAGCTCCTTACCTTGAAAGGTATGCAATTCCTACCTATAACTGTGCAAGGTATGGATTCATCAAGGCCAGATCAGTTAGGCTTGTTAATTAACTTCCAATTTCAAATGATGGTTGTAGTGAACATTGGGTACTGTTACTCATATCCCCTTCAACTCACACGGTCTACGTCTTTGACTCATGTCGTACCGAACCACCAATGAAGTATCACGTCTTGACTTGGGTGAATAGGCAAAGTGTTAAATGATTAGTTGTTGATCAAGTGTAGTTATTCATATAAGTTTACTCATTGCTGACTCATTTCACTTTAAGTTGAATACAATATAAACCAAAGTTACAAAAACGAAGTAAGTACTTTCCACTATTTTGACTTTGTTTAAGTGGTGTTGTTGTAGTGTCTTAAGGAAGATTCGTGCAACCCCAATAGGATCGATGCCTAAGTTGGTGCATGTAGAGGTAAATTTGCATAACTTTAGCTACTTTTTTTTGTATTTTTAGCTTGTTCATCTTTTAACTTCTTTCTTTGTTAACTTGTACCTTGTGTGACACTATTTGTATTTAGTGTGCCCAACAACAAAACAGCGTTGAGTGTGGTTAGAAGGTGATGTGAAACATGCTAGACATCGTATCAAGTTGCACGGAATCAGATGATTTATGCACGGTATGATTTATTCTAATTTTACTTATATGATTGGTATTCTGCTGATGTTGGTATTCTGCTGTTGTTGGTGATCTGTTGATTGGTTTGGTTAACTATGCTGAACTGCTAAAATTTGTATTTAGCTACTTGTTAGTTATTAATAATTGTTTTATCTTCTAATCAATTTTATAGACAATAACATCAAATTATAACTTAGTATTGGCTTTTGTATTATTACATGAATGCATGATGACTTTGATAAACTACTCTTTCATCAACTGTGGTTGCAACTGATGCATTTTTGCTGCTGTGTTTGGGGAAGCTGGTTTGGTTTGGCTGCAGCTGTTGTAGGTTGGTGTAGATGCTGCAGTCTTGTAGCTTTCCTAAAGTTTGGTCTGTAGATTGTTCTTGGTTGTAGTTGCCTGTTATGAGGGGCTGTAGTGTTTGTTGTTGTAGTCTGAGCTTGACGTTTTTGGTTGGGGCTATGTTGGTTGTTGTAGCTACCTGAGGTTGATGGTTGTTTTGTTGCAGCAGCCTGAGGTTGTTGGTTTTATAGTTGTGTTTGAGGCTGCCTTGTTGCTGCTGTGTGCTATGCGGTGTGTTTGGTTGGTTTTGGTTTTGTTTGTCATTTGGTGTTTTGGTGTTTGGGTCTTGGTTTGAGGTTCTGCAGTAGCTGCCTGGATCCTATGTGGTTTGTTTTTGGTTGGGGCTAATGTTGTCTGCTGTTCTTCTGTTCTATTGTTATGTGATGTTCTTCTGTTGTTCTACTGTTGTTCTTCTGCTGTTCTTCTGTTGTTGTTGTCTGCTGTTATACTGTTGTTGATGTCTGCTGTTGTTGCTGTCTGCTTCTGTTGTTGCTGTCTGCTGTCTGTTGTTCTGCTGTTGCTGGCTGCTGTTGCTGGGTGCCGTTTCTGTTTAATGTTGTTGTTATTGTGCTATTCTGCTGCCGTTGTTATCGTTCGGGAGCTGCTGTTACTGTGCTATTCTGTTGTTTTGATGTTGCCGCTGTTCTGCTATTGTTGTTATTATTCTGTTGTTGTTATTCTATTGATGATGTTGGTTTTGTAATGGTGGTGGAAGGGTGGAGGTGGAAGTGGAGCATGGAAGGCTCTCGCAAAGGCCTTAGTTTGCTTCTGAGTCCAAGTGGTGCATGTTCCATGCGAGGACATTGGACCTGAAGTCGTTTGTTTGGGTTAATAAAATAGCAAAACAATGTTGTTAGTAGGGAGTATTAATTTATAGAGCCTAAGGAGTCAGCAATGCTGCTCTTTATTGTGTGATCTTGAGATTGTTGTGTTTTTTTGGTTTGTTGTTATGCATGTGCCACCTTGATTGGGCTTGTGTTGTTTTAGTGTTGTTTGTTTGGAACGTAATTGGTCTAACACATCTTATGTTTTGTGTATATGTGTGTTGAAGGTTGTGAGCTCGGCAAGCCGACAAGGTCCTTTCACCGTTCGTGGATGAAGTCCGAGAGAAGTTAGCTTCATTCATTGCATTATATTGTTTAGAGTAACAATCCAACTTTATTAATTAGCATGTTAATGTGATACATTTATATATAATTAAATGTGAGGATATGTATATCTCCTACGAACTTGTAATTATGTAACCAAGTGTATTTTGGATTACCCTTCGTTTGCTTTCTTCAATTTTTGATCATGATTTCTAGATCAGTGCAGGTCTGTTGTTCCAGCAAGTAGCCATATGAGCAAAAATTGGTTTTATTAATTAATATATACAAAAATACAAAAAAAAAAATCTTTTACTCCGGTTCTTTGAAGAAAACCGGATCAAAAACCCAAAAAATATGAGTAAAAATTGGTTTTATGCTCCGATTGTCTGGAACAACCGGAGCAAAAAGTCATATTTTTAAAGCTATAAATTGATTTTATGCTCCGGTTGTTTGGAAAAACCGGAGCAAAAAGTCATATTTTTAAACCTATAAATTGATTTTATGCTCCGGTTGTTAGGAAAAACCGGAGCAAAAAGTCAATTTTTTGGAGCCAAAATTTATTTTCTTTAGGAGGGAAAATGATTATTTGCTCCGGTTGTGAAACAACCGGAGCAAAAAAATGGACTATTTATTCCGGTTGGAACCAGAGCATTAAGTCAAAGATGTTATTGCTTCTACGGCACCTAGTCCGGCCTAAAACGAAGCATAAGGGTGGTTTGTAACCGGAGCAAATGAAGGTTTTTCCACTAGTGATGGACCTCACAAATAATCGACTCGCACCCCAATCGTCACTAAGTTGTGAGGTGAAACGGGTCTGATTGTCTTGAGCCATATGGCACCTTCACACACTGAAAAGCCAACCTTCAGTAGAATGTAGAACCTATGCCTAGGTGATAACGACTCATATTAGAATGTATTATGTTACTATGTGCTTAAGGACACAGTTAGATTTATGTGTATGCATGTGCCTCAACGCTTGTATTCCTTACATGTGGTTTAAACTAGTATCACCATGCTGGTATGTACGTATGGCAATGCATGCGTTCCTAAGATGTAGATGAACTAGCCTTGCTGTGATGAACCTTTGTGTTGTTTCTATAGGAACACTGCAAGAGGGGGGGTGAATTGCTGTGTGGAACTTGTATGCGGAATTTAAACAAATTTAAACGAATTAAAGAGTACGAGTGATATATTTATGAGAAAAACTTCCTTGGCCCTAAGGAAGAAAACTCCACTTCTATTATAGGCCTGTAACAGCTATTACAACCTAAATTCTCTAATTTCCCTCGTCAGTTCCTGTAGGAACTTGATTCTCAATTCTCACTCTTTATCTCTCGCTTCTCTTTCTCTTTTTCTCCACTCTTCTCTAGTTCTCACACTTCTCTTTTTCTCACTAATTACAACTCAATTCTGACTCTAATACATTGAAAAGACCTTTTAAACTGGACTGGAACAACAACATCAAAACATGTACTCGTTAAATACTCAATGTGTTCTCTGATGTTCTTCTCCACTTCTTCTTCTGAATTTCTTGGAGTATTTATAGAATGGTTCTGGCTTGTAATCTTCAGTCTTCAACCACGTTCTCTGCTCGTCCACTACTCCACGATTTCTTCCACTATCCCAAGTATGTAGACCACGAAAATAGGTCTTTTGACTTGACTAATTTAACCGCTTTATTCTTGCCCATGAACCCATGACTTTATTCCTACAATCTAGGACGCTTAACAACTTTTCTTGACTTGTTAAAAACCCTAGATGCCGTTTTTATTCTTCAGCAAAATCAGCCCAATAAATTAACCTAGACCACTTCGTAGGATAGATTCGTAACTTGCTTTTAGGTTTGATGTTCCAATCTGATTTGAGTCTCCAATGTAATTACTAAGTTCCTAGAAGATTATGCTTATAATCTTCTTGGAAATTCTCTTCTCTTTACCAAGACACTTCATGTGGATGTCTTGACTTTGTTCGCCTGTTCCTGTAGGAACAGATCTATTCTCGCAGCTTGTTCCTACATAACTGTGTTACTAAGGAACTTCTTTTCTTTCTTCTGTGTTCCTTTGCAATATTCTGCCTAGGAACTTCTCCATGAACTTGGTTGTTTAGCTTGTTACGTTCCTTCAATATTGCTCCAAGTTCCTTACACTTTGAACCTGTGAAATCTCATAGGAACTCAAAGTATATATTAGTTAAGCTTGTTTGTGTTAGTCATCATCAAAACTTTACTCTCAATTCATGAGTCAACAATTTCCCCCTTTTTGATGATGACAAACCAAGGCAAACAAGCGTAGAAAAAGATAAACATATAAAGAAACATATTTTGATTTTGATTTTCTGATTTAAGTTAAATATACACTAAGCATAAACTATGACTAGGATTATATACAAGTATATACATAGGAACTTTAACTTTGCAGGTTTTTAATAGAGTGTGATAGAGTGAGAGAGAATTAGGATTCAGATTTGATTTTATTATGCAATGTATGTTGCCGTTCTCTTCCCCCTTTTGGCATCATCAAAATTTAGAACTATGTTCCCTGAGAAACTGATCATCACAGCACCATTATTTCATATAATGGTAGAGACCCCGCTTTTGAAATTTTAATATGTATCTCAAGCAGCAATCTAGCAATATTAGCCATCAAGATGCATCTAAAGAATCAAATTTAGAAGTATGACTGATACGTTCAAAAATATAAAATAAAGCAAGAAAAAAAATTCACTACCCATAACTAATAAGAGTTTTGTTAAAACAAAGAAAAGAGAAACAACGAAAACAAAAGAAAAAAATAAAAAGAAAATCCAGAACAAAAGTACAACCACATCGAATAATTTTAAATAAGGAGAGTGCAATGAAGAAGGAATGGGTCATATTGGGCTTAAGAGGCAGGGATGATGCTTAGAGGAACAGGGTCAGCTGAGGTTTCGTCAGGAACTGAGGTAGGGGCTGTGTCCATAGGAACTGAAGTGCTGGGAACTTCGTCTTCTGGTGCATCTTCTTCAACGTGAGTTCCTCCTTCGCCTTCAGCAGCAGCAGTTTCAGCAGGTGTTGATGGAGTTCCTTTCGCACTTTTAAGCTCTGCAAGGCATGCCATTACTTCTGCATGCTTCTTGTCGCAAGACAACATAAACGAACTCAAGGCCTGTCTCATCATAAAGACTTGACCTTCAACATCCTGCAATTTCTCCTGCAGTTTCTTGAGGAACTGTTCCAACTGCTCTGTCTTCCCAGGGACTAGAACCTCAATCTCAGTAGTTTTAAACCCCTCAGTATCAAGATCAATTTTAGGTGGCTCACTCTCAGACTTGCTAAGGAGTCTCCTACTCTTCCTCACTTTTGATCTCTCTTCTTCCTCCCTCTTATTTTTCTCTTCTAACTTCAAAATCTCAGTGTACCACTGAGTTTGTCCTTTTAAAACACCCAAATTCAGTCCATTCATAAGAGTAACATGAATGTACTGATCCTTCTTCATTCCAACCTTCCCATATCCCTCTAATGGTACATTAAAGCTGTTGAAAATTTTGGTCAGTAAAGTTCCATAACCAACTTTCAATCCACTTGGAACTGTGTGATCCAAGTGAGATATCATCAAGCTTGGGAAATTTACTTGCACATTGAACAAAAGACAATAAATAACCGCACAATCCAATAAGTTAGCTTCATTCCTCTTCTGTGTTCGTGGGAACACAGTTCTCCTAACAAAATTAAACATTAATTTTCCAAGAGGCGAGAGTGAATTATGATCAATTTTGTTCACTCCCTTCTTCCCTCCTAATTCTGTCAAAATTTCATCTTTATTTACTTTCCCAATCTTCAAATTATATCTCCCTTTAAAGTAATTATCATAACCCTCATTTGGAACCTCAAATAACTTAGCCAAATAATCAGCATCAAACGAAATCTCAACATCATTCACGGAACTGGTGATAGTTCCTTTAGCAAATCCATAGTTTTCACAGAATTCGTGGATTGCTCTAGGATACGTATCATCAATTCCATGTTCACTTAGTAATTTAATCCACCCCTGATTGTCTATAACATCTAATAATTCCACATAACCCACCGAACTACACCAATCTAAGTCTAAAAACAAACCCGGAACATACTTACTTGCTTCAACCTCCGTCGTTTTTCCAGAGTCGTCACCAGCATCAATGTCTTCTTCCTCATCCATTGGTTCGACTTCGTCCCTTTTTCGTTTTCTCTCAGTCATGGAGGAACTAGGTTTGGGTTCAGATTTGTCAGTGGTTTTTTCGGTTGGTCGCTTTTTGGTTGTGGGGGTTTGGATTTCAGTGTCAATGGAAGATGAGTGTTGAGTATCCATGGTTAGGTTTTTGAGTTTTTGGGGGTTATGAAGAGTGAGAAAGTGAAAGTGAAAGAAAGAGAAAGGGTTTTGACGGTTGAGAATGAGATGTGATGTGAATATTGGGTTGATTAGATGGGTATTTAAGGGAAAAGTGGTGCATGTTAGTGGGATAATAAATTTGGTATATTTTGCAAATTCCTTCTAAATTCATTCTCCCTATTTACGTGTAATTGGTAGCAAAATTTTGTTCATGGAATGTAAAAATTAAAAATAAATATATACATCCTATAGGGTAGGAATATGAAACAATCATAAACAAAAATTAATTTCTGGAAATTAATTTATGAGGAAAAAATATAATTAAGGAAAAAATATTTTATGTGAAAAGGAGGAACGTATCGCATACCATCTAATTAATCATCTTTAGACAAGCAATCATGACACTAAGGATAATATTGATAGACATTTGCGATTTATATTAAAGTTCCTGTGGGAACATGCTTTCGCACAAGATTTGTGATGAGAAGTGCACATAGGAACTGTGTTATAAATAATGACGTACCTGGAGGAACTTCATGGCTTTTGTTGCACTTTTATCAATCCGAGTTCCATCCTCATCTTCTCATATCTTTCTCTATTTAATGGCTTTGTTAAGATGTCTGCAATTTGATTTTCTGTTTGACAAAACTCAAGCTTTATCAAACCTTTTTCTACATTATCCTTTAGAAAATGATGACGAATATGAATGTGTTTAACACGTGAGTGGTGAACTGGATCTTTAGAAATACATATAGCACTAGTATTATCACAAAAAATAGGAATGCAATCATAGATAATACCAAAATCCCTTAGTTGTTGTTTTATCCAAAGCACTTGGGAACAACATGCAGCGGCAGCTACATATTCTGCTTCAGCAGTGGATAAAGCAACTGTGTTTTGCTTCTTGGAACTCCAAGAAACTAAACATGTTCCAAGGAACTGAACCATACCTGATGTGCTTTTTCTATTTACCAAGTCACCTGCGTAATCTGCATCTGCAAATCCTGTTAACTCAAATGTGTCACAGTGAGGATAGTATAAGGATAGGTCATCAGTTCCTTTCAAATATCTCAATATCCTCTTTACAGCAGTTAAGTGTGATTCCTTTGGATTAGCTTGGAACCTAGCACAAACACCAACACTGTAAGCAATATCTGGTCTACTAGCAGTTAGGTACAATAAGGAACCTATCATGCCTCTATATAACTTTTGATCCACACTTGTTCCACTGGGATCCTCATCCAATCTGGAGTTTGTTCCCATAGGAGTATGGTTTGTTTTTGATGTTCCCATGCCATATTTCTTGAGAAGTTCCTTTATGTATTTCTGTTGGTGAATGTAAGTTCCTTTTTCAGTTTGTTTGATTTGCAAGCCGAGAAAGAAATTTAACTCACCCATTAAGCTCATTTCAAATTCCCTGCTCATAAAATTAGCAAATTCTTGACACAAGGATTCGTTAGTAGCACCAAATATTATATCATCAACATAAACCTGAACAATGAGAAAATCAGTTCCTTTGGATTTTATAAACAAAGTTTTATCAACTTTTCCTCTTTTAAGACCATTTTCCAAAAGAAACTTTGACAACCTCTCATACCACGCTCTAGGAGCTTGCTTCAACCCATAAAGAGCCTTATCAAGCTTATAGACATGATTTGGAAATTTAGGATTTTCAAAACCAGGAGGTTGTTCCACAAAAACATCTTCATTAAGAAAACCATTTAAGAAAGCACATTTAACATCCATTTGATATAATTTGAAACCCATAAAAGAAGCAATAGCAATTAGGATTCTAATAGCTTCTAACCTGGCAACTGGAGCAAAAGTTTCTTCAAAATCAATTCCTTCTTGTTGATTGTAACCTTTAACTACTAATCTGGCCTTGTTCCTAATGATAGTGCCGTATTCATCTAGCTTGTTCCTGAACACCCATTTTAGTCCAATTACCTTTTGGTGTTCCGGTTGAGTCACAAGGTGCCACACCTTGTTTCTTTCAAATTGATTCAGCTCATCTTGCATTGCTTGGATCCAATCAACATCCTCAAGTGCTTCTATATGATTGCGAGGTTCCATGATGGACAAGAATGCATTAAAGGCACAGAAGTTCCTTACTTGAGATCTGGTCTGAGTTCCCTTCGTAATATCACCAATAATTAGATCCATTGGATGAGACTTTTGGTGTTTCCAAGGTTTTGGCTGGAAGTCTCTGATGGGAACTACTGTCTCTCCAGTTTCTCTAGGAACTACTTCTGGATCAGTGATGTTTTCTTCATGTTCAATGTTGTGTGGGACTTCATTCACTGTTCCTTCAGGAACTGCCTCGTTCTGTCCTTCAGTGTGGAACTGATCTTCAGGAACTCTTGCTTGTTCCTTGTTGGATGTTAAGTTTTCTTCATCTGGATCTCTTCTAACCAGCCCTATTTCAAAGTCCTCATGTTCCTGCAAAATGTTAGTATCTACACTATTTACATTATAGTTAGTTTCATCAAAAATAATATGTACACTTTCCTCGACACTTAATGTTCTCTTGTTGTAAACTCTATAGGCCTTACTATTAGAGGCATACCCTAGGAACACAGCTTCATCACTTCTTTCATCAAATTTCCCTAAGTTCCTTTTATCATTATTATGGACAAAACACTTACACCCAAATGTTCTAAGGTGAGATACATTAGGTTTTCGTCCTCTAAATAATTCATAGGGAGTTTTATTACTGATGGGTCTAATCATGACTCTATAATTATAAACATGTGTATTCATGCTTCTGCCCAGAAGTTCCTTGGAAGTCCACTTGCTATGAGCATTGTTCAGCGCAACTTCTTCATCAGGTTGTTCCTCTTCATCTTCTTCGCTCTCAGAATCTCCCCAGGCTGCTACCATTGCTTTCCTTACATCATTCTTGGAATAAGAAGGTTTGTAGAATTTTTCTTTGACTTGTTCCTTCTTTTCCCTGACATATTCATTGCCCTTGGACTTCCCCTTTTCAGTATCCCATAAGGGACAGTCTTTGATGAAGTGATCTGAGGATCCACACTTATGGCACACGAATTCCCTTTTGTTACTAGTGAATTTTCTGCCCGTGTTCCTATAGGGACTTCGATTCTTGTTGAGAGCCCTTTTGAATCTTCTGACCAGCAACGCAGCCTCATCATCTTCTTCTTCTGATTCGTCACTTTCAGCTTTCAAGGCCAGCCCTTTGCTTCTGGAACTTTCTCCAGTTCCTCCAAGATGCAATTCATGGGTCAGTAAGGAACCAGCAAGTTGTTCAATGTTGTACTTCGTGAAATCCTTTGTTTCCATGAGTGCAGTGACCTTGGCTCTCCATCTTTCATCTTGTGGTAGACTCCTCAGTACTTTCCTAACCTGCTCATCAGTGGGTATATCTTTTCCAAGAGAAGAAAGCTCATTGGTGATGTTAGTAAAACGAGTAAGCATATCTTGTACTGACTCTCTAGGTAACATTTCAAAACGTTCATATTTAGACATTAACAAATCAATTTTAGATCGTTTTACTTCATTAGTTCCTTCATGAGTTACTTGCAATAAATCCCATATTTGTTTAGCGGTTTTGCACCCCATGACACGGTTGTGTTCATGCGGTCCAATACCACAATGTAACAATTTAATAGCACGTGCATTAATTTCCATTTTCTCAAAATCTTCTTTTTCATATTCAGAAATTAACTTAGGAACTGCTTCATTATTAGCGTTAGTTTTTGTTACCTCATAGTCACCTACTTCAATCACTCGCCAAACCTGGTAATTTTCAGCATTGATGAAAATCTCCATTCGATCCTTCCAATAAGTATAAAACTTTCCATCAAACATGGGTGGTCTTTGAGTTGAGTAACCTTCCTCCAACTTCTCGTGAGTGTTCATCTTCAGGATCCCTCTTCAAGGTTGCTTGAATTTCCCGAGTTCCTGCTCTGATACCAACTGTTGTTTCTATAGGAACACTGCAAGAGGGGGGGTGAATTGCTGTGTGGAACTTGTATGCGGAATTTAAACAAATTTAAACGAATTAAAGAGTACGAGTGATATATTTATGAGAAAAACTTCCTTGGCCCTAAGGAAGAAAACTCCACTTCTATTATAGGCCTGTAACAGCTATTACAACCTAAATTCTCTAATTTCCCTCGTCAGTTCCTGTAGGAACTTGATTCTCAATTCTCACTCTTTATCTCTCGCTTCTCTTTCTCTTTTTCTCCACTCTTCTCTAGTTCTCACACTTCTCTTTTTCTCACTAATTACAACTCAATTCTGACTCTAATACATTGAAAAGACCTTTTAAACTGGACTGGAACAACAACATCAAAACATGTACTCGTTAAATACTCAATGTGTTCTCTGATGTTCTTCTCTTCTTCTTCTGAATTTCTTGGAGTATTTATAGAATGGTTCTGGCTTGTAATCTTCAGTCTTCAACCACGTTCTTTGCTCATCCACAACTCCATGATTTTTTCCACTATCCCAAGTATGTAGACCACGAGAATAGGCCTTTTGACTTGACTAATTTAACCGCTTTATTCTTGTCCATGAACCCATGACTTTATTCCTACAATCTAGGATGCTTAACAACTTTTCTTGACTTGTTAAAAACCCTAGATGCCGTTTTTATTCTTCAGCAAAATCAGCCCAATAAATTAACCTAGACCACTTCGTAGGATAGATTCGTAACTTGCTTTTAGGTTTGATGTTCCAATCTGATTTGAGACTCCAATGTAATTACTAAGTTCCTAGAAGATTATGCTTATAATCTTCTTGGAAATTCTCTTCTCTTTACCAAGACACTTCATGTGGATGTCTTGACTTTGTTCGCCTGTTCCTGTAGGAACAGATCTATTCTCGCAGCTTGTTCCTACATAACTGTGTTACTAAGGAACTTCTTTTCTTTCTTCTGTGTTCCTTTGCAATATTCTGCCTAGGAACTTCTCCATGAACTTGGTTGTTTAGCTTGTTACGTTCCTTCAATATTGCTCCAAGTTCCTTACACTTTGAACCTGTGAAATCTCATAGGAACTCAAAGTATATATTAGTTAAGCTTGTTTGTGTTAGTCATCATCAAAACTTTACTTTCAATTCATGAGTCAACACTTTGAACCATAGAGTCCATGTAGGGAATCTCATATAGACATGGTTACTCTTTTAGAGTATGCTCTCATGTAGATCTCCTAGGTTGCACTTACATCATACTTGTAAAAGTACTTTTATCACCTTCTTAAAAAAAAAAGTGAAAAGGCCAAAAAAGCAAAAAATAGAAAAATCAAAAAAGAAGAAAAAAGTGAAAAATTAAAAGAAGGTGATAGAGTACATTGCATCCATGCATTCATTTAGGGTTAAAGAGTAACCATGACTAGGCCATGCATTAAGTCAGAGTCATTTTCAAAATCTAACTGTCAACATCGTTCTCGTATAGGATAGAGTCGTCACAATCCACCTCGTTACAACAGGACCAACAATTGGATCAATTTTGGGTCATAGGACTTGGTGCGAGTCTAGCTCGAGGTGATCATCTAGTTTGCTATTTGAAAGCCCATTTCAGAGTCAAGTATTGTTCATATGAAGACACTCTTTTATCAATGGCTTGCGGTGTCGGTCTTTTAGCCAAAATTAAAGAGTTGAAACTAGGTCATGAGTCTCTTACCCTCCAAGTAAACAACCTCAACAAAAGAGAAAGTCACCATATTCCGTACATTGAAACACTTGTGAAACAAATGACCAACAATGATGCCTACCATGATCCTCCTCCTCTTGACCAAAATGTGGTCGACTCTATCCCTAAGAAGCTAAACATAGAATATCTCCCCAAATTCGAAGCCACAGATGATCCCAAGAGTTTCCTTACAGCCACTCGACCCCTTAAAAATGGTTCTGCTCTCTCTTGAACAAAAACACCGAAACATGGGAAGATATCATTCTTGCGTTCATGAACCGCTAAATGTGTAATACCCAAATCACCACTTCTCAAAGGGGACTTGAAATCATTGAATGAGGGTACAATGAAGGTTTACAACTTACTTAGCCCATTGGAATAGAGTTTTAGCTAGAATGGTGACTACCCCTCCTTAAGAAGAGATGGTCAAGATTTTCATTTCTGACCTACTTCACGAGTACAAGGATCATCTCAAGTATTTGGGTCTTGAAACCTTTAATCAAGTCTATTCCATTAGTATTGAAATCAAAGATGACTTGAGGAAGGGGGATAGCAAGGTACAAGAATGATATGGTGACGTTTGGGAGGATGACATTGACATTTCTTCAAAAGATTCATAGGAGAATTAGGACATCCATGAGGTCAACAATCTATACAACCATCTAGTGACTACATTTGAGATCAATAAGAGTGTCATGAGCAAGAGTCCTTAGCTTTATTGATGTTTAGGTCGAGTCGGAGAGTCCCTCCACCTAGTCTTTTGTATTCCCTTTCTTTTCATGTAATCGAGTCTATGTCATCAGGATTAGGTCATGTCTTTCATTTTGACTTTATCCACCATTTTCTCTTGTTGTACTCTTCATCTTGTAACTTCTCAAGTTAAAATAAATAAAATTCCACTTTTCGCTATTTCTTAGCTTTTCGTTGCGCTTCAAACAATCAATGACCATATAAATAAATAACTAAATAAATTTCAAAAAAAAAATAGATATGCTCGAAAAGTCCTTTCTTCCATGACATCATTGAAACTATCTCCCCTTTTCCCCCTACTCCATAATCACCTTCCCTTGCAATCAATTCTTACCCTTCTTACAAACCAACCTTTTTCTCCCCTATTTACCTTAACCCAACCTTTGGTGCGTAGGATAAGATGTGTGCTAAAAAAAGATATATAGAAAGGAAAAATAAAACAAAGTTCAAACAATCCAAAAACCCAAGAAAGATATAGTCAAAGTAAAATGGATAAGCATTTTCAATTCAAAAATAAGTGTTAAGTTAAGCTTGTCCTAGAAAAAGTCAATGCACATTTGCGCACCATTCCTTAAACCTTGCACCTTTTTAGCCTACACCCATTGCATTTCAAGCCCATGTTCATTTACATCAAAGCCTTAGTCCACATTATATTCAAGTCCATAACTCCCTAAAGCTTTTCAAATACAAATCTAAGCCTTATCATATCTCATGCCTTCCACACCATACCTCTAGGTTGAAAAACTGAAAGGGAAACTTCGGCAAAAATTGGGGCAGCTGGCTAGGATGAAAACCCGAAAGGGAGGCCTAGGCAAAAGTTAGGGCATTATCACATTTCTTGCACACACGCATGAACTACGACAGTCTGATCCCATTAGGATACGTAGGTAGCCTCACCTTGAGGTTCGGCCATGTTCATCATTCACAAATGTTTGAAGCACAATTATTTAGTTTGGAACCCGACATAGACTCGATTTCGAACCAACATCTCTTAGCTAACTACATCAATTCCCCCATCAATTTTCATCTTCGAGTCACAAATTTTTCCCTTTTTCTTTTCTTGATCTTTAGCCTTTTCTTTCTACTCCCTTACGGTGTCTCCAAATCTTCATTTACCATCATCATTTCTTGGCTCTTGCTTGTTAAGCTCAACTCATGTCGTTAGACGTTGTAGCAGTTCCTGTAAAGCTGATCCAAGGTCGACTCAAGTGCACAACTTGTGCGATCAGAGTCATAACCATCGTCTAGTTTGCATGTGCTTTCACCATGACATTGATGATCACTTTTATAGACTCGGCGGCTCCTATCATCAAATGATGAGTTCCAATATCATGACTTGCCCTAAGTCAACAATCACCATGCACCATCGGCTCAATAGCATAAGGGTTTACTTCACTTGTGAGTCTATGACTTTGCCCTTAGGGGCTATCTTTTTAATATATATCATGATGCCTCTCCCATCTCAATATGGGGGCTACCTATCTATCATGATTATCTTCTTTTACCCTACTTATCAATGATTCAAGTCAGTCATGTAAAACCCACCACCACATCTTTTTCGCTCAGGGGCTCATATTATCACAAGGGCTCCCATGTGCCTTAATTGAGTAGACATCATTCATAGCCTCAAAAAATTTTCATCCATTCCACTTAACATTAAAATCATAAGTCATTCACCATTCGACTCCCAACAAGTGCAAAGGTTCACTTTTGACCTTATAATTTTGCAAATACCCCATAGGTTGTTATTTTGTCACAAATTATCTTGTACTTTTCAATGGATATTATATGAACTTAAGGGGATACCATTTCATGCTGGGGGATCGAATCTCAAATAACGATTTCCCATCCACCTATGGCGACTCTGTTTTGTGTATCTTTCGAAATACGAATCACCATGTGTTTACATCCTTGATTGTCTATTATATCCGAGTCGGTCTAACTAGCATTATCATTGTAAACGTCCTTTAAATACATGCATTCATTACATTGCATACAGGATCACATGTATACATGAGTCAATGTAATGCAAATCCAAATTCAAACACATGCATTCATGTAGGATCACCCTATCAGCAAGGCTAGAGCCCATATTTCATGGCACAACATAGATTAGCAGTTGGGGGCTCTTCTCAATCAGTGCTCTCATTAAAATAGCACAGAGTATCATGACATCAAGAAGAAGCTTCATCAATTAGTCAAAATTAACAATCTAAATATAGCTCAATCTCAATGTTATGTCTTGCCATTTCATATACCGAACATGAGAGAGCGTCAGCACATCATTTTATATCAACTGAAACTTCAGGTTTCTATAGCGGGTAACTATTAAACTTGGATGGCCTAATATTGTTATCACATCCAATCACTTTCTAAACTCTGGTAAGTTTTCAAACACTAGTGATCACTTTATTATACGTATATCATGCATGGCTGTGAATATTAATATGATGTGATATAAGAACACTAACACATGTTTCTTTCTATACTTGGTAAGACAATCAACTAATATTTGATCAAATAACAACTCATACTCTGCTAGAGCATATGAATATAATCTTGATACATGCTTATCTTGCTGGACATATTATAAACTTGTGGAGTATTTTATATAATCTTAATACATATCATTTTTAATAAACTCAAATATATTCTTCTGAAAATTTACCAAAATAAATAGTTTTTTTCCTATTCAACGATAATTAGTCTAGTGTGCTTCAGGCGTGCTGCACGTTGTCCTTCAGGGACATTAATTCCAATTATAGCACTTATATGATTGGTATATTATCAATGACATTCATTCATATCCAATTTCAGGATAATATCATTCTATACATATAATTATCATGTGGCCACCATTAAAATGTATCAAACTAACCATCTATCTCCCCATAATTCTTGTATATGGGACATGAAATTAATCCAACAACATTTAATCTCATATACCTCTTAAAACATAAATACTTTTGGCAATGCATGTATTAAGCAAATTGAATTATTATTCTTATAAACTATTAAAAGTACAATTTGCCCAATTATATTAATCTTTATATTGAATTTTCTTTTTATTTTAATTAAGGATGGGCATAATGAATATTTCTCAATCGCATTTCTCAAAAATTTCATGCTCAATGTTATATCTTTCTAGAATGAATATTTTGTATTCATGTTTGAAGTTCTTATCTAATTAGCTATAGGTGAAATGTGTCACAAATTCTCACCAAAAAATTTATAATATCCACAAAAAAAGAAGAAAAGAATAATATGTCACAACTATTCGAAATTCATTTGCATACTATTAGTGTTTTACTTGTGAAATTAAGAATAAGCCCACATAAATGTTTGTAAATGAGAGTAGCTGTTCTACACCATATACTTACATTATTATTTTTAACGGATTTAACGCAATTTTAGATCTACACTCTATCTTTAGTTCCCGGTTGTTGCCCCGAATCATTTGATAAAATTTCATTTTAAGACTTCTTCATTTGTTTTACTTTTTTAATCAAAATTTAAAATATTATAATTATATATTAATTAAATTTAATTTTGCAACAAACTAAAATGTTAAGTGAACAAATAGGAGTAATATAATGAGATATATAAAGTACATAACCATGAAATATTTTATAATTGCGACAAAAAAGTGTCAAATAATTGTGAATATAATGTGAGTTTAATTGTGAATATTATCCATATGTGAGTTTAGAATGTGATAAAAAGATTGAATAAATATTTTACACTTGAACTGTTGAACATATGATTTCAAAAGAAACTTAATGGATCCAAATAAAAGATCAATTGTCATATTGACAAAGAGATAAAATGAAAATAAAATTACCATAGAAAAATAACTTAATTATTATCCATTTTTCACATATTTTATTTATCATACATAGAAAAGGAATTATTAAATTTACTGATTAATTATTTTCTTATGATATACATGCTACAATAGATTGTTATGGAAAATAAACAATAATGACATATAGCTTAATTGGTAAATCATGTGTGCTTACGTTTTAATATATAGTAGCTGATGTGTATACTACATATTCAATCATGTAGTATTTATAGTTAAATTTAAACTGGCTATAGATAAAATATCCATATTAAAAACATGATAGTAAAATTTATCAACTAAGCAAATAAAATTAGTCCACAAACTATATATTTTAAAACATATATTTATCATAATAATTTGACAATACCAATGTGTTCAAATATAGTGCTAATTTAAGGGACTATAAAAGAATGTCAACAATTTATAAAATATATATATATCTCATAATGTGCCGGGGGTGTCATAACTTTATATATTACGTAAACTCCTTCGTCATTGATTAAAACACGAACTAAACAAGTTTGTGCCAAAGGTATTATTGAAATATAATAATCACCTAATGTAATCAAACTTAAAAAAAAAAAAAATTCAAATAACTAAAACTAGAAGAATAATAAACGATCCGCCAAGAAGGTAATCATACATTCATGAGCAATCCTCAATAACTAAAGAACTAAACATAAGATACATCAGTGTAGATAATATAGTATGTCAAATGTCACAGGAATTCACGCCCACTTTTCATATTCATAACTCATAACATATTATTTACCTTTCTTTAATATATTAAACAAACAATGCCACAACCACATTTAAACTCAATAAAGTACTTAGTATTAATAAGGCAACCAACGGTTGCACTCCCACAAGCAAAATTATTTTCATTAGTATCATGAAAGACAAGCAACATAGACACCTTATACTATCCTTTATCCTTTATTATTCAGTGTTTGTTCTAATGTGTTATGTTTTTACTATTATTATTGCTAGTTGAAGGGGTATCAATATTTTTACCCTTATTAAGCTAAGGTATCCAATGGCATCAATTTCTCTAATTAGTAGGTGTTGCTCTTAATATAATCACAAATTTTATCGGCCGTTATTGTGCTCTTAAATAACTTTTTGGAGGGATGATGGCTATGTTTACTTATGAACATATGATCTCCTTTAAGTGTAAATTAAATAAAGTACATAAAATGAGAAGCCTCTTGTTAATAATAACCTAATATATGTGCAAATATAATCAAAACTTCCCAATTCACATGTTGACGAATTGATATACACCGTAATTAGCTGGTGAAGTAGGAAATAATAAAATTGATGACATTAAGTTTCTCTAATTCAACTCTAATTCGTGCTAAATAATACCCGAGTGTAGGGGTGGCCACGCGCGAATTGGTTTTGGTTGGGCTAGGTTGAGAGGCAGGTTGGGTAGGGAAATTATGACCCGTGTTCAACCTACTAGTTTGGCGAATTGGGTTGGGTTGGGTTGGGTTGAGCTTTTCTCAACCCACGCAGAAACCATGTGGGTTGAGGAGGGTTGGGGAGTGGGTTAGGTTGGGCTGGGTTGATGGGTCGTGGGCTGGGTTGGGTTGTGTTATGTCATGGGTTGGTGGGTTGGGTTAGGTGAGTTAGGGCATGGGTCAATGGGTTGGGTTGACGGGCTGGGTTGGTGGGTTGGGTTATGGCCTTATGGTTCGATTGGTTGAACTGGAATTGGGCTAAGCTTCATGGATTGTTGTATTAGTGTAACTTTGTTAAATTGCAAATTTGTAAGTAATGAAATTAATCAATTCATGAAATTAATAATGACATAACATTAAAAATAACAAAGTATCGATTTAATTTTTTTTATCTTAAGTATTGATATGATAATGAGCTTAATCTATGAAAATATTATTTTATTAACTTTAATGTAAAATTTGTACATCTTAAAATACAAAATTAATTGATTATATAGATAAAATTTGCAATAAATTCATAACTTTGAAAGTTACAACGCAATATTAAATAAAGGAAGAAAAATTACATAAATATTTTTTGTACATATTTTACATAACTTACATTAAAAAAATAATAATAAAACTATAAAAAAGGGGTGGGGGGGGGGGTTTGGTTCATGGGTTGGGTTGGGTTGGCCTGGCGAATTGAACTGGGTTGGGTTGTGGGTTGGGCTGGTTTATGTGGCGAATTAGGGTGGGCTGGATTGGCGAATTAGGGCGAATTGGGCTGGGTTAAATGAACGGGCTAGGTCATGGGTTGGGTTAGAATAACATGATCCATGACCCACACCCTTAGTTGGCGGGCTGGTCTGGGTTGGGTCGTGGGTCAAGCGGGCCTGACTTATGTGGGTCATTTGGCGGGCTGGGTTTGGGTTGGGCTGGGTCAACCTAGCCCCTTGGCCATCCCTACCAGAGTATAATTGAAAGAATTATAAACATGTTTTGTATCAAAATATTCAACTTATACAATAACTCCTAACCTTAGCTGCTTAGCATAACAAGAGAAGCAATGAAAGCTATAAAGGGATAACAAGAGAAGCAATGAAAGTTATAGAGGGATATTGATGATTTCAAGGTTACAATGTAATAAGAATACATTACTACAATATGCAACAGTTAATAAAAACAAATAGGCTCACATAGTCACATACGCCCCATATTTGATATTTTGCATATCATACTTCAGTGGAATAAAAGAACAACAGGTAGATCACATTTCCAATGAAAGAATTACAAACCTATATGAGTATATGAATCTCCCAAAATAAAAATTAAAAAACACATATTTGCATAGGTAATTAATAAAGTTATCTCTATACTAATAAAGCATAGAATAATTAAATCTATTTAAATAGAACACATAATTCTCATGAGAATAAAAATTGGAACTTAAAGAATACCACCATTGTTATATGTGGTACCAAACTATTAAAATATGAATTGATATCGAAAAATTAAAGTGAATTAATATACTGCCTAACTAATACAATCATATCACCATCAAAAACATCTATATATACACATATATATTAACGAGTAACCTCCTAGGAGGATTCAAGAGTCTTTTGTGGAGAGTTACAATGAAGTAATAAAACATACACTAATGAGGTTACAAGGGAGGTGTAAAAGTTAAAAGGAGTTACAAGAAAGTACATAAGGCATAAGGATAATGGACGACCATAACATTCCATAACAGCTGCAATGTTTTTTATTCAACAGAGATGACTAGTAGTCAAATAGAAGAGAAAAGGTAAAAACTATGTTGTTTAACAACTTACGCAAGAAGAAAAATATTTAGTGATTATCTATTGACGTGTTTAATAGAAAAGAGTTAAATGAGCAAATAAAATTAATCCACTCACAGTTTAATGTGTGGACAAGGAAAGAAAGTTAACGAAACAAATAATATGATCACTAATTGATAAAGATTCATTAATATGGTGATACATGTTTGATTATCCTATATTGTTATGTATGTATGTTGTTACAGGTGAGACATAACAAGTTATTAAATTGATAATCACGTAAAGTGAAAGAGGCTTCCCACCAAAACTCTTGGAACGTATATTCCTTGAGTATGAACAATGCGGGGAGTTGTATGAATGGTAAACTATGACTTCTAATAGGAGTACAGGATGTTGTACTCTTTATTTATTATTGATGCACTGGAATTCGGTTACTTTACGGGGCATAGGTAATACCTTCTTGGAGTTGCTTCCAAATTGGTACCCAAAGGTCGATTATTATAGGAGGAAACCAGTTTGATGCGGAATCTAAAAGTAATAGTTAATTAATCTTAAAGTAAAGTGATTCTATGTTACATGTACATGTTTATGGTGAAGGTAAGACTGTGTTTTATTTACGCTCTTGCATAGGATTATTCATGTTAGTGTGTTGTATAGTTTTTGGTATTTATGTACTCAGCTTTGGTGATTACGTGTTTTGTGTGCATGGTCTTATCTTTGTCTTGGTCGTACGACTACCCATTTCAATGGTGAGTAGAAGTCTAGCATAGGGAGTTATGAAGTCACTAGAAGCTAAAACGAGAAGCCATGAACGAGATTCGAAGAATCGAGCGAGGAAATAATGAAGATCGTCATTTATGAGCTCAAGTATAATAGATGCGGGCGCAGCCCTTTAAGTCCCTTTGATCTATGCGCCCGCAACATAGATCAGATTTTCCACATATTGCAAATCTGAAGACCTGTGGGCACAGGGAACAACTATGTTTTGACCTATGCGGGCGCAGGTCGCACGGTTTTTGATCCGATCGGCATTCCTTCGCGGATTTTGCTCGTGGGTTTATTTTAATTAAACCTAAATCCTATAGATACTCTATGTATATGGGGCACGACCCTAACTAACTTTTAGCATATTTTTAGACTTAGGAATCCAAAAAATACTTCTCTCTCTATAATTTTCGAAGCAATTATTTTGTTCTTGACGATTCGATTTTCAGTTAATGCAATTCAATCTTTCCTTTGGTAATTTCTTTCCTTTTTCTTTTCAATTCTTTTTAGTTTATGATTCATCTTAGTTTGTTAGTCTTTAATTTAGTTTATTTATTTTGTTACTTTAGTTGTTTAGTTTAATTTCTTAGTAATTAAATTCGTTTTAATCCTAATTTTAATTAGTTTATGTTCATGGATTTGTTAATTGAATTTGTTCTTGTTTTAGTTTTTTTAGCCATGTGTGAGTAGTCTTTTTCTCTAGGGTTAAGGGGATCTATGATCATGTTGTGAATTTATTTTATGTTCATTGATCAATTCTTGGTTTTTTATTGAATTCATTTTATTGATTTCTATCGATTGCAATTAAATTGTGGCCAAATTTAGTTGTGAGCTAGGTAATTGTCGAAATAGAGGCCAAGAGGCAAGATTACCACAATTAGATCACTGAATAATAGAAAAAAACGAATTTATGCGAGCGAGAGTCGGTAAAGGAGTTTTGAGGGAGTCTAAGTTCGAGAGAATTAGTGAGCCCTAGTTCAATGAATGCCAATGAATTGATTAGTGAGTGTTTTATCAGTTTTGTTGTTGCTAAAGCAATGAGGTGGGGTAGGGACTATGAGGATTTCGCTGACGTAGACTGGACGCGTGAATGGATTGGTTGCCTGTTGACGTACCCTCCAAGTACCTGCAAAAAAGGGACAATAATCCTCGTAGGATTATTTCCCCCTTCGATGCTTAAGTAAGTATTTGAAGGAGAGGGAGTAAACAATAATCAACAAGTAAACAATTCTAGAGAGAAGTTCTAGAGAGAAGTTTTCCCTTTTTAGTAAGTGTTTTTTGTCTTAATTTTTGTGTACTTGTTATCAGAATTTTTGGACTATTTATAGCCTCAAGTACAACTTCTTACCCACTGAGATTGTGACACTTGTCATCATCTCTTTGATTATCTTCCTTCATTTGCCTAATGGGCTTTTAGAAGGGAATTTTAAGGCCCCATGGTTTGTTTTAGCTCTGTTTGTCATTGGCGAATAAGAGCTTGACATGTGGCAGATACAGAGTTACAAATGGACCAGTAAAAAGGTGACACGTGGCAGTGTGGGCCCACTCATGGCAGACTCATCACTGCCACGTGGCAATCCCATGTCACCTCTTTATAAGGAAAAATAGGGATACGTGGTCCACTCAGAAGCTGACACGTGGCAGCTGACTTGTCATGCCACATTAATTGCCCCTCAGATAGGCTGATGAATCCATAATTTATTACCCATCTGACTTAAGCAGGTTTTTGGGCTTACTGTGCAGGCCCATTTACATTTTGGGGGGAAATGGGGGTTTCAAATTTTTCCCCCCTTTTTACCCTCACCCCTTCTCTTTAAATAGAGGTGTGAGGTAATTTCATTTTTTCACATTTCAAGACTTGTGAATTTTCATAGAGAGAGAAAGTAGTAAGAGAAATCAATAGAATTCCTAAGAATTTTCCCAAAGGCGATTTCCGGTGAGTTTAGGCGATTTCAGGCGAAGCTTCAGTCAGTGAATAGTGTATTCAGATCTTTATCCTACCAACTTCTTTAATCAGGTAACTATTACCTGGTCCGGTTTCATTTTGTTTTTCTTTACTTACTCTATCATGTCTTCTAGTTCGTCTTCTCCTCTTAATGCTTGTACTCAATTGTTAGTTGTTCCTAGTATTAAACAAGTAGAAGTGGGTCAGGGTTCATCACCTGGCTCCCAATACTCTATAGCCCCAAATATTCTTTCTTCATTGGGGTCACCGAATCTTCCATTCCTTCCTGTGCAGGAGGACATGGCAAGAATTAAACAAACTGCTTCAACAATATTCACAAGCAAGGATCCAGCAGACTCCATTGAAGAGATGGAGAGATCTGCAGACAAAGCCGAATCAGGACACGCGGCTTCTGATTCTGACAATGAGGTCACTGCACCTCCACGTAAAGCTACCACCTATCCCACACCAGAGACTGCTTTGATGAGATGGGAGGCCATAAAGGACAATAACATTGTCCTTTATGGTAATTCCTTTATTAACCATAAAAGCTTTCAGCTTATTCTTCCTAAGAAGGGCGATTCCCTTCTTAGTGCCCCAGAGGGATGCTTCGGCATCTACATGTCTATGATAGACATGGGGGTTTCAATTCCTTTTCTTCCTTTCTTTTTAAATCTTCTTAATCGTTATGACTTAGGTTTATGTCAATTAACCCCGAATTCATGGCATCATATTGTGACTTATGCTGCCACTTGTAAATTAAACAACCTTAGACCCTCTTCGGCAGCCTTTGTACATATGCATAAATTAACTAAGGCTGCCGGATGTAAACATGGCTGGTTTACTTTGGCTAATGATGATGACTACATCACTGCCATTGAGAAGTCTAATAAGGCTACCTCTTGGCGTGGTGACTTTGTCTTCATTAAGTATGAGGACCCCGATTTTGTAGCTAGGATGAGCAAATGGAACTTAAGCCCTAAATTCAAAGGCAAAGTATCCAACCCACCCAAACTAAATACAAATGACTTAGCCATTTTAGATTTATTTAGGAAAACAACAGCTAAATGGAAAGGGATGACTTATGAGATTCCCTCCAAATGGATACCTTTCAAATTTCTTTTTACTGACCACAAGTTTCTTGAAGCTTGTGGGTTAGTGTATGGTGGTAATGCTGGTAGGTCACTTTTTCCCTTCTTTTGTATTATTAATTTTTTTATTTGAATTTGTTAAGTGTAAGTGATTCGGTCTTAATTTGCAGAAAAAGCATTAAACGAGCTACCCGACGAGAAAAAAGGCAAAATGGACCAAGCCGAATTCCTTCGTCGACTAGCTCAGTCAAAGGAAAAGACGCCTTTCCAGAAGAGGCAAACTACGGAGGTATAGACGCCGGACTTGCCAAAAGTCCTGTCACCTTCATTTCATTCGGCATCTTTTCTATTAATCATTTAATTTACTTTTATTTAATTTATTATGTTAAACAATGTAACTTAAAGTTATTATACGTAGCAACAATTTAATCTTGTAATCATAACCTTTCTATTGTTTACCGGATTCTTTATACTTAGAATTTCTGTTTTTTGTTTTCGTTTTTGAAAAACTATGTGACATATCCGGTGTTCTTATCAGACACCGGGTGTGTCGAATTATATTTCTTTTGTATTTGATTCGGCTTTCATTTACTTATAATTTTGTTGTCCTTATATTGTTATTAACCTTTGGTAGCAATAAGTCATAAATGCATCCGGTGTCATTGCTTTGACACCGGATGTGCCAAAACATATAAGCCTTTGATTACATTCGGTCTCTTCTAATGAGGCCGGATGTAACTAGAGTAAGCCAGGATTTGGCACATTCGGCGTCATCATATGATGCCGGATGTGCCAAATCTTATTTCACCTGGATTGCATTCGGTCTCCTTAAGGAAGGCCGAATGTAAAGCAGGTGAACCTGGTTTTGATAATGATACCGAATGTGTCAACCTTTATTTGGCCTTAATTTTTTACAAAATTTGGAAATCATGTGTTTCTTTTTACAAATGTACAAAATCCATTATTTTACATGTTTCTTATTGTTTATCTTTGTATATTTTTTTTTACTGGGTGTCCAATTAATCTAACCAGTCTTCCATGTCATTCAACTCGGTCAGCAACTATGAGGCCGAGTTGAATGTATGAGAATGCACTTTTGGCACATTCGGTGTCATTTCTGACGCCGAATGTGTCAAATATCCCTCTAAAGGGGGTACTTGGTTAAGTGAGGACAGACCGAGTCCAGTGTGTTAACGTGGTGATTTTGGTACATTCGGTATCTAGAATTGAGGCCGAATGTGTCAAATTTGTTTCCATGTGGACGCCACTCGGTCTTTTCGAACTGTGACCGAGTTAAACACATGCAAATGCTGTATTGGCACATTCGGTCAGGACTTGTGTCACCGAATGTGTAGATATGGCTTAGGACTTAGGTCACCGAGTTGAGGGTGTGCTTATGCAAGTTTGGCATACTCGGTCATGAAATGTTTTTGTAGTTTAATAACTTATCTTTCTTTCATTTTATTTTTGATGTTAATCAACTTTGTGTGGAATGTAATTATTGAACTGCCTTTGTTATTTTGCAGTCAACCAGAGATACCCGGCCATCTGTGCTGGGTAAAGAGAAGAAAGATAAGGGTAAGGAGAAGCTTAAAGCTCTCCCTACCAAAGTGAAAAGAAAGGAGAGTTCGACTCCACTCTCCATCAACCCACAACATCCAAAAAAGAAGAGGCCGGCGTCGCTGGCCAGTACTGAATCTTCTCCGGCTTCCACCCCAAGCAAGCCGGTTGGGGAAAGTCCTTCATCGAAGGAAGTTCCCTATAAAAGAAAGGAGAAGGCTGGCCGGACGTCTGGCAGCCTTCAAAGGGACCCTGTCTTTGACAATCCCTATGAAACTGAGACCGGCCTCATGGATCCGGTCGAACAAGATGAGGCCAGACGTGCTGGCCGAACCATTGGAGGAACAGATCAGGATCCTTCTCTCCAGGATCCTAATGATCTTCCTCCACCAGACAAGGATCCTGCGGCCGGTATGCAGGAGGCCATCAGGGAGAACTTGCCCCTGGAGTTTCTTGACTCGACTATGGCCACAGGTATTAAGTTTGCCCGTAACATTGTTACATCTGTTTCGAGTACTCGTTCTGGAGATTCTATTACATCTCCTAGAGACCCTCGGGCTATAATTATTCCATTTCCCACTACAGATGTGGCTGACTCAGAGAGGGACTTCCTGGACGAGGAAGGTGACATCCCTTCTACCTCAAAGACCTTTGACTCCAACTACAAGAAGGAGTTGGTCAGAGAGGTTCTCCGCTGTGGAGACAAAGAGTACAAGGAGTCTTTAAGAGGCATCCTTGATGGACAGCTGGGACCATGCTTCAACAGTTATATTGAAGTAAGTTATTTAACATGTTTTCTTTTGTTGCTAACTTTTAATGACTTCTTTTTTACTTAGTGGGATTTTGACTAACTTGTGAATTTTCTTTTGACAGATCATCTTTCGGCTTCAATACTTACAAAAGTTGGTTGCTCAAACCAAAAAGGAGAGGGCAAAGGCAGCCCGAATGCAGACCATCTGCGAGTCTTACCTTAGTGAACAAGTCCGCCGAATCCAAGCTCAAAATTCACATGCTGTGAATGAGCTTTCTGCCTCTTTGGGTCAGGCCAAAGAGCAGAACTTGGTCATGGCTAAAAGAAACATGGAGCTATGGACCGAGTTGGAGGAGCTGAAGAAGAAAGAGGCGGACTGTGAGCAGATGGCCTCTGACAAGAGGGACGCCGAATTGAGGGCGGAAGAGGCTGAAAAGAAGGTTGCTGCTTTAACAGAGCAACTAAAAGAAGCTAACGTCCGGCTTGAAGAGGTTGAGAAGAAGAAAAACGAAGAACTTAACCAAGCCGGACAATTTGCAGTCCAAAAATATCTGGAAGGTGAAGAATCTACCAGAGAAAGGATTGCGGAGGCCTGGACTCTCGGCCTCGAGGAGTACGTCCCCTACCAGTACTTTGAAAGAAGACTGGATTATGCTACAAGGGCTCACTTAGCCAACCTTTGTGGGGATGCTCCTCCCAGCCCCTTTTGCCCCTCTGACGCCGAGGAGGAAGAAGCCGAGGATGAAGAGGAAGACAAGGAAAAAGAAGGAGCAGGAGCGGACACCACTGCTTCCACTACTATTGAGCCTCCTGCACCAACAGCCCCTTGATTTTCCTTTTTCAATTTATAACTTGTTGTATTTTTTGCTTTTTGTTCAATATTGGTTTTTCAAACCAAGTGTATTATACATTTATGCTTTAAGCATACTTTTTAATCAATCCATCCTTTTAATCAATGGCGTTTATAATTTATTTATTAGTCCTTTATATTTTTCCAAGTTGTTTTACTTAGAAATTTCATAGCTTCTTTATATTTCTAAGTGTTTTTACTTAGAATTTTCACAGGTCTGGGTATACTCCATTTGCAAAGCAGGTTTCATATTTCTAAGTCCTTTACTTAGAAGCATTCGTAGACATTTTTACTTTGAAATATTTCTAAGTGTTTATACTTAGAAATATTTCTAAGTGTCTTTACTTAGAGATATTTGTAGAGTTTAATACTCATAACCCTTGAACTTTATAAAACATAACTTTGTTCAAAACATTTCTTTATGAACCATTAAACACTGGTTAAAGATTTATAAATTATTTAAAGATTTATAATATAAGTTGTTCTGATTTAACTTCGAAGTATACAATGAGATTCAACCTGAACTTAGAAACTTCTAAGGTTTTTCTCAAAAATCTCAAAGCAACTCATATATCTCTAAGTATTTTTACTTAGAAGATATTTTTAAGCATTTTTACTTAGAAAAAATTTGGTGTTCTAAGTGTTTTAACTTAGTGTGTTTTTGGGGACTTAGAAATTTTTAACCATCCCTTTGGAATGTTTCATCCATCAGTCATAAATATTGAGGGTCAACTTTGACTTAGTAAATTTTAGATAAACCAAACATTTGCCAAATGTTTGTAGTTTAATTCGACATATCCGGCATGGTCGCATAACGCCGGATGTGTCTTAGTTAGTGATATTAGCAGCTTAGACATAGTCCTTTTAGGTGCCCTGGGCACCGGACGCAATGCACTTTATTCATACTAGATGACGCCGGATGTGCCAAATTTGTTGTTCTTATTATTTGA
The DNA here is from genome assembly GCA_016808085.1 of Suaeda aralocaspica. Classification (NCBI taxonomy): domain Eukaryota; kingdom Viridiplantae; phylum Streptophyta; class Magnoliopsida; order Caryophyllales; family Amaranthaceae; genus Suaeda; species Suaeda aralocaspica. The sequence goes on along the minus strand of PYUH01000373.1, from coordinate 504,020 downwards.
CTCGGCCCCTTTTTAATGAGCTGTCACCGAGTGTATCCTACTGAATGAGGCCGAATGTGCCAAACTTAGTGTTTTTAACATTAAACTCGGTCTACTTTTTGGAGACCGAATCGAATGTGTGCAAACCCATATTTGGCACATTCGGTGTTTGGTCCCCCTTTTTGGTGACCTAATTGAATGTGCTCAAATACAAATTTGGCACATCCGGTAACAATAAGATCTCTGTGTTTATAAACTTTATACCTTAATTGCCCCTAAACATAGGGATCGAAATTGTTATTAGTTTTAAATCTGGCCTGCAGAGTTTATTGGGTGATCCGTAATCACTTAAGGGATCCTGCCCTTATTGCTTTCGCAATTGTTTAGCACGTTTTAACTCATGGTTAAGTGTGGGGCTGTGCCCTCGAATGCTAAAGTCAGCATCTTATTTAAACAGGTGTGTATAGAGGCTAACATTAGAGAAAGAAGAAATTTCATTAATTACGGCCCGTAGCCGATTAAATACAAGATGAAATTTCTTCCCCATTGATCAATCGTGGATCAAAGAGGTGGGCACATGGCCTTACACTGGCTTCTTGAAACCAATTTCATAAATAATATTTTTTCAGATTATTTGTATTCCAAGTTCTGGGTACCTCATATCCATCCATAGTTTGTAATCGGTAAGTTCCATCCCTCAATACTTCTATTACTTTGTATGGACCTTCCCAATTAGGAGTAAGTTTACCCTGCTCATCCGCTCTCCCAATTGACTTCATCTTCCTCAGCACAAGATCCCCCAACTTTATTGGCCTATGGTCTACCCTCTTGTTATGTTCTCTTGCCATTTTTAACTTGTATATTTCTTGCCTAAGTAGAGCATTGCCTCTAACCTCAGGTAACATGTCTAAGGTGGCTTTCATCATTTCCCAGTTAGCCCCTTCGTCATATAACATAACTCTTAGGGTAGGCTCACACATTTCAATAGGAAGAACAGCTTCTGATCCATATACCAGCATAAATGGAGTTTCTCCGGTGGAGTTCTTTGTTGTTGTCCTGATAGACCAAAGAACATTGTATAATTCGTCTACCCACAAACCTTTGGCAGCATTCAGCTTTTTCTTCATTCCTGTGCTAATGATCTTGTTGAAGGCTTCCACTTGTCCATTAGCTTGTGGATAGCCAACTGAGGCAAAATGAGCTGAGATGCCTTGGTCTTCTAGCCATACTCTTAATTGAGGAGTCTCAAACTGAGGACCATTATCAAACACCATTGACTGAGGCACCCCGAACCTTGTTATTATGTTTTTCCAAATAAACCATTTGACATCCCCATGTTTGATACTTCTCATTGGCTCTGCTTCTACCCATTTGGTAAAGTAGTCTACTGCCACCAAGACATACTTCCTTTGTCCTGATGCTTGTGGAAATGGGCCAAGAATGTCCATTCCCCACTTAGCAAAAGGTATTGGGCTCAAGACTGGGTTCAAATTATTGGCTGGCTTCTGTGGTAGATTACCGAACAGCTGACACTTGTTACATTTTTTGACATAAGTCATTGCGTCATGTCTCAGGCTTGGCCAGTAATACCCAGTTCTTAGTGTCTTTTCTGCCAGTGCTCTTCCCCCTATATGAGAGCCACAAAACCCCTCATGGATATCTTCAAGGATCTCCTTCCCTTTTTCCGGGGTGATGCACTTTAGTAGTGGATGAGTAAAAGACTTCTTGTATAGTTGCCCCTGCCATAGAACGAACCATGCATCTCTAGCTTTCACATATTTTGCTCGTTGTGGGTCGTTCGGCAAGGTTCCATTGTTTTTGTAGTCAATAATCTCATCCATCCACGAGCTTCCTCGGCTGATGAAGTTAACCTCCATCTCTTCTATGCTTCTTTTCTCTTTAACCTCCCAGAAGACTGTTCGAGGATTCTCACCCACTGCAGAGCTGGCTAACTTGGAAAGAGCATCAGCTTGATTATTTTCAGACCTTGGGATCTGCATTATTTCAAACTTGTCTAATCCTTTGACTTCCTCTTGAAGTATATTCAAGTATTTAGCCATACTTGCATCTCTTGCCTCATAGTCACCCAAGTATTGGCTCACGATGAGCTGAGAGTCTGATTTTGCTTCTATCTTTTTTGCCCCAGCAGCTCTGCATAGTTTGACTCCGGCAATCAATGCCTCGTACTCGGCCTCATTATTTGATGTCTGAAATTTAAATCTCATGGCATACTCATAGATGTCACCCTCAGGTGACTTACAAATAATGCCTGCCCCACATCCATTCTGAGTGGATGAGCCATCAACATATAAGGTCCAGTGATCAATACTTGGTTTTTCCATGGGCGGCCTTGTCATTTCAACTATAAAATCAGCAAATGCTTGGCCCTTAATAGCCTTCCTTGGTTCGAAGGTGATGTCAAATGAGTCCATTTCTAGAGCCCACTTGAGCATTCTCCCAGAAGTTTCCTTAGACAAGGCTTTTTTGAGCGGTTGATCAGTGTACACAATGATTTTATGAGAGAGAAAATAGGGCCTCAACTTCCGGCTGGCCATGAATAATGCAAGTCCAAACTTTTCAATCAGAGCGTATCTGATCTCAGCATTTTGGAGTACGTGACTCACAAAGTATACCGGATGTTGGACTCCATTTCTCTCTGCTAACAGGACAACTGAGAGTGCATGATCTGATACCGCCAAATAAATAAATAAAGTTTCTTTTTCAATAGGGCTGATTAATCTTGGGAGAGTATGTAGATGCTCTTTCAAATGAATGAAAGCTGATTCAGCTTCCTCCGTCCATTCGAACACCGGACTACCCTTGCCAGCCTTTGCCTTTCGTTTGATCGTATCAAAGAAATAATGGCATTTATCACCTGCCCTTGATAGAAATCTACCAAGAGCTGCTAGGCATCCGGTTAGTTTTTGCACCTCTTTAACGTTTCGAGGTGAGGTCATATCTAGCACAGCCTTGACTTTGTCTGGATTAACCTCAATCCCTCGTTCATCCACAAGGAAGCCCAAAAATTTTCCCGAAGTTACCCCAAAAACACACTTCTTTGGGTTTAACTTCATCTTATACCTCCTTAATGTTTCGAAGGTCTCTCTTAAGTCTGCCACATGGTCTTTCATTTCCTTGCTTTTGACAATCATGTCATCTATATATGCTTCCATGTTCCTTCCCAACTGCTGTTTGAAAACATTATTTACAAGACGTTGGAAGGTTGCTGGAGCATTTTTAAGACCGAATGGCATCCTTGTATAGCAGTATAGACCCTTCTCAGTTACAAAAGCTGTTTTTTCCTCATCTTCCTCCCATAGAGGAATTTGATGAAATCCTGAGTAGGCGTCCATAAAGCTTAGTAATGCATGTCCTGCCGTCGAATCAACCAATCGGTCAATCTTTGGCAAAGGAAAACTATCCTTTGGACAAGCTTTATTTAGATCTGTATAATCGACACACATTCTCATGGTGCCGTTTGGTTTTGGAACCAAAACCACATTAGCCACCCAGTCAGGATACTGACATGGTCTAATGAATCCCGCTTCCAAAAGCTTATTCACTTCTTCCTCTGCTGCTTTATTGCGAAGTTCGCCCAAATTTCTCTTCTTTTGGCGAATTGGCTTAGCATCCGGCTTCACATTTAATTTATGTACAGCTATAATTGGGTCAATGCCTGGCATCTCCTCTACCTCATATGCAAAGACATCCCCGAACTCTCTCAGCAGCTTCCTCATTTCTGCCCCAACACGGTCGTCTGGGGCCTGGCCTACCTTGACCGTTCGGTCAGGCTTGAATTCGTCAATCACGAAATCTTCGTGTACACCAACTGCCTCAGGCCGAGTTACTTGGCTTAAATTATGAATGGCCATTAGTTCATTTTTCGCCATACCCTCGGTCTTCCTCTTCTTTGTTGGCTCTTCCACCTCTTCAACCCAAGCAGTAGGTTTAAGAGTGGTGATATAACATTCCCGGGCCATTTGTTGATCTCCACGAAGAGTTCCTACAGTTCCATTGTTACACTCATACTTCATAAGCATGAGATGTGTAACAATTACTGCTCTGGATGCATTCAAGGTTGGCCGTCCCAATATGATATTGTATGCCGATAGTTCCTTGACCACCAGGAACTTGACGACCATGTTTCTTGCACATTCCTTCTCCCCTATCCTCACTGGTAGGGAGACAGTCCCCAAAGGATTGATTACTCCTCCCCCAAAACCAATAATAGGGTGATGGATAGGTTCCAAGGTGGACACATCATATTTTAATTTCTTGAGGCAAGCATAACTAATGATGTCAGAGGAGCTGCCAGTATCTACCAGTATCCGTTTGACCCTCATGTTGGCCACTTTCAGTTCCACCACCAAGGGATCATCATGTGGTGTACGAACATTGCCTCGGTCTTTATCGCTAATCATTACTTCTGGAAACTTGACCTTGGCATCATGCCCTATATCCGGTGATCCTTCTCGGGAGAGACTCCGTAAGTACTCTTTGTTCCCTCGAAGGGTTGGTCCGCCAGCTGCGAACCCACCGGAGATGACGTACACCACATCCTCTTCGGTCTTAGCACCATCCTTAGGCTCATTAGCCTTGAATTCCATCTTTTGTTTGGTGTTTTTGTCATGAGATTTGATCAAGTGTTGTGAAATTTTCCCTTTGATGGCAAGAGATTCCAGGGCCCTCTTAAGATTGAAGCAATCATTAGTATGATGCCCTGTATCTTTGTGAAAGTGACAGTATTTACTTGAGTCCCTATCTTCTTTGGCAGTTCTTAGAGGTGGTGGAGCATCAATCTCAACCTTATTACGGATTTCTCTGAAAACCGAATAGAGATCTTTGGTGAACTCTATCTTAGGACCATCATTAGGCTTTCTTTTCTTATTTTGGAAGTTTCCTCCCTTGCCTGATGTCCTAGTTGCCCAGGTGGCATGTTTCTTTTGATCCTTGTTTTTAGAGTGTGATTCACTCTTTCTATCATCTCTTCTGTCCTTCCTGGTGGAAGCACAGAGCTCTTGTGCATGGATGAAGCATTCAGCTTCTTCCAAAATTCCTTTCAGCGTTTTACAATTTCTTCTTACAATATCGAATTTAAAAGTTCCATCTCGGAGACCTCTAAAAAAGTTATCGAAGGCCACACCTTCGGATAAGTTGGGGATTTGCAAAGATTCCAGATTGAATCTTTGCACATAACTTCTTAGAGACTCCTTTTCTCCTTGCACTATTTTGGCCAGATGCATACTGGTCTTTCTCTCCCTTTTGTTTGCCATGAAATGATGTACAAAGATCGTACTCAATTCATGAAAATTGTTAATTGATTGATCAGGGAGGCTATTGAACCATTTCTGGGCAATTCCTTTCAGGGTTGCCGGAAAGTATCGGCACCAGGTCACATCATCCGGACCCTGGAAGTACATTAAATGTTTATAAGTGGCCAGATGCTCCTCCGGGTCAGTGGTCCCGTCGAATGGCTCAATTTGAGGCATTTTAAACTTATTGGGACGTGGAGCCATCATGATGGACATGGAGAACGGTGTCTTCCATTCCATCATTGTGTTATTAGGCATTTGTCCAACAACCCCCGTAGGGTTATGGACAGCCTTTGTGGATTCTCGGCCAGGATTAGTTGATTTGCCTACATCCTCCCAGTATTTGATCATTTGTTCTTTCCTGCACTGATCAGCCTTATCAGCTTTCTTCTTTTCAATTAAGTCTCGTAGACTTGCATGTTCTCCTGACTCTAGGGAAACATGATGGGAGTCAGTCATCTCCCTAGTTGATGATTCTTCAGAGGAACCAGGTCGGCCTCCTTCCTTCCAAGCCCTTTTAGCCTTCAGATACTCTCTTGTATCCATGCTTGAGGCCTTTTTGGCATCGAGATACTCTCTGGCATCTCGGCTAGATGATTTCTTTTGCTCCAAATACTCTCGAGCATCACTTGCAATAGCCTTCTTGAACTCAATTAGTTCTCTAGCATCAGTTTGAGTCTTGCTAGATCCGGCTTCCTTACCTGCCACCTCCCGTTTAGGCTTAAATCTGGGAGTGACAGGGTACCTCTTCACTGCACCCCATTGAGTTTTCAATGGAGTTCGGTCCTTCCTTAATTTCTCAACTTTCTCATGGAAAGTCAATCTCTCCCGGCCTTCTTCAATCATCACATCTTTCATCTTTGAAGATGAAGGGCGTTGTGTCTCAACCTTCTCTTGATTTTTCATGGTGGAATACTCCCGTAGAGTTTCCGCCAGGTTCTCTTGGAACCCAGCCAAGATACTCTTGAGCTGACTCATGGTCACAGGTTGGTCTCCAAAATCAGGGTTTTCTTGTGTTTTTCTCGGTGAGCCAGTACCCTCCCCAGTTTGGTCTAGGTATCTGGTCTCATCCTCAGTAGGTTTTCCAGTTCCAGTCATTGTTAGGAATCCTCCCCACATACGGCGCCAAATGTTGTTGCTAAAGCAATGAGGTGGGGTAGGGACTGTGAGGATTTCGCTGACGTAGACTGGACGTGTGAATTGATTGGTTGCCTGTTGACGTACCCTCCAAGTACCTGCAAAAAAGGGACAATAATCCTCGTAGGATTATTTCCCCCTCCGATGCTTAAGTAAGTATTTGAAGGAGAGTAAGTGAACAATAATCAACAAGTAAACAATTCTAGAGAGAAGTTCTAGAGAGAAGTTTTCCCTTTTTAGTAAGTGTTTTTTGTCTTGATTTCAGTGTACTTGTTATCAGAATTTTTGGACTATTTATAGCCTCAAGTACAATTTCTTACCCACTGAGATTGTGACACTTGTCATCATCTCTTTGATTATCTTCCTTCATTTGCCTAATGGGCTTTTAGAAGGGAATTTTAAGGCCCCATGGTTTGTTTTAGCTCTTTTTGTCATTGACGAATAAGAGCTTGACATGTGGCAGATACAGAGTTACAAATGGACCAGTAAAAAGGTGACACGTGGCAGTGTGGGCCCACTCATGGCAGACTCATCACTGCCACGTGGCAATCCTATGCTGGCATTTTAAGGACTCGTGGCCCAATTGTGATATGACACGTGGCCATGTGGGGTCCACTCATGGCAGACTCATCACTGCCACGTGGCAATCCCATGTCACCTCTTTTTTTAAAAATTAAACAAGGGATCGAGGCATGGCATCCAAAACACTCTCATTAATAATATCGATCTTAAGCGTGACTGCTCAAAGGGGGTTTTTTCAATTGCATTATTAATATAAATGTCACTTTATCATCCCATACAGAAAGGGTTAAACTTCCATTTTAACATCAATGACGGCACCTGCAGTATGTAAAAAAGGTCTGCCAAGATGATAGGGATGTGAGCATCCTCATCAATATCTAAACAACAAATCAACAGGAATAAAGAATTTTCCCTACTCTAATAGGCACATCTTCTAAAACACCTTTAGGGTATTTTACATTTCTATCCACCATCTGCAAAGTACCATTATGTAACTTTTAGCTCTCTCCCATGCCAAAGCTTCCTGCAAATTGATAAGGGCATAACACTAACACTAGCTCCTAACTCACATAGAGCCTTATCATAACAAAGGACTTATATTACATGGAATTGAAAAAAAAATCCTAGATCCTTCAACTAAGGTGAGTTTATTTTGAAGGATCGCACTGCACTCCTCGTCCAGTGCAACTGTTTTGTTACATTCATGATATTAAACAGGTGATAACTTCAATTTGATAATGGCTTCTAAAAGTGATGCAAGTATGGGAGAAATAATGGCTTATGGAGATTCAAGTATTTGGGATCTTCAAAGGCATCATCATGGTGTGTATGGTGACACACGAAAATACTTGATCATTGAAGCAAGGAAAGAATGGTGGAATTAGGGGAATAAGATGGTTTTGCCTATGATTTTCTCACTTTACCTGATAGGTTTTTCCTCATTTTAGGCATTGAGTCTTTTAATTCTTGAAGTGTCTAATCAATCATTTCACAGCCTTACACCCATGGAAAATTAACTTATTGAAGGTTTCTTGATTAAAGATTGAATCTTGAAAGGTTTCTTGAAGATTTGATGAAGAAGCCGCAAAAATAACCGCAAATTTGGACGAGTAGGAGTTGTGTCAATTGGACGAATTTTGGGGGATTTGGGCGAAATCTTGTTGTTGTGTATAATCTGGTTGCAATCTTTTGATTATCTTGATTAGCAAGTAAGAATAAGTTTGTTTAGGATATTTTTTATTAGATAAGATTTGTTAGGATATTTTTGCAATTTGTATGAATGCAAACAAGTTGAGATGTGGCATTCTTATCTTGTGAGTCATTGATGAGTCACTAGATTAACGCGATTTTCCTAATGTTGTGCTGTAAATTAGTTTGTTTTGTTAGGATTTGTTGAGATTTATGACTATAATAATTTTAACATAGCTTGTAAAATTCAGATTATAGAATTCAATAATCATTGATAGTTAAAGTTTGCTTGTTTTCTACAAACACAACCAAACCGAAGGTGAGGAAATTTCGAGTGTGTGGAAATTTTCGAACATCTTGAAGAAGTTGGTTTCTTATGAGGATAATTTTAGGAATTGAGGGTGCATTGCTGTAATCAATTCATAAAATATTCGACTTAGACTGATTTTCTTTCTTGGTGCTTGTTTTATAGAGAAAACCGAAATAAGAATATCACACATTGTGACTGATGATTTTCTGTATCAACATTCACATAACTGTTAGTGCTCTCGTTGAGAGGACATTAATCCTCAGGGTTATTGGTATAATTTCATTGTTGAAACAAAAGTAATCATGTCAGCTGATGAAGTACATACTCCTGATCACCACGGAGGATTGCGCAGGATTAGAGGAACTAAAAGCTATGTTTGAGGCCACTATAAAGATTTTGCCGAAAAACTAAAATCACCAGCAAGTCCAAGGGTGCAAGTAAAAGGGGACAAATTCTAGTTCTGATGATGAGCAAGCAAGCTCAAGAGTGCACGAAAACCAAGAAAACAATCTCTCAAGTTCTATAATGATGGAACCATTAATAGCGCAAAAAAAAGAAGCCTAAGGATGATGATTGCAACTTAACTTGATATTCCTGAATTCAGTGGAAGTTTGGATCCTGAAAAGTTCTTGGATTGGCTAAGAAGGATTGACGAATTTTCAAATAAAAGAGTATAATGATCGACAAATCATGGCAAGATTGCAAATTGAAATTGACTGGCTTGGCTGCTTGTGGCTTGATGTAGTGCAAAAGAAAGGAAGAAGTGGGAGTCCAAAGTAGCCACTTGGACGAAAGTAAGGAGATGAGGAGACGTTTTGTTCCTCAGGATTACGAGCAAAGGCACTTTATAAAGATGCATACTTTAAAGCAAATCGAAAGAGGTTGAGAATATACATCTGAATTCTCAACTTGATCACCATCTGCGATTTAGAAGAAAAACAGGATCATTAAGTTTGCTCGTATGTTGCGGTGTAGATGAAAGAATAGAGAAAAAGTTGAATACAGCCTTACTAAAGAACTTTTGATGAAGTTTACAAGGTTGCATCTAGGGTTGAAAGCAATTTTCGAAAAAAACAAGTACTTTTTTGAGACCCTTGTGAAGAAAGAAGGTGCCATTGTTTCATTTAACAAAATTTCGATTCCACTTCAAAACCTCCTCCATATATTAAGAATAAGGTCTCTGTTACTAAGCCTCCACACCCTGATCAACGCACATGCTTCAAGTCAAAGGTCAAGGGCATATCCAGAAGGATTGTCCTCATTCAAGGGTTCATACAGCTCAAAATTGGGCAGATGATGAAAACTTTGAAGAAGAGGAGAATGAACAACGAGATGGCGTGAATTATACTACTCGGGAGAGGAATTGAGGAAGTTACTCCTGAGGTGAATGGCTAGAGTTTAGTTTCTCGGAAGGGTTTTTGCAATCTAAAGTTGCGCCACCTACAGAGAATCAGAGGGATAAGATTTTGATCACCAGGTGCAATGTTCTAGGAATTGTGTGATCTGATAATGATTCAGGTAGTTTGCCTAATGTAGTCTCTACAGTTTTGATCACAAACTGGAGATTCCTACCATTGAACATCCTCAACCATATAAATTACAGTGTGGCTCAGTAACACAAGTGACGTCAAGGTGAACAACAGGCGCTGGTTAGGTTTAGATTGGAAATTTCAATGATCAGTGCTCTGTGATGTATATCCTATGGATGCGTGCCATATATGCTTGGAAAAACCGTAGCAATATGATAGATTCGTACAGTTTGATGGTAGAACAAACATATACATCATTAAAAACAGGCATAAGAAAACCATTGCGCTGAAACCTTTGGAAAGTTCAAACTTCTTGAAGGATGTGTGCAATAGAAGGGTGTTTTTATTGATTGATGTAAGCATGGTGCAAGAAGTAAAGAATGTGAGAAGTTCTATTTTTTGATGGCTAAGGAATTGCAAGAGAAAGCAACGAGCATCCCTCTGAGTGTCTCGCCCTTGTTTCAAATTGCAGACTTTCAGCATTTTCCTGATGAATTGCCACCAGGAAGCCACCCATTAGAGAATTGAACATCAGTTGTTTTGGTTCCTGAGTAGAAATTCCTAAAAACCACGCTTCAGGTGCAATCCAGAAAACACTAAAGCCTTTTGGTCTTACTAACGCCCCTAGTACTTTTATGAGATTGATGAATGAGTTTTGAACCTTTCATTGGAAGTTTGTTGGTTGTCTATTTGGATGATATACTGGTTTATTGTGGCAATTGAGATCATCTGCAAGCATCTAAAGAAGTGTTCGAACTTTGAGGAAGCAGAATTTGTATGCTAAGCTCGAAAATGTGCTCGTTCATGGTCTCAATGTGACGTTCTTAGGTTACATTGTTTCTAAGGATGTGTTTTTCAGTTGATCCTTCGGAAGTATAAGCTATTAAATCATGGCCTGAGGTGCGTGCTTTTCATGGTTTAGCTTCTTTCTATAGAAGATTATATGAAGAATTCTCTTTTGTAGTAGCACTTATGACAAGTGTATTAAAAAGAACAGCAATTTTGAATACCAAATATCGCCAAGCATTCAAATTAGTGAAGAAATTTCTTTGTCAAGCTCCTATCTTTATCTTTGCCAGTTTTCCAGATAAAATTTTTGAATTGAGACAAATTCTAGTGGCATGGGGATTGGTGTACTGTTGGTTCAAGGTAACGGCCTATAGCTTATTTCAGTGAGAAATTGAATGGAGCAAGGTTGAATTCTCTACCTATGATAAGGAATTGTATGCTACTGTTGGAGGTGAACTTCAATCGGAACTTCTCTTGAAGCATAACGGATCATTGGATTCATTATCTGCGTCCAAGTCACTTTGTATTGTTCTGATTATAGGCCTCTAAAGCATATCAGTAGCCAACTAAAACTCAATCCAAGACATGCTAAGTGGGTTGAATATTGCAGTCTTTTCACTTTTCATCAAAGTACAAGAAGGTAATCTAATGCGCTGCTGAGGCTTTATCAAGGAGGTATGCTTTAATTGGTGTTCTTATTTCAAATTGCTGGTTTGGAGTTGATTACACAATATTACGAGCAAGATGGAGATTTTGGACCTATTTATTCCAAACCAACAAGGGTTCAATGGGATCTTATGTGCTACATGATGGATTCTTATTCAAAGGGAATCTACTTTGCATCCCTAAGTGCGGTATTCGTGAATCACTCGTCAGAGAAGCGCATGGGGGTGGAATTGCAGGTCACTTTGTTATTACAAAGACATTGACAATGTTGCAGGAGCTTTTTATTGGCCTAGAATGATTACTGATGTTGAAGCAGTAATCTCACAGTGTGTCGTTTGTCAAAAGGCCAAGGCATCCTTCCATCAGGGTTTCGCACACCATTGCCAGTGGCAGAAGCCCTTGGGATGACATCTCTATGATTTTATAGTTGGTTTGCCTAGAACTGCAAGGCAAAAGGATGCTATTATGGTGGTGGTTGACAGGTTATCGAGATGCTCACTTCATACCTTGTCACAAGACTGATGATGCTGTCAATGTTGCAGAATTGTATTTTCGAGACATTTTAGGTTACATGGAGTTCCGAAAACATTGTAAGTGACAGGGCCACGAAATTCATGAGTTATTCTGGAAATCTTTGTGTATTTGATAGGCACGAAATTGCTCTTCAGTACTTCTTATCATCCACAAACAGATGGTCAAACTGAAGTCACTAACAAAACCCTAGGCGTTTCTACTACGTGGTTTAGTAAGCAAGACACAAAAGGATTGGGACTTGAAATTAGCTCATGCAGAGTTTGCTTATAATCGTTCACCTACATATGCACTAAGCATTCACCTTTTGAAGTTGTTTATGGAATCACTCCAGGGTACCTATTGACTTTGGTGCTCTCCTGAAGGTGAGCTCGTTCACAAAGATTCTTTAGCTAAATTGAATATATGCAAATTGTACATGCACAGGTTAAGAGCAATTACGTGAATGATATCTACAAGATAAGAGCTAACAAGCATAAAACCAAACACACATACAAGGAAGGAGATTTGGTATGGTTCATCTAAGGAAGGAAAGATTTCCTAATCAAAGGAAAAACAAGCTAATGCTTAGGTTGTATGGATCATTCAAAATAGTGAGCAAGATGGGGACAATGCATATAAACTCGAATTGCCAAGAGAATAGGGTGTGCATGCCACGTTCAACTTGGTGATTTGTCTCCTTATGTTCCTGATGATCAACTTCGAGGTTGAGGACAAACACTTTTGAAGAAGAGGAGGATGATATGAAACAAGGTGATAAAAGTGATGTAAGTATGGGAGAAATAATGACTTATGGAGATTCAAGGCTTTTGGGATCTTCAAAGGCTCATCATGGGTGTTATGGTAACACACGAAAAATACTTGATCATTGAAGCAAAGGAAAGAATGGTGGAATTAGGGGAATAAGATGGTTTTGCCTATGAGTTTTTCCCACCACACTTGATAGGGTTTTCTCATTTTAGGCATTGAGTCTTTTAATTCTTGAAGTGTCTAAATCATCATTTACATCCTTAAACATGGAAAATGACTTCTAGAAGGTTTCTTGATTAAAAGATTGTATCTTGAAAGGTTTTTTTGAAATATTGAAAAAACCGCAAAAATTGCGTGAATTTGGACGAGTGGGAGTTGCGTCAATTTGGACGATTTTTTGGGGGATTTGGTAAATCTTATTGTTGTGTAAAACTGGTTGTAATTTGTTGATTATCTTGATTAGCAAGGTAAGAATAAGTTTTTAGGATATCTTTTGATTAGATAGAGTTTGTTAGATATTTTAGCAAGTTGCATAACATGCAGTGATGATGTGTCATTCTATCTTGTGAGTCATTGAGATGTCATTAATTAGGGCGATTTTTCCTAATGTTGTGCGTGTAAATGTAGTTTATTTTAGTTAGGATTTGTTGTGATTATGACTATAAATAATCTCAACATTAGCTTGTAAAAATTCAGTTTAGAGAATTCAATAAACATTGATTGTTTAAAGTTTGCTTGTTTCTACAAAAACAAACCAAAACCGAAGGTGAGAAAGTTTCAATGTGTGGAAATTTTAGAACATCTTAAAGAGTTGGTGCTTAGGCTATAGGCTCTTGTGAGGATAATTTTAGGAATTGAGGGTGCATTGCTTTAATCAATTCATATAATTATTCGACTTAGATCGATTTTCTTGGTGCTTGGCTTTAGAGAAAACCGAAATAAGAATATCACATTCTGAGTGACGATTTTCTTTATCAACATTCACATCAATTCAACTCACCTTTCCTGCTCAAATATCTTTCAAAAATTTAGTTTAAGTAGGACTTGTGTAATTAAATTAGTGAAAGGTACAGTAACTTGCAAATTCTTAATTATATCAAGAAATTTTCGAAGTGATTATCATTCTTACTCTTGGTTATCCTATCGGAAAGGGTAACGACACCTTTGAGGGAGGGATCATATCAGTATCTGGATCAGCAACTGGAGCTTGCTTCTTGATGCTTCTTTCTCCTTGGAGGCTTCATTCTTCTTTTCTACAGCTGCTTCCTCAAGGTCTTCAATGGCAACCAACTAGTCCTTTCGTTCTATCTGCACATTGGTAGTATCATCATTATACATTCTAGGACCTTCATAGTAAGTACCTCTCCTTGTTGCAATGGAGTTGCAATGATCACGAGGTGGATTGCTTGATGGAGCAGTTGAGGAGGAAGTTGGCCTTGTTGCCTTTGAGCTGATGATTAAGAAATTGGTGCTACTTGAGTTTCCAATTGTCGGTTATGGGCCTGCAAAGTTTCCATGGCTTTTCTGCATCTGCATCATCATATTCTTCATGTCCAAAAACTCATTGCTAGTTGGTTGGGAGGTGCTGGGAGTGGTGCTGGAGGTGGTGGCCTACTGAAACCGTGGGTGAGGTGGAGCAAATCGTTGAACCTGCTGTTGCTGTAATGCAAATGCGGCTGATGCGGATTTTAAACATCACTAGTATCTTGTAGGAAAGTATGGATGATCCTTTCAACCCGGATTGTATGTGTTGGAGTATGGATTATTCTTATAAGCTTGAAATGCACATACTTGCTCCATAGAACTATGGCATGTCTGAGTACTATGCCTGAAAGACCCGCATAAATCACAGAAGACATCAAGCTCCTGAAAGTGCAGACATTGCAGCTCCCGTCTTGGTGGGGTTGTGTTGTCTTGTCTGCTCTCCTGGATTGCTTGATTTGTGGCCCTCTCTATTTTCTCTACCACTGTTTTCCTCCTCTCTTGCTTGTCCTCTAGTTCCTTTTGTGGCGTCTCCTCTCTCATCATGCCACTCCTTCTTGGTTCTTCTCCCTCCACGAAGAAGCAGTGGGCTCATACCCAACCATATAAAAAGATTGCACCAAAAACCACCCAAGACCATGATGACGCACATTCTCAACAACTCCTAAACTCGCAGGCATCATAAAGAGTTCATCATCGGCGGGGGAAACGTATGACTTCCTAAGTTGTGCAGCCTCCGAGAATAGCCTCCTTTAAAAGCAGATCCAAGCATCCCCACATTGATAGAACAGTAGACTATTACCAAGAACGAGCCTGCCAATGAGAAGGGAACATCGTATGTCGTACAATTCTAGGTACACAGCTGCTGTATTGTAGTAGACGTATGAAGTATCAAATGCAAACGGATCTTCTTCAATGTCCGCCAAAGATCCTCACAACACCAAAGCCGGCCAATCGAAATTAAGAGCCTCTATTCAAAAAATCGAAACCACCTCCCACAGGGCAGAACTCGGCGGAGAAGTCTTTTAGCACCTTGCTGGGTGGCGGCGGTGGTGGCGGCAGCGGTGGCGGTGGTGCATCATTCTGTGGTACGTTGTTCTCGTTGAACTGATTCTGCCATCTCTCCTTATCAGAACATCGGAAAATTCAACTCAGCAAAAAGTTGTGTAAGATCAGTCAGTCTCCGTTCAGAAAGAAGACTCTTCGCAAATCCACTTCCCTACAACTCACTTATGCAAAGACTTTCCGGTTCAGGACAATCCAAACCGGCATACAACCTAATACCTACACACAATCGAAACTTGAAACAGAAACGAGAACTACCTCAAAGAACGTGAAGGTTCCTTGAGGTGAGGAAACAAACGAAAAAAAAACAAAAGAAACAATTTAAACCCGACTAATAGAATCAAAAATTGCCTCCCCGCAACAGCGCCAAATTTGAACAATGCTATCGCGCACCTCTCAAAAATAAACCAAACAACTCTAACTAATATAGCGACGAAGTAGGGATCGAATCCTCAGGGAAGCGATAAACTCTATTAGTTCTAAAAATTCTAAACTGTGTCAGGGGCCTTTGTAGAAAGTTCTGTAAAGACTACTAAAACAAGAAAACAATGACTAAAACTAATGAAATGATGGGAAATTTATGAATCAAACTCTTATAATAGAAACCTAGGGCAGTTGGTTCACTATGATCAATCAATAAACTTGATGTGGCATGACAAGTCAGCTGCCACGTGTCAGCTTCTGAGTGGACCACGTATCCCTATTTTTCCTTAT